>JAKOGI010000597.1:202500-402500 GCA_029747015.1 Carnegiea gigantea | reverse complement strand
TAAGCTAAGCAAGCTCTGGAGGTTCTTCAAGAGTCAGCAAGCTGGGTCCTCAACGACACCGCCACAAGATGATGATGAAGATGAGCCCGATCCATCACACTTAGGTGATTCCTCCGAGGATTAGTTTCGATATTTCACTAGTTGAATAATTTTTGTTATGTTGTGAACAATTTATGTTTTGTTGGTTGATTATGTGAGTGAAACCTATATAGGTAGATTTTCAATTCTTACAAACAGTATTTATAATGTATGAATGTTATTATATGAATGTCTATGGTTGAAATTTCCGACGGACTTTTCTGAAATAGTTCGTCATAAACAGTGCCCAAATCTTGCATCCAATAGTTTCTGACTTACAGCGTAGGAGGTCAAAAATTCGGTCATAATATAATTTCGACGGAAAATTAGTCCGTCAAAAAAATCGTCGAAATCATGCTGACAAGGTACCACCTCGTCGAAAAATGCTGTAGGAAATACTTTGACGGAACGTCAGTCCGTCAAACATAATCCGTCAAACATTTTGACGGATCAGTCAAAAAAAATTTCGACGAAGGTTTTTTTGACCGATATTCTTTCCGTCAAAATTACCGTCAAAAAGTACTTATTCCGTCAAAAAGTAAACTTTTTCCCGCCAAAAATTCCGTCAAAAAAAACACATATATAACGATCACATATTCAAATTTGAATTCTAAACTATTTCAAAGATATTATGACACCTTATTTAAAATCAATTAAGTAATACTAACATGTCAATATTTACTTTAAAAATATAGCAAATTTAATTAATAGTAATTCTAAGGTAGATCCAATTATAATATAATAAACATACCAATGGACCGACTTTTTTTTTATCTTTCATCAAAACATATTCATAAAATACATTGTAAACTTAAGGAAGCTAACAATACTGAAAGCTTCTTCCTTCACATAATTTATGCACTGAAACAAAATACAATCAAATACTTAAAATACGTACTTAGATATATGTGTGCCCTACAAAGGGTTTTTATTGTAAAATTTCATCTTTAACAAGATGGGCATGTACCATGTAAATAATTTGCAAGTTTGGTACATTACCACAAAACCATTGTTTGAATTATATTACACATTTGACCTATAGTATTTTAGGTCAATCTCCCTATTTGTTTTTCAAACTTAGGTATTTTTGCGTACTTTGGGACTCTTACATCTAGTAATATGCAATAGACTTTGATTTAGACCTTGTATAATGCGAATACCCTATAAATATAACATGAATGGTCACCGAATTTTCCTGAACATTTACTGAAAATAAAATTTAATTGAATATAATATATTCAAAAAGTATATAAAAGAATTAAGTAGATCGTAAGTTCATTCTTATTTTCTATAGAACCATTTGCCCAAAAAAAAAAATAAATCTTCTCTTAGTAAACTTCATTAAAAAAAACCCCCTTAAAAAGTTACGCGCAATCCTTAAAAATTAAGCACTTGATGTCCAAAAGGATTATCTGTTGATAAGACTCACTAAATATAATAATATATCATAATGTCAGCATTATGTAACAGTCCATACATGTGGACTTTTTTCTGGGGTAGGTGGTTTGTTTGTTTTATTTCTTTTAAATAATTTTTTATGAACTTGTTTTAATTATTATCAATGTAAATGGAACAAATACTCACAATATTTATTGTAAGTAAAAAAAAGTTGGTTTCATGGGTTTTAGTTTGTTTATCAAAGTCATAAATACGTAATTAAAAAAAAAAAAACTAAAGAAGAAGATGGAGAAACAAACTAAACACCCCAAAAAATATTTTCATCCATAATTATTAACATGTATGCAAAAGATATCGTGACTAACTCTGTGCATACATAGTGAACATTGGTGTCATGTTTAGTATTATGTTTAGAGAGCATTCGCAATATGTTTGGTGTTTATTATCACATTTACAGTGATACACAACATGATATACTAGTATGCAGACGGAATGTGATTTTTGTTGGTATATGTGAAACTACAACATTTACGTACTTTGGTGGAATGATGATATACAACAACAACAACTTTCAGTGTGGGTCCCGCTTTCGCGGGGCCTGGGGAGATCGAGATGTAGGCAGCCTTACTTTTACCGGCAATCCTGCCCGTAGAGAGGCTGATTCCAAGAGACCCACAGAAACCAGATTTTGTGAAAATATTTTATAGAAGAAGAATTTTGTGAAAACATTTTATGGAGAAAAATTGAGGATAAGTTGCAGGGAATGAATTAATAAATACGAAAAAATCAGGTGGTAGTAACTATGTAACCATAAGTATAATAAGGCAGAGGGAGATACTGTACCTTAACAAACAGAGAAAGCTTTGTATTATGATATATTGAACCCAACATTTCGAAAACTTTCTATTATGATTTTTCTTTGTAAATGAGAAAGCCCGAACGTCAACGTTAATAATTGATTTGAATCAACAATTAATTTTAGTAGCGATTTTGAAATATTTTATTACCTATATTAACTGTCATTCACAATTTTATAACAATAAAATGGGGGATATGGTTAGAACATTGAATGCTTAGTTCATTTTTAGGGCATGATCCTTCACAAATTGTACCATAATTTCAAGCTTACACGATAGTCCTTTATTTATAGAGCTAAATCTATGAGACTTATACACCTTCAAATGAATACCTTGTCTCAGATTATATTAACGTATTAAGATTGTGACAAAATGAAACTGCAAACATTAATGAAATTTATTTAGAAGGCACTTCTAGTGACAAGGGTTGACTTATAGATTAAAATTATTAGGGGCAGTACGGATATTGAGGTGGATTGGTTTTGTAATGTCTCTTGGTACGTGAAAAAAACTCTATGATTTTTCTCATACAAGAGTTGATGTGTATACTGGACAAGATGTTAATTTAATACGAAGAAAATTCAACTTAGCAATGTCATATTCTAATTTGATGTGATGGATTACAAGATGTATGAGTCATGGTTCAAGGAAGAAACATAATATTTTATTTTACATTATTTCCATAAGGAAATAACTTACAAGGTAAAGTGAAGTACAAGAATCATCATTCACATAGACACAAACCCTAATAATTAGGAGAGATCACAACAACCATAATTAGGAACATACTTGGCTCAGAAGCCTAATGGGTACCTCTAGACAACATTATTTCATACTTAAAACTAAACAACTTCAGGTTAAGCTTGTAGCTAGCAACATTTTCCCATGTGGCTAGGGTCCAATAAGTACTAGCAATTGCTTATTAGCTTAAGGGAGGATTCCATGCCCAAGTCCTCCACCAGCTCCACCACCAAAGCCACCTCCACCTCCAGCTCCGCCACCAAGACCACCACCACCACCAAAACCTCCTCCAACTCCACCACCTCCAATCCCGATTCCAGCTCCAGCTCCAGCTCCACCACCACCACCAACGCCCAAACCAGTGTGGCCGATTCCTAGGCCACCACCCATGCCACCTCCTCCACCAATTCCAATCCCACCAAGGAGGAAGTTCTTTTGGTCCTCGAGGGCACCATTGAGCTTCCTAGCTTCAATGATGGTGCAAACTAGGGCACCCACGACCATTAAAAGGACAAACTTGGTAGTCATATTTCTGCTTATATTATGTATACTATAGTGAATATATGTTGGTAATTAGATTATTTGATGAGAATGTAGGTCTCAATTTGGGGTTTATATAGATGCAAAAGTATTGAATTTTGGAGGTGAGAAGGTGGCGGTTGAGAATGAATTAAAACATTTGGTTTTAATTGCCCTTCAAGTCATATTATGCCCGTGCTAACCCTTGGAAAAGGCATTCACAACTATTCTCTCTGTGCTTGGTTTAAGTGTGCAGAAAAGTTGTACCTCAAGCTAGTGTGGTAAACACTAAATATTCAATACTAAGCCCTAAATGTGGGACAACTATTCAGTACACGGTGGGATACTACATCCTGGTAAATGGTGTTAATTAAATTTTACATGAATCAAGCCTTAATCGATATCAATCTTGCTCATGCTGTAAGTTCAAATGATGTTTTATATCGGAACCAACTGATAATGAGTAGAGCAATAAATCATATACATTGTGAATGATTTAATCAATGTAGGACAACTAGGCCTAGTTCTTTTCGTTGGTAAATCCCAATTTACGAACTTCAATCAATTTCAACCCACTTTACCAATTTCAATTAAAAAAATACCCACTTTAATCAATTTCAACCAATTTCAACCAACTTCAGGGCATTTTCCACTATATTAACTAACTTCCACCAATCATATAAAAACAATTCAGCCCACTTTAACCAACTTTAACCCACGTCAACCTACTTCAACCCATTTGAACAAAAAAAAAAAAAGCTCATTTCAACCCACTTCAATTAATCTTAACTAACTTCACCTATTTTCAAACCCATATTTCCTAACGAAAAGGCCATACCCCTACTCAGTACACTATACGCACACGTTCACTCATGTGTCGGCATACTAACAAGGCCTAAATTTGGACTCATATATGAAATTAATACAAGTGACAACTGCGTAAAAGTGCTGGTGATAGTTAGAAAGATCCGCCACTAGAAGCATTACTATCGTTGTGCCTTTGTGCGTCCATGATAAGAATTAATCCAGTGTTGGAAGAATTTAAGGTGTGTAGGTGATAGTTACAAAAATTCAAGCGATTCACCTGATTCTTGACATTTGATCTCCTCCAACATTTTTCTTTTTCTTTTTTTGTTGAGGGATCATATTGATATAACTAATCTTTTACTAGTGGTTCGGCAATGTTACTGGATTTCTAATTGGCTCTAATTAAGAGAAGAGCATGGTGGTGGTTAGCGTTAACAAAATTCAATTTAAGTTAATCTAAATTTAGATAATATGAATTATTGGACAAAAAGGCTAACCTCAGACCTTTTAGTCTCAGTCATTTGATGTTAATTTGTGCAACAGTGTAGCACGTACAATGTTAGAAGAAAAGCATGCGCTACTAGATGCATATATATATATATATATATATATTTATTTATTTATATTCACCCAACCAGTGGTGAATTTAGAATTCGAATCAAATAGGGTTGGATCAAGTATACCTATACTTTATACCTATCTCTTCTATCTCCGTCTCTCTTTTTTCTGGCCTATATCTCGACTCAACATAGCCCTGTTGCACCCAACACAAGCAAAGAGAGGAACAACGAAAAATTAAAGAGCAACATCATATCAAACTTAGGAAATAGGATTACGATATAATTAACCAACTAAACCACATCACACATGACCATGGTATGATCAAACACACTTCTTTAACTATAAAAATAACCCAAAACAAGAGATAAAGACTACTTGCTAATAGCCAACAAAGTAAGATATATGACCAGTGGCGGATCTTGACGTATAGAATAAGGGTATCCATATATTCAACTACAAATTTTATCAGTGTTCGCATATATTAGCTTAACTCCTTCAAAATACAGCTCATTAGAATTTTTTTTTTAACTACGGGTATCTATGGCCACCCTAATCCATGACATAGATCCGCCTGCGTATATGACGAGGTGCGTAATTAAACACAATAAAGACACACCTTTTCTATGACTATGATTTTTGATAATTAAGGGAAATCTGATTTTAATTAAAGGGTGAGCTCTAGGGAAGCCTCTCCACGAATAGCAGCTTCAGCATAATTAGACGACGTCGTAGGCGAATCGATGCTGAGGCTCAAAGTGGGACCCCAATGATTTGTCCTGTATTCCTTCATGAACTTATTCATGAATTCCTCCACTTGTGGGTAGTGTTTGGTGGGTTTTTTCTCCTTTCCTTTGCCCTTGTCCTGAAAAATCAAATGGGTGTAAGTATATCAAAATGTGTTAGATAACTAGCATATGTTTTGGGATTGGAACACATTTAAATATATATAAGTAAAATGATAAGTGTCTTGACAACAGGACACTTTATAAGTGTCTTCTTTCGACTACAAAATAATATTATTTTGTTTTTAAATTGAAAAAAAATGAGATGATCAAATAGTGGAATCATGTTATTACTTATAAATTATATAAAATCATCTTTTTATCGATAATTTACTACAACTCTAAAACACGCATAATATGTACTCGCGAGTAGGGTTAATGCGATTAGGGTGTCATTTAATATTTTGTCAGTGCAGCCGACGAATATTTTAATCATTAAAATTTTGTCATTTTAAGTCATAAAACATGCTTATTTATGATAAAGCAAGAGTGTCTTATGACAATACATATATCAGTGCCCTATACATAATTAATTACGAAAATCCATATACCTGAGTGGTTCTAGAGGTCTTGTATAGGTCGTTCACAATCATGTATGCATGAGCCCTCTTGCCTTCTCCTGCTGGTAAATAAATGGTAGCAACATTACTACTCTCTCCAGGGTGCTTCATTGGTTGCCGGCCACCGGAAACAAGGTGGTTGTCAAGGGCATTTTCGGTAATCAATGCCTTAATCTGCGACGGGGGGCGGTAAGAGCACCTACTAGTCATTACGCCAAAATGAAAATAAAAAGGAAATTAGGGTATCAATTTAAATAGATAAAGTTGGTTAATGTTGGAAAAAATGGCAATTTGATGATTGAAAAGATATTAATTGATTTGGTACAAGTTAATTATTGTTTAATTTGAATTGAAGAGCTCATTAAATAATTGCAATCATTGAAACAAAAGAGTTAATTGAGTAATTAACTTGTCACATATAGGTACGTGTTTTCTCAAAGTTGAACATTCATCCGCAGAAATTGATATTAATGAGGTTGTAAATTAATTCAACACGTAAAATGATAAATATCTTGCGACAGGACACTTCTTAATATATTGTTTGGGCTTGAAAGTTATATTATTATCTGTTAAATTTTGAAAAAAATGGTATGAAGTGTCTTGTTTGAATTCAAAAATCGTTTGTATTATCATGTGTTAAATTTTTAAAAAATGGCATGATTGAATAATGGAATGGAGTTGCAAAAACATTTTTATCAATATCTTTTCAGAATTGAAAAATTTTGTATATGATATGTCTCCACGGATAGGGTTGATATGATTAGGGCACCATTTCATGCTGTTGGTGTAGCCAATGAATTCGAAGGCTTTACAATTCATAACGAAGTCTAACTGTTGAAATTTGGCGATTTTAAATTATTTAATATGTTAGTTTTCATCAATACAAGAATTTAAGATGTGTCTTGTTATAAGACATACATACCCACCCATCCAAAAAAGAGAGTTTGTAAATTAATGGAATGCTTTTGAATTCATATAACTTTTGTGAAAATGACTTGCATGATTAAGGGACTAATAAAGAAATCTCTGAAAGTACCTGGGTATTTAAGTTAAAGATACATATGCATGTGATCAATCCTGTTTTGAGTTCCAGGTATCATTCATTTGTGCAAGATGTAATAGCTTTGGGTTAATGTACTTTTGAATGGCAAGCATTCAGCATACTTGTATTAGTCATCACAATCCTCAAGCCATTCTTTAAAGTAAAATGATTAATGTCTTATTACAAGATACTGTTTAAGTGTCTTAATTATTTTGACTTAAAAATTATGTTATCACATTTTTAAATCGAAAAAATAGTATGATTGAATAGTTGAAGCATATTCCAATTTATATATTGTGTAAAATCACCTTTTTATTCATAATCTATTACATTTTTGAAATACCCGTATCATATGCTTCGCAAATGGGATTGATCCGATTAGGGTGTCATTTAATCCTTCGCCGGCATAAACAACAAATATTTAAACTCAACAATTTATATAATTAAGCATAATTATTAAAAAATAGTGATTTTAAATCATAAAACATGTTAATTTAAAATAAGGCGAGACATTTGAAAGTGTCTTGTAACAAGATATGTATCATCGCACTTCTTTAAATATCTAATCTCGGCCTGTGTTCAAAATTGTATTTGCCAAAAATAAGAACCAATGCACTAATGCCCATTGAACCAAGGCCTCCTGAAAGAAGAGAAGCTTGTGGGACAAAACTCTGAGACCCTTATTGGCTCATTGCCATAGGCCATGAAGTTCAAGACTCATACAACTGCAAGCATATGCAGAAAAATACTCCAAGTGATCATATTGTATTCTTGCAAAGATTTCATCACTAATGCTCTTGTAATTTTGTAAATCCTGTGAGACAAGAGGGTTGAGAGAATTCTTTTGTAAGCAAGTGAGATGTAGTCGACGTATTGTAAGCCTAAGAAGTACTGCAGGTAGAGTTTATCCAAGAAGAACTTTGAACGTGGTGTCAAGGAGTTTGGATAGGAAACTCTTATAACTTGTAACTCAAGTGTGATTTACCAGAACAAGTTGACATCCTAAGAGCCGTAGGCGAAAATGTAACCCTATGAGGAAGGTTTCAATTCATAACGTACAAATCCAGTACCCTTTATATCTTGCTTTTCTACATCCTCAAAATCTTCGACCTTCTACTTTAGAGTGTCTAATCTGTAATCCTATTTTACGTTTAAGGGTCGAATTTTTCAGTTGAAATTTTCATCCTATTCACCACTCTAGGCAATTTAATTATACTATTGTCGGGCCAGCAATTTGGTACAACAGCTTATATTATCTCTGACTTGACTTAATTGTCAAAGTGAGCAAATATCATGGTTTCTGTAGGAAATGTTGCCATTTATTAAAGTTGCTCATCTACGTTTAATTCAAAACCAATTCATAACAAAATATCATGGGTTCTGTAGGAAATGTTGCCATTTATTAAAAACAGACACCCCAAAAGTCTAACATGATGGGTCTCAAACCTAAAAGTTGAATTATTCTCATCTTATACCCTAGAGATCAGATTATTAAAGTCCAAAAATCGTTTTCCATATCACAATTGCATCATGATGCCCTAAGGGAATGTGTACATCCATACATATAGATTTTCCAGCTTCAAAAGAAATCTTTAAATTTGATAATTAAACACCTCAAGGTTGTCATTTGACGTTTTTATGCAACATTAATTAGCACACTAATATGCAGTACTGGAAGTTCTTCTAGAACTATGTAGCTAATTCAATTAACTTAGTACAAACATTAACTCCTTGGCCAAGAAAGCAAACTACATTGGTGCAGACAGACACAAGAACATCACGCAGTATACATTGTTGCAGACAGACACAACAAACTAAATGGCAAACTGCATTGGAGCCACCTTAGCAGGAGCAATATCAGCAAGAGCCATATGAAAATGATCAATTAATCCCCAGTTTCAAGGAAGAAGCCCAGTTGTACTTGCACTTCTTCAGCAAGTTGTTGTGAAATTCCTGCATTGTTCGGTGGTCTTGCTCTGTGGGCATTTTCTCCTTTCCCTTGCCCTGATCAGCCTGGACATTCAAATGGGTATAAGTATACATCTATGTCTTAATTGGTTTTTTTTTTTTTTTTGGGGGGGGGGGGTGGTTTTGTTTTGTGGAAATGAGGCGCAAAGGCTGATGTAGGTGAGATTTGAATCTAAGTCTCGGGTAACAACTCATGGAGACTTTGCTAGTTGAACTGATGACACCCAAGCATGTGTTTCAGAATTGTTAAAGCAATTTGTTAGTCAAGTTCAATGTGCATGATTCCCTTTCATATATGTACCTGAGTAGTTGAGGGGTTCATTAGCTCTCCAACGATCATATAGGCATGAGGCCTTTGACCTTCTTTTCCATGCACGCGAACTGTGAAAATGTTGCTGCTGGACTCCAATATTGGTGGTGGCGGTTGGTGGTGGTTCTCGAGGGAAGTTCCGGCAATGAGCTTCTTGATCTGGCGGAGGCGGGGCTGGTGCCGCTGGGGGGCTGGGTGGTCTAGCACTTCATTTATCTTGTTCAGAACTTGCTTCTTATTGGCCTGAGAGTCAGAAGCCTCAAGAACATCTGCTCCTTGCCATTATTAATTGAAAAACAATAAGAAAATTACAATTGCGAAAAAGAGATTAAGGGCAAGCTATGATGTCATGAACTATATTAATTATCCCAGGTATTTTTTTGTATCACAGGTCATTAAGTAATTAACTTGTCCTAAATTAATTGTCGTATATTCATGCATGGGAATTCGATATAACCAACTTATAGTGAGGCATGCATGGAACCAAAATGTCGCATTGGGAGGACTGAAACAGGCTTGCAAATTGGTAATTGTGTATTTGAAGAAATTTACTTTAATTTATTGTTCAGTAATGAGATTAATTTTCAATTTCAAATAGAAAAATGCATTAGCCATGATTAGAAATGGGGGCAGTAACTATGATTTGATGAAAACCTTGATTAGCATAAGTAACAAATTCACTCATCTGCCACAAAATGAATCTCGATGACATGTACTTTACCAGATTAATAAATATTAAACACTGTAACGGTTCGTTTGACTTTTTAAAACTCTAATAAGGAAATATATCTGAAATTAATAAAGAGAAATAACCGACTCAAAAAAATCATTTATTTCTATCAAAAAGAAAAACAAACTCAATTTTAACATATTTATCGATAGTGCCTCAATTTGAAGTGTATCATATAACTCGAGATACCAAAATTATGTACTATTGCCAATGAAGACATGCATGCACATCTATGGTCTCCAAAAGTAATTTTGTGGCAATTGTTTACATGTTCACAATCAAATGGGCAAACGAATGAGAGATTACTAGAGAAAGCTTTGCAAAACCTAAAGAAAAAACCTCAATTTTCATTAAAAAATATATATTATATTTTCTGACCACAAGTCCATAACCTTTGATCCTCAGAGGAAAGAAGCACAAAGATTTATACTCAATTGCCTAGATGATTTCAAAAAATAAATAAATAAAACGAACGTATATGTATCAATGACGATAGATTTAATACTAATCAAGAGCCTCCATAGTTTGAACTTTTAAGAATATCCTAAATTAAATCGGCTTCTTTTTAATGATTTATTCATGCTATTAGATGAAATTTACCTTGAATCAAATGCCTTTGTCTCAAATTGCGATACATCTGTTTTTTAGATGAACCAATTGGAATCACCAGAGGAAAAGTTAGTAAATATTAGAGAGTACAGAAACATCAAATTATAAATTCTAGGTTTTATTGACAAAAATACTGACAAAAAGTACCTGTAAATGACTTTTAATATTCAGCGTCGTGACGTCTTTTGATCTCATGATGCTAGATATCAATTTAGGAGTGGCATCTAAATTTAAAAACAAATCCACATGTAAGTTTTATTATTCAATCAACTTACCATAACCATGCTCGATCGTCAGACCCCTCTTGTCAGTTATTAAGATAGCTAAATCATACACACGAATGAATACAGGGAAAAATTACTAGTATGAATTCCTCTATACAAAATTGAATTCCATATGCAAAGATATGTTGACATAAAGAAATAAAATAGTCTCTCTTTTTCGAGATAAATATTTTACTTAAAAGTTTAAGGGAGTAGCGATGAGCATGTTACATAAAAATTTGAGGGCAATCATGTTAACCCGTTCAATTCACACACATACAAGCACGCAAACTCCTATACACAAGTGGATTCAGTAGTAGTTGATCGAGAGAAAAACTACTGCATGTTCCCTATTTTGATTGCTTTTAAATTCTAAATAGAAATGGGATTACAAATTGAAATATGCAAAAAAAGATAAGATAATTTGGTCTCCTCCGAAACAAACATTTTATGAAATAAAAACTACAAAATTGGGCATTTGGTAGAGAAAGAAAACCATTCATATATAACAACAATTACTACGATAACTTTCGTAGCAGGTCTACTTTCGCGAGATTTGGAGAGGAAGACAACATAGATTAATGGGGACTTACAATCTTCGCCACCCAAAATGGCAACAGCATCGAGGAAGGACTGATGAAGATCATCAGTCCATTTCATCCTTGGCTTCTTCACTCTTAGATTACCATTTTCAGTCTCACCCCTTCTCTTAGCCATTCCTCGCCCCCCTTTTTGTTGGGCAAGTAGAGGGATAGAGATGGACGGAGTAAGTGTGTGGGTTTCAGATGTTAAGAGATGAGGCAGTAATAGAATTAAGAGGGCGGAATAAATAGGAAAACTGGCTGGTATAAAAGGAAGGAAATAGACCTTTGCCTTTTTTCTGATCATCTTTAAAAAAAATCAGTTGCATGTGCTTTTAGGGTTCTTTATTTTGGATTTTTTTGGTTCTTTATCCCGATTTCAAATTTAAGTGGATAATTTCCATCATCTTATAAAATATCCTTTTATACTTGAAAATAAGAAAAATTTAAAATATTTTGATTAAAGTTTACAATACAATTAAAAAATATAGAGCATACTTGCTGCTACAATGACGTACTATGTTGGCCAACTCTCCTCTTCTTTTTGTGGATATGTATGTGGCCTCCACTCCTCATTTCTTTCCATTCTTTTCCACTTCTTAAGATAAATATCACTCATTCTCATTCCCTTCCATTCCTTTATGCTATTTCCCACTCTTTCCCACCCGTTCTCTCCCTTTGATATTAATAAGTCTATGTTTCTTCCACTGTATTTCATTCTTTCCCACTCTGTTCCACTTGATCCCCCTCCTTTCCACTCCATTACAATCCTTCCCACTCCTGCAAGAAAAAATCATTCATTCCCATTTCATTCCACTCCATCCCACTCCATCCTACTATATTCCATTTCTTCACATCTTACACATTCCAAATACCCAATTTACCCATTAAAAAAAAAAAAAAAAAACAGGCCTCACAATTCAAATGAGCACACATATAGCTCGACTGACATATGACTTTTTGAGCTTTCCTTTACTCCGAAGTACAAAATCTGAGGAGCATAACATAAATCTGTGGAGTAATTTATCCTAGAAAATTAAGGGGTTTCAAATCCTAGTCTCTTATCCAACGCTCCCTCATGCGCTTTTTTTGTTTTTTGAGATCGTCTCATGTAAAAAAGTGTCATGATTGAACTGTCAATGACAAGTGAAATCGTTGTTGCAACTGAAAAATATTAACTTAAGTCTCAGTAAAATCGATACCTCCATTTAGAATTTTTGTTATGCATTCAAAAGGCATTATAGTGGCACTAGTCCATCTAATAATTTTGTTTTCAAAAATCAATTGATACATCCATAATTTGCTGAAATCATTAAAAAAGCTTTGTTGTGAATCTCATGAAAAAAAAGGTTTGTTGGGTGCAAAACGTTACATATGTGGAAGTTCCAAAACTTAATCATGTTTCTTGTTAATCAGATGGACGCTTGCTTTGCATGATCAAATTAACTACAACATGCCATAGGAATCAACAGTTAAAACAGTAGCTAGTTTTTTCTAATTTTTTTTCGGTATGAGTCTTTTCCCCCCTACAGGTGGCCTAAAAGGCTAATATTTACATTACATTTGATTTTGATAATTTAGACAATAATAAAATTTTGGACAAAATATTCTATCGAAACATTATATCGAGTATGTTTTAAATTGAATAAACTCAACAAGATTAGATTAGATAAAATGGAAAAATTATTCTTGATTGCAAATTTGAAACAAAACTCTTACAGTCTTATTCCCTTTTTCCGTGTCATGAAATTCTAATTATATATCATTGAAACAAAATTTTTCTGCCCTAATTTGCCCTTCGTTTTCAAACTAACTAGCGACGGTTACAGATTAGATTTCACATTGGATTTCTCACCTACTCTGCTATTTGTTGTTTTCAAAAGGAAAGAAATACCTGAGATTTGTTGCCGTTTTTATACAAAACACCCAACAACATAATTTTTAGACCTGCCAAAACTGACCCGAGACCCGAAACCTGAACCGAACGACCCGGGCCCATACCCGACCCAACACCCGAAATATGCTCACTCGAAAGTGGACCCGAAACCCGAATTGACCCGACCCGAATCATACCCGACCCGAAATTTTCTACAAAGTTGTTTGTTTTGGCATGACGAGCGTATTTGACAAAAAATTGGTTGACCAGAAATCGACCCGAACCATACCCGACCCAAATCGAAAAGACCCGAAATGTCACTTAACCCAAACACAACCCAACCCGAACTTGACCCAACCCGTACCCGAACCGAATGACCCATTTGCCAGGTCTAATAATTTTTCTAAAGGTGACTGTCCAGTTTTTCTTGTCAAACTACTACAACTCACAGTTGTTCGTCAGTTTGATACCATTTGTAACATTCCGACCCTTCTCTCCACTCACGAACTATTGCTGCTTACTAACAATGGCTTCAAGGATGGACGATTGGCCTCATGAATCACCACAAGCTTTTCTAACGTGTTTTATTTTTGCTCATGTGTTACCTAGAAAAACACCCTGGTGGTTACCTATCCCAAGGCTATTCCACAGCAAGGTTACTAAAATGTAGCATTCTTAAGATTGGGCTCCCTAAAAAAACGAAAATGCATCTTTGCTGATACGCTATGTTCTCTTTCACTATTTTTTTAGAATAAGTTCGGTTTCATTAAAAAAAAATTAGTTCAATTCATTTAAGTTCAGTTCATCAAATCATAGTCCAATTTATATGAAAATAGTCCAGCTCAATTCAGTTCAACAAAATTCAGTTAAAAAGAATAGGGCCAATTAGTCATATCAAAACCTTTAAGCATCATTTCTAGCCATAAAATGTTATAAGAAATCTTAACTCTCTTATGGTTGTTGTATTGTGATTTTCAAGTGGCTATATTAAATAGCCAAGAATAACTACTACAACAAAAGAGGAGACAAGTCTTCGATCATAAGGCAATATTGTTAGAAGCCTGATAAAAATTTGTGTAATTTCTTCACAACTTGTAAACCACAAGAGAAGTTTGTAAGATCCTCTAATAAAAGGTCTATATACAAAAGTTGTTCTTGAAACATTGAGGGGCTGTTTGGTGAGACAAAATAGAATGTAACTTCAACCCTCAGGTATCAAGTTCCACTCTTTTGTATTTGGTGGACATCTTAAGAAGATGAAACTTGATACCTGGGGACATCAAGTTCCCCCCAACGTTACGGAACTTGAACTCTTCCATTCCTAAAGGGGCTCAGGTCCCCAACCGTCTGAAATCATCATCATCATCATCATCATCATCATCATCATTAATTATTATTATTAACGATCTCAAATAAACCCCGATGGTGGCCACATCATTGGCCCAAATGCAGAGACCATCAGAGTCGGATCCCATCATGGACCCTTGACAAACTTGGGCTCAACTAGACCTGGGCTCATGGAGGATAAAAGTTTGGGAAGACTACTGGTCAAACCCTTTGCACAGTATCCTATAAATATCCACCTACCCACTTGAGAAAAGTAATCAATAAAGAGCACAAGAATGTAAACACTCACAATAGTCACATCAGGATTTCCAGTCTTTTTTACTTTTTTCCCTCCTTATTGGAGAGGTTACTGACTTGACCATCGGAGGGGTGTTCTTTGGATCCAAATTCGAGGAGCGCCTTTTTTCCAGGTGATCACTATCTCATAAGCGCGTTCTAGGCCACTTCATTAACCAGTTATTTGTTTGGAGACAGATTGGCATTGTTTACTGGGAGGGGCGGTGAACGATGGTGATTAGAGAGACCACAAGGGCCCACATGAGAAGAGATAAAAGCCCTATATCGGATCCCTCAGAGGTACTATGAGGTCCTCTAACAGACGCATATGAGGTCCGAGATGCATCAGAGAGCTCTTAGGTCACACCTTGGTCAGTAGGGCAGAGAGCACCCTACGCGGGGATGTACATTACCATGGACGCTCGGAAGGCCCTCATGACAAGCGTGATAAACACCCTCTTGCAGCAGGTCACTTATTAGGTAAAAAAGACTAGGAAGGAACGATTTCTCTAAGGAAATTTCCCATCTTGGTGGGGAGTTGCATGGTAAGGAGCCTGTCTCCCACGAGGATGCAAATCCTCATGTAAGTGAAAAGCCATGTTGTAACAGACCCCAAGGGGGGAGTAGCGTTGACGCTAGGCGGATCATTCAAGCATGCCAAGCCCTTCAAAAGGTGCATAAGGACATAATATGTTATCAAAAACGGCCTCAACTCTATATGTCGCATACTCTTGGGGGTCGACATGGTTTGAAGAGTAAGGGTAGATGTCCTTTCCTAGTAAGGTGCACCCTAGAAGGGGTGGAGGCTCCCTTGAGCATAGGAAGGAATACACTAGGGATTAGTTAGTCACAAGGGATCAAACCCGCAGTCCACCAGTATATGATTTGGCATGGACTGGTCTCCATTGGCACAGTCTAGCCCGGAGTGGTGCACGTTTCCACAATCCCTCCCTGGCGAAGGTGGTTGAGAGGCTGCCTACTCCTATCAAGCTGTTAAGCACTATTGGGGGCCCTAGGGCCGCCCCATTCCTAACACCCTTCAGCAAGGAGATTATGAATGCTCCCAGGCCTCGAAAGGTGAAAGTGCCAAATTTGGAGCTATACGACTAAACTACAGACCCGAAGGAACACTTGGGGTTGTACAAGGCCCGAATGTATGTTTAGGACGTGGATGATGCACTTTATTGCAGGCATTTCCCAGCCACCTTGAACGGGGTAGCCCAAAAATAGTTCAGTAGCTTAGCCCTTGTGAGCGTTATATATTTCCAAGAGTTGTGCGACTGATTAGTGAGTCAGTTCATTGCTAGCCACAAGAAGAGGTGAACTAGCATCCGTCTGTCCAAGTCAAATATAGACCGAACGATTCACTAGCAGACTTCGGGAGGAGATTTCACCAAGAGGCCGTCTTGATCCCTACCCCAGAGAATGGAGTGACATACACTTTCTTTTCTCAATGGCCTAAAAAACCGGTGGTTCAAATTCTCCTTAGTACAGTAAAAAAAGACTTCATGAGCTGAGGCCCTCAAAAAAGCCGCCGACTTCATAACAGCTACTAAAATGTGTGCAAAAGTAGGAGATAGTGGCCATAGAAGTAGGGTCGAGGAAATAAATCAGACTAGGGTTGAGCAGCGACAAAAAAATAGAGCCTGGGATCAATGCTTTAATGCAGATTCCCCGAGCATCCTCATGGAAATTAAGGGTCATCCCATGCTCAAAAAATCACTGCCCATGGCCTCACGACTCAAACTGTGAAACACAAGTAAGTACTGCAAGTTCCACGAGCAAAACAGCCACACCACAGTGGAGTCGTGAGTTAAAAAAGGCTCCCCACCAACTCACCGATAAGGGTCAGATCGATCATTTCCTGAAGCCATGAAGTGCGAGCTTTAGACAAGGGTAAGGCAAAGGCCCATGAGTCTTCCCCAGAAATTATCGCCACCATAGCTAGAAGGTATGCTGAGGTGATTGCCCATGCTATGTGGAAGGCACGACTACAAGGCACGCAACACGTGATGAACACCGAGCATAGAATGCCGGTTAACATAGCCACTATAATGTTTAGTGGGTCCGAGGGATGTCCTATTATGGCTCTGCATGATGACCCCTAGTCGCAGAACTCAAAGTGGCAAGTGCTTTGGTTCAAAGAATACTCATGGACACCGGAAGCTTGGCCGACATCTTAACTTGGGAATGCCTCCAGAAGCTCAAGTATTCGGGCAGAGACATTACCCCCTCATCCATCCTATTTAGAATTTGAATGATAGATAATTAACCTGATCAAGACAATCTAACTACCTATATGGTTCTAAGATAAAGCCAGATCTAGGAACCTAAAGGCTGATTTCTTGATCGTGGATGTTCCTACTACAGACAATGTAATCCTAGGAAGACCAATCCTCTACAAGGCGAAGGTCATGATAACACCTTACTTATTGCAGATTCAATACAAATCAGATGATGGTATTGTGGGTAAGCTATTTAGGGAACAACGAACCGTCCGTTAGCGCTACCTAGTGAGCATAAAGCCTCTTATAGAGTTTGGGCGTCTTGGGGAACGTGCAACTTTGAAACTAGCCACACATGGAAGGGCCTGCTCCAGCCAAAGCTTTAGTCAGTTTTGCTGCAACAAGGTGAAGACGACTGTGCCCTAAGCCCTTGAATGATACTAAAGTTGTGGCACTTGACGCCGATCGTCCCGATGGCATAGTAAAAATCAAACCCAAGGTGCTCAGAGAGATGCAGCGATACCTCATTGCACTGTTACAGGAATACAAAGATGCATTAGTCTTCAGACCCGCAAAAGTGCCCGGCATTGACCGTATCGGTATAGAGCATCACTTGAACGTGGACTCAGCATACAAACCTGTGGCCCAAAAGGAAAGACACATGGGGACCAATCGATGGGCAACTGCCACAGAAGAGGTGTAAAGATTGCTGAAAGCATGTCTTATTCAGGAATTCTAGTATCCCGAGTGGATATCAAACATTGTATTCGTAAAGAAGCTGAATGGGACTTGGCATATGTGCAAAAACTTCACAAACCTAAAAAAGGCATGCCCTAAGAATAGCTACCTGCTAACCAAGATTGACATGCTAGTGGGTGTGACTACCAGACATGCTCTCTTGGGCTTCATCCATGTCTTTCTGGCTACCACCTGATACCCCATCGACCTAGCACTACAAAAATAGGGCCGAACATCGATGGAAAAAGCGACATACAGCGCACCCGATGGAGCTATTAAGCTCTGTCCGACGGAATTTACATCGGAATCAGACGGAAAATCGAATTTCTGACAGAATTTCCGACGAAAATCCTTCCCGTCGAAAATTCCGACGGATTTCCTGAAAATTCGATTCCCCATCGGATTCTGATGTAATTTCCGTCGGACAATCATCCCGTTTCCCCAAAAAAGTAAATCTGGTTTTTAAAAGCATGAGTCTTCAGCTCGGCCCTCATTTCGCAACCAAGAGAAAGAGAACGGAGGAGAGAGAAAGAGGGCGCTGAGGAGTGAGAAAGAGAGGAAGGAGGAGAGAGAGAGCAAATTCCATTTTTTCCGGTGGTCGGTGAACATAAAGGAGGTCGCCGTTAGTTATTATTCACCGGTAAGTTAATTATTTTTAGTTAAATTGTTATTTAAAATTGAAATTTTTGAGTTAATTAGTATTTTTTTTGGTGGTTAATTTGTTATGGGTGGGTTGAATATTTACAGGTGGCCTAAAAGGCTAATATTTACATTACATTTGATTTTGATAATTTAGACAATAATAAAATTTTGGACAAAATATTCTGTCGAAACATTACATTGAGTATGTTTTAAATTGAATAAACTAAACAAGATTAGATTAGATAAAATGGAAAAATTATTCTTGATTATAAATTTGAAACAAAACTCTTACAGTCTTATTCCCTTTTTCCGTGTCATGAAATTCTAATTATATATCATTGAAACAAAATTTTTCTGCCCTAATTTGCCCTTCGTTTTCAAACTAACTAGCGACGGTTACAGATTAGATTTCACATTGGATTTCTCACCTACTCTGCTATTTGTTGTTTTCAAAAGGAAAGAAATACTTGAGATTTGTTGCCATTTTTATACAAAACAACCCATAACATAATTTTTAGACCTGGCAAAATTGACCCGAGATCCGAAACCTGAACCGAACGACCCGGATCCATACCCGACCCAACACCCGAAATATGCTCACTCGAAAGTGGACTCGAAACCCGAATTGACCCGAATCGAACCATACCCAACCCGAAATTTTCTACAAAGTTGTTTGTTTTGGCATAACGAGCGTATTTGATAAAAAATTAGTTGACCCGAAATCGACCCGAACCGAACCATACCCGACCCAAACCGAAAAGACCCAAAATATCACTTAACCCAAACATGACCTAATCCGAACTTAACCCAACCCGTACCCGAACCGAGTGACCTATTTACCAGGTCTAATAATTTTTCTAAAGGTGACTGTCCAGTTTTTCTTGTCAAACTACTACAACTCACAGTTGTTCGTCAGTTTGATACCATTTGTAACATTCCAACCCCTCTCTCCACTCATGAACTATTGCTGCTTACTAACAATGGCTTCAAGGATGGACGACTGGCCTCATGAATCACCACAAGCTTTTCTAACGTGTTTTATTTTTGCTCATGTGTTACCTAGGAAAACACCCTGGTGGTTACCTATCCCAAGGCTATTCCACAGCAAGGTTACTAAAATGTAGCGTTCTTAAGATTGGGCTCCCTAAAAAAACGAAAATGCATCTTTGCTGATACGCTATGTTCTCTTTCACTATTTTTTTAGAATAAGTTCGGTTTCATTAAAAAAAAAATTAGTTCAATTCATTTAAGTTCAGTTCATCATATCATAGGCCAATTTAGATGAAAATAGTCCAGCTCAATTCAGTTCAACAAAATTCAATTAAAAAGAATAGGGCCAATTAGTCATATCAAAACCTTTAAGCATCATTTCTAGCCATAAAATGTTACAAGAAATCTTAACTCTCTTATGGTTGTTATGTTGTGATTTTCACGTGGCTATATTATAGCCAAGAATAACTACTACAACAAAAGAGGAGACAAGTCTTCGATCATAAGGCAATATTGTTAGAAGCCTGATAAAAATTTGTGTAATTTCTTCACAACTTGTAAACCACAAGAGAAGTTTGCAAGATCCTCTAATAAAAGGTCTATATACAAAATTGTTCTTGAAACATTGAGGGGCTGTTTGGTGAGATAAAATAGAATGTAACTTCAACTCTCAGGTATCAAGTTCCACTCTTTTGTATTTGGTGGACATCTTAGGGAGATGAAACTTGATACCCGGGGACATCAAGTTCCCCCCAACGCTACGGAACTTGAACTCTTCCATTTCTAAAGGAGCTCCAGTCCCCAACCGTCTGAAATCATCATCATCATCATTAATTATTATTACTAATGATCTCAAATAAACCCCGATGGTGGCCACATCATTGGCCCAGATGCAGAGACCATCAGAGTCGGGTCCCATCATGGACCCTTGACAAACTTGGGCTCAACCAGACCTAGGCTCATGGAGGATAAAAGTTTGGGAAGACTACTGGTCAAACCCTTTGCACAGTATCCTATAAATATCCACCTACGCACTTGAGAAAAGTAATCAATAAAGAGCATAAGAATGTAAACACTCACTATAGCCACATCAGGATTTCCAGTGTTTTTTACTTTTTTCCCTCCTTATTGGAGAGGTTACTAATTTGACCGTCGGAGGGGTGTTCCTTGAATCCAAATTCGGGGAGCGCATTTTTTGCAGGGAGGACAGAAGGGTCGACATCCCAGGTGATCAGTATCTCATAAGCGCGTTCTAGGCCACTTCATCACCCAGTTATTTGTTTGGAAACAGATTGGCATTGTTTCCGGGGAGGGGCGGTGAATGATGGTGATTAGTGAGACCACAAGGGCCCACATGAGAAGAGATAAAAGCCCTATGTCGGATCCCTTAGAGGTACTATGAGGTCCTCTAACAGACGCATATGAGGTCCGGGATGCATCAGAGAGCTCTTAGGTCACACCTTGGTCAGTAGGGCAGAGAGCACCCTACACGGGGACGTACGTTACCATGGATGCTCGGAAGGCCCTCATGACAAGCGTGATAAACACCCTCTTGCAGCAAGTCACTTATCAGGTGAAAAAGACTGGGAAGGAACGATTTCTCTGAGGAAATTTCCAATCTTGGTGGGGAGTTGCATGGTAAGGAGCCTGTCTCCCACGAGGATACAAATCGTCATGTAAGTGAAAAGCCATGTTGTAAGAGACCCCAAGGGGGGAGTAGCGTTGATGCTAGGTAGATCATTCAAGCATGCCAAGCCCTTTAAAAGGCGCATAAGGACATAATACGTTATCGAAAACGGCCTTAACTCTATATGTCGCACACTCTTGGCGATCGACATGATTTGAAGAGTAAGGGTAGATGTCCTTTCCCAGTAAGGTGCACCCTAGAGGGGGTGGAGGCTCCCTTGAGCATAGGAAGGAATACACTAGGGATTAGTTAGTCACGAGAGATCGAACCCGCAGTCCATCAGTATATGATTTGGCATGGACTGGTCTCCATTGGCACAGTCTGGCCCGGAGTGGTGTGCGTTTCCGCAATCCCTCCCTGGCGAAGGTGGTTGAGAGGCTGCCTACTCCTATTAAGCTGTTAAGCACTATTGGGCGCCCTAGGGCCGCCCCACTCCTAACACCCTTCAGTAAGGAGATTATGAATGCTCCCAGGCCTTGGAAGGTGAATGTGCCAAATTTGGAGCTATATGAGTAAACTACAGACCCGAAGAAACACTTGGGGGTGTACAAGGCCCGAATGTATGTTTAGGACGTGGATGATGCACCTTATTGCAGGTATTTCCCAGCCACCTTGAACGGGGTAGCCCAAAAATAGTTCAGTAGCCTAGCCCTTGTGAGCGTTACATGTTTCCAAGAGTTGTGTGACTGATTAGTGAGTCAGTTCATTGCTAGCCACAAGGAGAGGCGAACTAGCATCCGTCTGTCCAAGGTCAAATATGGATCGAACAATTCACTAGCTGACTTCAGGAGGAGATTCCACCAAGAGGCCGTCTTGATCCCCACCCCAGAGGATGGAGTGACATACACTTCCTTTTCTCAATGGCCTAAAAAACTGGTGATTCAAATTCTCCTTAGTAGAGTAAAAAAAGACTTCATGAGCTGAGGCCCTCAAAAAGGCCGCCGACTTCATAAGAGCTACTAAAATGTGTGCAAAAGTAGGAGATAGTGGCCATAGAAGCAGGGTCGAGGAAATAAATTAGACTAGGGTTGAGCAGCGACAAAAAAATAGAGCCTGGGATCAATGCTTTAATGCAGATTCCCCGAGTATCCTCATGAAAATTAAGGGTCATCCCATGCTCAAAAAATCACTGCCCATGGCCTCACGACTCAAACTGCGAAATGCAAGTAAGTACTGCAAGTTCCACGAGCAAAACAGCCACACCACAGTGGAGTCGTGAGTTAAAAAAGGCTCTCCACCAACTCACCGATAAGAGTCAGATCAATCATTTCCTAAAGCCATGAAGTGCGAGCTTTAGACAAGGGTAAGGCAAAGGCCCATGAGTCCTCCCCAGAAATTATTGCCACCGTAGCTGGAAGGTATGCTGAGGTGATTGCCCATGCTATGTGGAAGGCACGACTACAAGGCACGCAACACGTGATGAACACCGAGCATAGAACACCGGTTAACATAGCCACTATAACATTTAGCGGGTCCGAGGGATGTCCTATTATGGCTCTGCATGATGACCCCTAGTCGCAGAACTCAAAGTGGCAAGCGCTTTGGTTCAAAGAATACTCATAGACACCGGAAGCTTGACCGACATCTTAACTTGGGGATGCCTCTAGAAGCTCAAGTATTCGGGTAGGGACATTACCCCCTCATCCATCCTATTTAGAATTCGAATGATAGATAATTAACCTGATCAAGACAATCTAACTACCCATGTGGTTCTAAGATAAAGTCAGATCTAGGAACCTAAAGGCTGATTTCTCGATCGTGGATGTTCCTACTACATACAATGTAATCCTAGGAAGGCCAATCCTCCACAAGGCGAAGCTCATGGTAGCCAATTTTCATGAATTTTAGATGTTTCTCTTCTGAGTTATGAACTGTTGACTAAATTGCCCCATTTAGTGCAATTACAGGCTATTTGTATGGTTATGGATTAGCTCACATACTAAGGGGATTCAAGAAAAGGTATCATGTTATATTTTATTTGCAGATGATACTATTCTTATTGATGAGTTTAGGGAGAGGGTTAATAACAAGTTGGAACAGTGGAGAGATACCCTAAAGGATGAAGATTTTAGGCTGAGTAGGTCAAAGCGTGAATACTTACAATGTTGATTTAGTGATGGGGAAGGTGGTATAGAGGATGAGCTGACTATTTGGGGTGTGGAAATACCAAGGGTCATGAAGTTTAGATATCTAGGATTAGCCATTCAAAAAAAAGGGGATATTGACGAGCACGTTAACTGACACATAAAGGCAGGATGGAAAAAATGAAAGACTGCCTCAGAGGTGTTGTGTGACAAGAGCATCCCGCTAAGATTAAAGGATAGAATTTACCATCTGGTTGATAGACTGGTATTATTGTATGGAGTGGAATGTTGGTCTATCAAAAAGTATCAAGTCCAAAGGATGAAGGTTGTGGAGATGAGGATGCTTCGTTGAATGTGTGCCCCATGAGATTAGATAGGATAAGAAATGAAGTGATTAGGGATAAAATAACACCCATAGAGGATAAGCTGAGAGATGTTAGACTTAGATTTTTTTGGTCATATCAAGAGCAGTATGGGTTGCACCAGTAAGGAGATGTGAGAGGATCATTCTACCGGAATGTGGAAGGGATTGAGGTAGACCTAGGAAGAGTTCGAATGAAGTGATTAGACACGATTTGAGGATTTTAGGATTTACGAAGTACATTGCTCAAAATAGGACATTGTGGAGGTCTAGGATAAAGGTTAGGGCCTTTAGGTAGGAGGTTACTTGCCCTTCCCTACATCGAGGGAATATGAATAGCCGTTGCGTGGTTCTGGTGGTTACTTTTCATGTGCAGTGGTTAGCACATATCACGGGTTTCTAGCACTCATTTATGCTTATAATTTTTTTTCTTATGGGCATAATGTTCACTTTATAACTTATTGTTCTTTGCGGTTCTGTGCGTATCTCTTTTATGTATTTATTGTTATAGCTTGTAGTTTTGTTGTCTGTTTAGTTTTCCTTTTACATCTAAAGAACTCCAAGTATTTTCCTAAATATTTTGTGGGTCTATTGAAATCAGCCTCGTTGTAGGTAGAGATACCTGCAAATATAAGACTACTCATATCTGAATCTCCCCCGACCCCGCTAAAACATAACACACATTAGGAGTAGTAGTTGTTGTTATTGTATGGATTGTTAAGCATGCATAAGGTGTAGATTGATCATGTGGGGGATGATTTTGAGTACTGAAAGCATTAAGATATTTTCATGGTGTATTGGAAATGTGTGGATATTATTTTGGGTAGAATTATGCCTTAATTTGATGAGGTGTTTGTGTAAATTATTGATATATAGTAAGGCCAATGTGGGAAGAAAAATTTTTTTAAGTATTGAAAATCTAAAAAAATTAATCGACACTTAATTAATAATATAAAAGAATTTAGAATTTTGTATCAAATTTTAGAACTAGTATTCAATTGAATTCCCATTAATAATATTCAGATAAACTAACCTAAAATAAGTTTAAATTTAATTTCATTTTTAGGCTGACAAGTTTATGGAAAACATAATTACAAATTTAAATATGTTTTTATCATATATTAATCTAACCTGAGCTTAAGTCATGCTAGCAACTTGAAGTCAATTGACATTAATGTGATATGTATGTGAAGACAATCACATTAAGGACATTAACTCACATTTAACAATGTTATCTACATCAAAGGTAATTCATTTTGATAAATTTCATATGATTATGTTGGATTCAATTAACTCTATATAACATTTTGAGTTTATCCTGAAAAGATTCAAGACTAAGTAAGATCTAAATTTGATTAATTTGAAGTTAGGTTACATAATAGCTTGTCATGTTGAATTATATGCAATTATTAGGAAAAAGTATCGATGATATGATTTGCAAAAAGTTTATCAGTTCAATGGGTTAGACTAGGATCAAATTTGAGTAAAAATTGAATTATATTATTTTGGACTTAATTTAGGTTGACTTTAACAATTAATTCATATTATTATTCTAAGTTTCCCTGCTAAAAATATTGTATCAAGTTTGCTATATCCTTTACATGTCCACATGTTAGATACAATTTATTTAGCCACATCATCTTTTTATAGGCCACCTCAGTATTTTAAATGCCACATCATCAATACTTGTAAAGAAATAAAATCGTTTTGTTTATCCCAAGGGTATTTGTTTGAATTTAAAGTCCAAGGGCATTTGCCATATTTGACTAAAAATTCAAGGATATATTATTTTAAGCACTCTAGAATCACATACTTGAAAATGTCAAGTAATTGAGCCACAAATGGCAGTGGAAGTTGGAGGCGGCCAACGGCGAAGGAAAACGGCAGCAGCGGTGGACAGACGCGGCAGTGGTGGTGGGTGGGCAATTCCTCTCTTTTTCTCTAAAATGTGAACACCTTCGAAAAATGAAACTGAATGCGGTGTCTGGGGTAAAAAAAGATTCTGACGGAAAATTATGTCAGAAGTCTATTGAAAGCACTGTTCCGACGAAATTTTTCCTCGAAAGCCTATTTCAAATTTTTTCCCCTGGATGATGGACCGGTCAACAAATCTGGGTTTCTGACGTAATATTTAGTCAGAATTCCGTCAGAAAGTTGAGATTCCATCGGATTTTTGACGGTTTTCAATTCCGTCGGACATGTCGCGAGACAGTATCATTCCACTGGCAATCCGTCAGAGAATTCGATGGATTGAAATTCTGTTGGAGATTTCCGTCGAAGAAAAGGAATTTTTAGTAGTGTTGGTAGTGCACTAAAGACAAATACCTACAATATTTAACATGCTAATTTTCAAATTTAAAAGTAGAATTATTCTCATCTGATACCCTAAAGATGAGATTATCAAAGTCCGAAAGTTCTTCAATATATGTAGATTTTTCGGTTTCGAAAAGCAATCTTTCAATATGATAATTAGACACCCAATTATCATGTGGTGTTTCTATGCAACATTAACACCATGCATATTACTTGCTAAACAATGCAAATGTGCAAAAATCGAAATTAAAGAACAGAACTCTTGAAAAGAGCACACTAACATAACTAGTAGTTCTCCAAGAACTATGAAGTTAATTCATCAACTTAGTACAAATTATAAATCTTTGGCTAAACACGCTTTCTAATGTCTAAAAGTACCCTGATAAGAAGAAGAAAGTACTACTAATTATTCACTGCAAGTCAAGAAAGCCAACTACATTGATGCATAAAGATACAAGGACAACCCACACTTAATCTTTGTGACAATGTATTTTTAACCAACAAACTTAATTTGGCAAGATTCACGGATATCTTCACCAAGAGTCATCTTCGAATGGTCAACTAATCCCCAGTTTTAAGGAGGAAGCCCAATTGTACTGGGACTTCTTCACCAACTTCTCGTAAAATTGCTTCGTTGTTGGGTGGTAGTCTTCTATGGGCATTTTTTCCTTTCCCTTGCGCTCAGCCTGAAAACTCAAATGGGGATAAGTATACATCATATCCATGTTATAAGATTGTGAAAGCTCGGTATGTGGCATCATGATGGTTCATCCAAAAATTATTCTACACAAATTTTGTTCAAGAATTCCTGATCATACCAAGTCATTATGACCCTAAATTTCGGGTATTTTCAATTTTTGATTTCTGAGGGATCCTATTTATGTAAGCCTAGCTGGTATTTACACATGCTTGGCTCTAATCCAAATCTGAAGCATGTAATTTTACCCATAATCAATAGAAATGTTGTGTCCTAAAGATTGAATAGAACTCTCAGATAGATTTACTTCAAATGTTAAAGCACTTTGTCAGCGAACTCAATTTTGCATGGTTTCACTATACCTGAGTATTTGAGGGGTTTACGAGATCTCCGAAAATGAGATAGGCATGAGGCATCTGGCCTTCTTCTCCAGGCATACGAACTGTGACAACGTTGTTGCTGGATTCCAATATTAGAGGATGGTGGTGGTGAAAACGGTGGTTCTCATGGGCATTTCCTGCAATCAGCTCCTTAATCCGGCGCAGACGGAGCTGGCGCTGCCAGGGGGCTGGGTGGACTAGCTCTTCGCTGATCTTGTCAGAAAGCTGTTTCTTTTCATGGTCCTCGGAACACTCAAGAACTCCTACTTGCCAATGTTAATTAAAAACTAATGAGAAAATTAAAATTGCAAACATGAGATTAGGGCTAGTTATGATGTTATGAATGACCTCTTATCGTTCTATATTTTTTTTTAAAAAAAAGGGCATGCCTTCTCTTTTTTTTGCTTTTTTTTTTGGGGGGAGATAATCGTGCAATTGGTGCCATTTTGCTTTAGCTCAAAAGATTATATTGTTTTAGTGCTCATATATACGCTGCAGAATATTTTCATTATAAATAAATATTTTTACATCTTCTAGGTGCAACATTTGAAAGAAGGGATATCTAAAATTATTGTATTTATCAATTAAGAAAAATATATTGTTTTAGAACTCATATTTTACATACGCCTAAATTTCTAAAAACACATTCGAAATCTGTATAGTTGAAAAAGATAAGTTTGGACTATTTTTTCAGCTTGGATTGTATGGACCAAAACAAAATGTCTCTTTAAACTTCCTCTACTCCGTTTCTGTGAAGCAGAAGGTAGTCAACGATTTTTAAATATAGGGCCAATCAGAACTAGTCTCTCTTTAATTTTACAATTTAGGAGTAAAGCTGCTACATCAGATCCCCCACACCTTGCGTAGTAGCGGAATATTTGGGGTATTAAATCTGGATTTGAACGTCTAAATTTCTAGAAAGTACGAATTCAAAAAAACTTAGCAAATGTTTGGAATAATTAGTATAATAAGGGGCTATCTATTTTATTTAATTTTATTTAAAAAAAAACTAGGGATGTCATGAAGGGTCAATGTCCTACTCATAGCTCAACAAATATATAGAAAATTACTCAACAATAAAATAAATGCCGTTTTTAATGTGAAAACTTTGTAAGTGAATTAATACGGTACAAGCTAATTAAGTGTATGCAGGGAGCTAATTAAGTAATGTTTTATCGCATCTAATTAACTAACTTATCTTAACTTAATTGTCGTACATTCATGCATGGGAGTTCGACTCAGCCAATACATATCATCGCAACAACGCATGCAAGGGCATGTACAAACACTTGCGCATTTGTGGAAATGTGGTTTAATTTATTGTTCTTTAATGAAATTAATTATTCATTTCAAATTTAAAAAAAAAGGCACGAACTATGATAAGAAAAATGCACTAGCTAGGATTTGATGAAAACCTCAATTGGTACAATAAATTCACTCATGAATCGACCTTCAAATTGCACGCTTGATAAGATTAATAAATATTAAATACTGTAACGGTTTATTTGACTTTTTAAAACTCTAATAAGGAAATGTATCTCAAATAAATACATAAAATAACGCAAACTCGAAAAAATATCTATCCCCGTCTATCGAAAAGGGGGAAAAACGACTTTCACACATTTATCGGTAATGCTTCATTTTGAAATTTATCATATTATTGATCATAGAGACATCTAAGCTTATGAAAGTGATTTTGTGACAATTGTTTCATTCGATAGAAAAATTCTTTTTTTCACGAATTAAATGGTGAAAATCTTGTTATTCACAACAAAAGGGGCAAACAAATGAGAGATTATTAGAGAAAAACTTTGCAAAAACTAAAGAGAACTTAAATTTTCATCAAAATATTCTTGTACTCAATTGCCTATATGATTTGTTTCATAAAACAAAAAACAAAAAAACAAGCATATGTATCAATGAAGACAAGTTTTTAATGAAAATGAATTTTACCTTGAACTAGATGCCTTTGTTGCAAATTCCGGTACATCTGATTTTTAGAACAATAAAGCAATCCAAGTCACCAAAACAAAAGTTAGTAAACAAAGAGCAAAATGTCAAGTTATAAAGTCTAGGTTTTATAGAGAAAATTGCTAACAAACGTACCTGCAAGTGACTTTTAATGTTTAGTGTTGTTACACCTTCTGATCTCATGATACAAGATATCGCCTTAGGCGTAGCATCTAAATTACAAAAAAAGAACGAGAAAATCCACATATAAATTAAATTTTTCAATCAACTTACCATACTCAAGCATGTCAAACCCATCTTCACATCATTAAGATACTACAAGCAACACCAAAAAAAAAAAAAAAAGAAAAAAGGCATAGATATAGGGAAAAATAACGAGTATAAATTCTCCCCTTATGTCCGAATCCTTTTGAATTCTGAATATAATTAAATTAGATAACAAATACATGGATATTTTGATATGTAGAGAAAAGTAATAATCTCTTTTTGGACCAAAAAGACATATGTGGTTGATCTAAAGGAACGGTCAATGCAGCTGGGAAGGAAGAAAAAAAATGTGATCGAGTTATACTCAATCAAATTTTCACAATCATGTTTAGCTCCCTAAAATTCGTAGATTAGAAATATGAAAGAACACATATACACCCACACACATAGATATAGAGCAGAACATGTATGATTGCATGGGGGGAGGGGAGTACTCGCGATCTAACCCCTGTTTAATTGCGAGCTCTTTAGATCTCAATATAAAATTGAACTCCATATGCGTAGATATGTTGACAAAAAGAGATAAACTAGTCTTTCTTTTCTCAAGATAAATATTTTACTTAAAATTTAACAGTGTGGTGAATTTAGCCCCTTCAATTCACTTGGATTCAACACAAGCACACAAACTCCCAACCACAAATAGATTCAGTATTACTTGAGTGCAGTGAAAAACTACTGTACCCCTATTTTGATTGCTTTTAAATTCTAAATGGAAATGGGATTACAAATCCATATACATAAAGGGCAGCCCAGTGCACAAGCATCCCGCGTTCACGCAGGGTCCGGGAAAGGGTCGCACCTCAAGGGCCGCGCAAATCCATATACATAAAAAAGATAAATTGGTCTCTCCTTCAGATAAAAATTTTATATAAAAATACTATTAAATCGGCACTCTTGATAGGAGCCAAAACAACTTATGTATAACAAAAACTTCTAAAACAAATATGACTGTGGATTTTGCTTCGCAAAATTTGAATAGAAAAAGGGGGAAAAAAAAGATTAATTTGGGCTTACAATCCTCGCCACCCAAAGTGGCAACAGCATCTAGGAATGACTGATGGAGTTCATCAGTCCATTTCATCCTTGGCTTCTTTACTCTTACATCGCCATTACCATTTTCAATCTCACTCCTTCTCTTAGCCATTTTTTTGGCTTTTGTTGGACAGATAGAAGAACAGAGAGAGACAAAGAAAGCGAGTGTATGTGTGTCTCAGATACTGAGGGATGAGGCAGTGAAAGCAAAGGGCGGAATAAATAGAAAAACTGGCTACTTTATAAGGAAAGAAATAGACTTTTGCCCTTTTTTTAATTGTCTTTAAAAAAATCAATTACATGCGGTTTTAGGAGCTTTTTTTTTTTGGATTTTTTGTTTTTGCCTCTCTAGTCGGGTTTTAAATTTATATGAATAATTTCCATCAACTTATAAAGTGTCCCTTACACTTGAAAGTAAAAAATTTTAAAACATCTTGATTAAAGTGGCATATATATTATACTCAAGTTATTAGAATCGGAATTCTAGTTAGAATCAACTGGAATTTTTTTAGGAATGGGATCAAGGATCATAAGATTTTAAAATTAACTTGAAATAATGAAAATTACTTTTGCAATAATAAAAATCTTAATTAACAGTCATAATAAAATAGAAATTCCATCTAACTATGTTTTGTATAAAATTTTGCATACAAAATCTACATTGTAATAATGAATTCTTGAGTATAAAAATGCACAAAATTATTTTCTTTGTTTAGGATTGAAACTGGTGTGTAGGATCGTATAATCATACTACAACCTTGGTCCACATTATTCGGAAAAAAAAAATCATGACGGTAAGACCCTAATCATTTGGAGATTCTAGTCCGAATTGAATTGATGGAGGAGTTTTTTCCGTAAAATCATAGGATTAGACTTGCCAGTACAATGTTAGTATTCTGTCCTAGAAGAATAGAAGTTAACGAGTTTTAAAGCCTAGTCCCCCAAGACTACCCTCATGCCATAACCCACGTATACCCCGCGTAGCGACATTTTGATAAAGACCATATAGGGTGTGTGCCTATTACCACATTAAAAAAAAAATGCTAGCCAATTAAGTATTAAGAGAATAGTTTTACGTAGAAATTTTTTTGCTCATGCAAAGCTTTTTTTTGGTTGAAATGTCAATTTTAAGTTCAAAACATAGGCTTGAGTCTCAATTAAACTGATGTATCCATAGTATTTTTTGTTATCTATTCAAAATGCATTATATAATGGCAGGAGTCAATCTAATAATTCTGTTTTCAAAAATCAATTTATCTATATAGCTATATATAAAATTGAGTGAATCTATAAGTTTTTGCCAAGTGTGATAGCATTATTGGTTAGGAGATTAGCTATTATTTTAATTAATTTTTTTTTCCTTTTAACATGCATATAATTCTTTTTATTTATTATATTATCTGCAAGACCTTCCATCTTCTCCTTAATCAATTACTTGAAAATTCCATTAATAAACAGTTACTTGCAAAAAGAGCACATGCATAAACTTAAAAAAAGATACAAAGATTCTTCAACTGGTAAAATAAATCTGAACAATGAAAAAAATTATTAATTAAATATCTATAATTCTGAACATTAATATATTAGTTAAGTCAACCCTTTCATCGCAAGGAGAATAATTCTAGTGTTTCATCCAAAAAAGGGTTTATTGGCCGGGTGCAGTACATTGTTTGTGTGCAAGCTACAAAACTTAATCGCTTCCCTTGTAAACCATATGCATGCTTGTCTTGCATGGTCAAATTAATTACAACATGCCATTGGAATTAATTATGACAGGTAAGCAATGGCTAGTTTTTTGGGTTCTTTATTTCCATTTTATCTTTTTTTATAGGTGACAAAATTTCAAATTTACGTGAAATTTGATTTGGACAATTTAGACAATAATAAAAATTTGGACAAAATATTATGTCCAACATTTTATATATATATATATATATATATATATATATAAATGGATAAGCTAAACTAGATTAAATTTTAGGTAAAATGGGTAATTTTTTATTTTTTATTATAAATTCAACCAAAAGAACTTATAATCTTATTCTGTTTTTTCATCCCATGAAATTCTAATAATTTATCATTCAAACAAAATTTTTCTAGTCTAATTTCCCCTTCATTTTCAAACTAACTAGTGATCCAAATAGATTATATTTTAAATTGGATTTCTCACCTATTTTGTTATTTGTTATCTGCTGTCTTAAAAGGAAAGAAATCCCTGAGATTGTTTGCCTTTTTTGCACAACCAACCAATAACATAATTTCTTTAATTGAGAAAAGGTTAATTCACTGCCATATTACAGTTTCATGAGTGCAACAGGTTTCCATTTGTCAATGTGAGCTCAAAGATTTAGTTTCTAGAAAGTCAATGTTGATTTCACCCCCAAAAAAAAAAAAAAACCGGCAATACTAATTACGTATGAATAATTTGATATACCAAGTATTGTAATTTAAATAGGAAGATGATAATTGTATGTAGAGTTACTAAATTTACGAGTGTCTACAAAATTTTAGTTGGATTTATCTATAATACTAGGATTATAGGACAAGATAAATCATAACTTTGGGAGTATTGGACGCCATTAATTTCAAATGGAGAATTGGACGCCGATTAAGGTTGGCAAAAAAACTCATGCCCAATTAAAACGCACAAAATCTGCCCCATTTAAAATCCATTTGTGTGTTAAAATTGGCCGGGGGGGGGGGACGGGTTTGGGGCAGGTGCAATGAAACGAGTATGGGTATAGCAAAACCTGCCCCATATAACACTCATAACCCGTATCCACAAAACTCGCCTCATACCTGCTCCACATAACACCCAAAAACCCATTCATACAAAAATGTTATGAAAAAGAGCTACTAAATTTATCAAACATGGCCCAAGCCCAATCCTTAAAGTTGATTTCCAAGTAAAAAAATTAGCTTATCATTGACATCTATCTTTTCATACTCTCATCTCTACACTCCACTCTTAGAGTATGAGTCGCTCAGATCCTCGCATCTCCATTCGCTCGTCAGCTACCAGTCTTTCTCCCTCTCTCCCTCCGGTCTTTGTGACAATTGACGAGGAGTCGACCAATTGATAATCGACTTCGTCACCAGACGGCAATTAGACCTGGCAAAACTGACCCGAGATCTGAAACCCATGCGAACGACCCGGACCCATACCCGATCCGACATCTGGAATAGGCTCACTCGAAAGTGGACTTGAAAACCGAATTGACTCGATCTGGACTATACCGGACACAAAATTTTCTACAAAGTTGCTTATTTATGTATGAGAAGCATATTGGACCAAAATCAGTTGACCCGAAGTCAACTCAAATCGAATTTCAACCCACCCAAACCGAACTGATCTGAAACATCGCTTAACCCAAAATATGATCTGACCCAAACTTAATCTAACCCATACCCGAACTGAATGACCTATTTATCAGGTCTAATGACAACCGATGTAACATACATTGCCAAGGTATGGGTGTAATATGGGTAAAAAAAATTTTGATATATATCTACCTAAATAAGACCCAAATACTTGTAAAACCTGGTAGGTATGGGTATACATATAGGTGTAGTTTTCGAATACCCGCTTCTTATGGGTATGGGTATGTGCTTTGAAAATGGGCATGGATAAGGGTATAGGAAAACCCGCCCCATACCCGCTCCATTATCAGCCCTAACGCCTATACTCTCAATATTAGCTACATTTATTTTCTTTCCAATGTCAGCAAGTCCAACAACCACTGCATGTGTTTCAAAATTTTTTTTAGAAATGACTTTTTAGTCAAACCTTGTCCACATGTCCTTTCGACTACCCCATGCTATCAAACTACTAAATTGGACTCGGTGGCAATGCAAGAAAAATAAATATTACCAAATTGGGGGCATTGATGTTCAATTCTCTAATTACGAAGAATAACAGAATGAAGATGCAAAGGAAATAGGAGCAAATCATATTGTGATTCATTCCTTCAATTCATGGCTGCCATGATACACGCCTAGCCCTAGAAATACCCAAGCAATCCGAGACCCTGCAAGCTTAGGAAAGTGGATACAAAGCCTTTCCTAATGACAATAGGAAAATAGAAATCCTTGGCTGATTACAATAGGCATTATAACTTCTTTCCCAAGTACAATAGATATCCTAATACTGCCCCATAAGTTGGTGCATGAGGATTAATCAAACCTAGCTTGCCTAGTAGATGTAGAAACTGCTTGGTCAAGTAGTGCTTTTGTGAACATATCTGACAGTTAATCATGGTATTTGAGATACGAGAGTACTATATCTCTTCTAACAAGTCTTTCATGAACAAAATGACAATCGATCTCAATATATTTTGTGCGCTCATCAAAACTAGATTCTTAAGAATATGTATAGCTGCTTTACTGTCACAAAATAATTTCTTTTTCTAGGTTTGAAACACCCCTAAGGAAGCCAAAAGACATTTGAGCCCAACAAGCTTGCTAGTAATAGCAGTCATAGAATGATACTCAAGTTTCAGAGGAGCCATGAGATGCAATAGTTTGCCTTTCCATGACACAGGCGACCCACCAAGAGTCACAAAATAACCAATCAAAGATCGCCTATTAAGAGGACATGCCCCCTAATCAAAATCACAGTAGACAAACACTTTAAAAGTTTCTATCTATATGCAACAAGAAGCCAAGAGCTGGATTATCCTTAATGTACCGCAGTACTCATCAAGCATCATTAAAATGCTCACTTCAAGGACTTTGCTTTAACTGAGACAAGACATTAACAACATCTCTAAGTTTTGGACAAGTAATGGTTAGATAAATTAGATGACCAATCAGTCGACAATATTGGGTAGCATCATTAAGGGACGCACCATAAGCAAGTGCCAATTTATGAATTTCTTCAAAAGGCGACGCAAAGGGGCTTGCTCCCAAGTGGGCTACATTTGTCCATAATCTCTAAAGCACATTTCCTTTGAGACAAAAATAGTCCCTTAGGCCATCTTGCTACCTCAATGCCCAAAAACTGTTTAAGAGGACCTAGATCTTTAATGCAAAAACAATTGTTAAGGTAATCCTTGAATGCTTGACATGCTGAAGCATCATTCCCCGCAAGAATGATATCATCCATGTACACCAAAAGTCCCAAAAGCATAGCTCCTTTCCGATAAGTGAACAAAAAATAATCCGCATAAGACCTCACAAATCCATATGCCTACAGTTTACCAAGAAGTTTTACAAACCATTGTCAGGGTGCTTGTTTCAAACCATAAAGAGAATTTTACAATCTGCATACCTTATTTGACGTGCCAGAAAGAAACCTTGGTCTCCATGCAAAAAGGCATTCCTCACATCTAACTGATAAAGTTCCCAGCTTTTAAGAAACCTTGGTCTCCATGCAAAAAGGCATTCCTCACATCTAACTGATAAAGTTCCCAACCTTTTGCAACTACAATAGAGAGAAACACTCGAACACTAGTCATTTTTGCTATAGAAGCAAGGTCTCATTGTGGTTAAAACGTGCTGCTTGGTGATTCCCATGTATGACCAAATGAGCTTTGTATCTTCCAATAGAACCATCAAACTTGTACTTAACTTTGTACACCCATTTACAACTGATAGGCTTCTTGCCAATGGGAAGGTCTTTTATAGTCCATCTCTGATTTTCTTCTAGAGCCCGAATTTCTTCTACTATCGCTTTGTCTTCACATAGGATCTTTAATCGCTTCATGATAAAACCTAGGCTCTACAATTTTGATAATAACAGCTAAAAATTGTTGATGAGGAGTAGAAAAATTCTCACACGTGACATAGTTTACAATGGGACAAGGAGCACCTGCGGAACCATGCTGAAATGAGATAGGAGACGAGGGGTTTTTTAGGACAAGCACTAAAACGTGCATAATCATCGAGGTGCCTGGGTGCTTGTTTTGCCCGCGTGGTTCATCATGGAGACACACGTTTTGGTTTAGTCAAACTCTTGCTGTACCGCAATGGGCTTCCCTTGTCACGAAGCCCACTTTTATTAGGATCACATGTAGTCTCATATCCAGGCCCAAATTCGAAGTGGGCTATCTCTGGAATGGAGGCTTGGATAGACCGCGCCTCACTCATGGGTGGAGCTTGAATTGGTGCATTGAATGCCCAGGCCCAATAGCATACTCGAACTCAAAGTCAGAAAGGGAGCCATCACTATTGTCTTGTTAGGCTAATACTTCTCAGCATAAAATTGCTTCAAAGGATTGGAAATGAACTCAGTTCCATTGTCACTATGAATGTTTTTCATATTCTTACCCAGCTGATTTTTAACAAATATCACAAAGTCTTACAACAACTTGCTCCTTTCTCCTTTATCACACATTAAATAAACCCATACGGCTCTACTTGTATCATCAATGATGGTAAAAAAATAATGGTCATCACAAGAGGATAACGCACAATATGCACCCCATATATCACAATATATGGGTTCAAACAATTCGCTAGCAATATTTTCACTTTGAGAAAAAGGACAACGAGTTTGCCAACACGCATGCATACATCACATTGGTCTTTCATTTTGTTTTCACAACTCCTAAAGTCTAAATCTTTTGCAAGTAAAGAAAGTACTCCTCTTGAAGGATAACCGGGACTTCCAAGTCACAATTCACTGGTTCTAACTGTGTGAACTTGTTTCCTGAAGTTTGGCACCTCCTTGTGTAAAAGGACCCCTTCTTGAACCCTACCCACTCCAATCAGGGTCCTCGAGATACTGTAAGGTATGTCGCAGTGTCTACAAAATAAATAACCTAAACACCCTTGTAATTATATGTTAAGGACTATAGATAATATAAGTAGGGTCGATCCCACGAGAAAATGGATTTAAATTACAAAGCAATGAACTCTCATAAAAGAAAACAAAACTGCAAATTACTGACTTAAAAACTCAATTAATTAACACACCTAATATTCGAATAAAATTCTGAAAATTTAATTTAGGATGTGTAAAAATATATCAAATCTGATTCTAAAATGTTAGATTTTTTTACCAAACATTTCATCCACAAACAAGTTTTAACTGAAAAAGGAAGAAAAATCACAACAAACTTAAAACAGATTCAATAAATTCTATAAAAATTTCCATGACTCCCTAAAATCGTATTTAACCAGCAGAAAAAGTATCGAATTAAAAATAAATTTCTAACTAAGTAAAATAATAAAATAACACATAAAAATCTGCTAAAAATAAAATAATCAAAATAAAAAAAATCCTAAACTAAAGACTACTAAGATTTAACTCTATGACTCAAACAATCACCAAAAAAAAAAAAAAACAACTTGGGGGGGTAATTGGATAAAATATTCAAATATCTAACTAATCAATGTAATTAAATTGTTGACCACCTAAATTATAAACAAAAATTTTCGCAGAATAAAAGATAACAAATATCACTCGATGAGAAAATTGCTTAACCTTAATATATATTTTACCATGTTTCGTTATTTAATCATTGATATACATATTATATTTACTGAATAGTTAAACTGTACGTTAAGAACGTCTATAACCCTTATTTTCTCTTACTGTTTAATACACCCTAAAATGTCTTATGATGAATTCTATTAAGTAATTTAACTTATTACTCTACAGCATAATAAATTAAAGACTCAGTACATTAGGAGTTAAGAAAACTTCATCTAACTAAACCATTAAATCCTCTATAGCAGATTCATGTAATTTAGACTAAGTTGATTCTTTTAACCTTAATAGTCAAAAGTTGTTACTAGTTAACACTATTTAAATGTTAAAATTATTTAGGTGGCCAGACAAAAATAATTCAACATTCAATGTTAAACAATTATTTCAAACCAACTTAGATTATTCACATAAACATAATATGAAAATTTAAGCACAAAAAACTTATCTCAAAAAGAATAACTTCACATGGTAAACTATAACATTAGATCAAGCAAAATACTAAACTAACCTAACATAGTAATACTAAAAAAAAAAATATCTTTAATACATCGCACAAAATGAAAAAGAGAAACCAGAGTGAAATGAATGAAACGACCAACACCAAAATGAAGAAGTTGATGATTTTGGTGATGATGATTTTCGGATGAATGCCTTGCCATGAGAAACGTGGTTCTAAGATGATGGCTGACGATGATGGTGTCAATGATGGTGATTATGGTGAGATGCTGTGAGGATAATTGGTGAGTTTTTGAGGAGAGATGTTGAGGCGTGAAGATGGTGCGTGAAGGTGATGGTTTTGGGGGGGCTCTGATGATCTCCTCTAGATGATAGAAAATCATACATAATATATGATGGAGTGATGGGGTAGGCTTTCCTGGTGAATGGCGAGAAAAGTGCAGTTTTAGGCGAGACGGTGACGTGGAGTTACCGTGATTATTGGATGGTTAGCGAGATATGGGATGGGGTGGAGTTGTGTGATGATGCCGTGAGTGTATGATGATATGAGGAGGCTGTGTGAGTTGGCGTGAGGTTTTGAATTTTTTTTTTTTTTTGGGTTAATGATAAAAGGGCTTGGGCTTAAATCCTCTTGGCCAATCTCCATTTTCGACATTACTTTATCTTTTTCCTGCAACTTGCCTGAGTTTTTCATTGCCTTAGAATGAAGCGTTCTAAATAATTCTTCCCTTGGTCCATTTAACCTGAAAAATAAGGAAGAAAAATATAGTAAGTAGCACATTGATATCAAATTAAAAATTGGCCCGATATTAATATTTTAGCCCTTAATTAAAATTACCGCTTAAATTAGGTCTAATAACCTATATTTTCATTTTTCTCATTATTTTTCCCTAAATATGTAAGTGCAACTAAATATGCAACTATATGCTACAAATAATAAAAATATCTAAGAAAATAAGGATAGAATAAATATGAAAATAGAGCTCTAACAAATGCCCCCATACTCAGACTTTTTTTACCCTTGACAAATTTATTAACCTAAACTAAGAAAAAAAATAAAATCACCCACTTTCGTAGGGATCACGATTGCACTGAGCACATGCAATAAGCCCTTTAAACCTCCGGGTGGCCTATGGTAGGACGAGTATAGATCTCGTGAGGGTTTCCAGTAAGTATACCCACAAAACCATGCAATGCAATGTAAGAATCCTAATAAATGAAAAAAAAAAAATGATTATGCTATACAAAAAAGAATTTATCAAATCAATTTAAAACTAAAATTTTTCACTCATTTAACTCATATGCATATCCTTTATTCCCCTTTTTGGCATCATCATAAAAGAACAAAAATGTTATAGATTGACTTGGATAAATTTAAGGATATTCACACCCAGTGCTACTTGGCATCGGGTACAAAGCAATCAAGTATGTCTAATTAGACTCAGCAAGAATGCAATAACATGAGTCATCCGGAGCCTTTCTACCATCTAGACTTTTCACTTAGGTCCAGCATAGCTAATCACAAGAATATTATTTTAAAAAAAAAAGAAACATGAGATATGGGCTTAGGCTTAGAAAGAAATGGCTTTGGATTTATGTGTTTAGTCCTTTTTGTGGAAAGGCTAAAATATAAGAATAAGGGTTAGTGCTCATAAATATGGATACATATCATTGAAATCCTCACTAACCATAAAAATTTCCCACAAAAGATGAATAATGGAAATATATGACCCAAATAATATCCCACCGAAAATAATGTTTAGCAATAGATGCTTCAAAATTTGGAGAAAAATGATACAAAGATATGCTTCATGGCTGTTTTTATAAATATTCTTCTTCTTTTTCCCTTTTCTTTCTTTTTTTTCTTTTGGTTTTTTTTTTTTTGGTGTGTGTGGAGCCATACGCGAAAAGAATAAAATCCCTATAACAACCCATTTCTCTCATTTAAATCACTCACATGATATGCATCAAGTCAATAAGCCAGTGTCAAAATAATTGGATATAAAAGACAAGATATCTAATCGAAAAAATGGTAGGATAATGTAAGTTTGATAGGGAAAGCCAGAGGGCATAAATATGTTGGGATCAAAATCTCATATTAATCATTCATTACAGTATCAAGCAACCAGTTTCTGTCAGAATTTTAGTTATAGTCTATCAAGTTTAAAGTTGGAGAAAAATAAAGATCATAGTATTACACTAGTCGCAATGTTCCTCTTTCCTACAAGGCTAGGTATCCATGCGTTTTACCGCACAAGAGTTGGGTTTAGACTCCTTACATTTGTATTCCATCTTCTCTTTGTTGCACAATTCTTAAATAAATGCCCTTTCAGATTCAGTTATTAGGTGAATCGGGAGTATGCATACAAAACAAATGGTGATTACCCTAGTTTTATTTTGATTTCATGCAATTTTTTTAATTATTGTTTAACTTTCCAGAGAGAAAAGAAAAAAAATGTACATATAAAATAAAATAAAAATAAATGCAATGCGTGAGCTAACATTCTAACGACATACAATATCGAATGTAGTAAGGTTTCCCTCCTCCACACTTAAATTTTGCATAGTCCACAATGCAAAAAAAACAGAATAAAATAAATAAATAAATATTAAATGTGATGAAGTAAGTAAAAGAGAAACTCCCTGAAGAGTGACTTGGGTTGCCCCCAAACAGGGCCTTTGTTTCTTGTCATTGGCTCGACCTCTTTTCTGGTCATGGATCTTCCAAATCAATATCATCAACTTTGCAAACAATTCCTTCATAAGCGTGTTCCAACCTGTGATCATTCACCTTAAAAATCTTATTACAAGACTCCTAATTTCTACTGCCCCATGAGGATGGACATGAGTGACTTTAAAAGGGCCTAGCCGCCTAGATCTAAGTTTCCCAAGAAATAGTTTCAATTTTGAATGAAATAACAAAACTTTTTCTCCTACATGAAACTCTTTCCTAACTAATTTAGTATTATGAAATGCCTTAGACTTACCCTTATAAATGACTGAATTGTCATAGGCTTCTAGCCTTATTTCCTCTAACTCTTGCAATTGTAATTTTCTCTCCTTTCCTGCTTCCATATAATCCATATTACACTTCTTCATAACCCAAAAGGATTTATGTTCTAATTCTACAGGTAAGTGACATGCTTTTTTAAAGACCATCCTATATGGTGACATCCCAATTGGAGTTTTATATACAGTCCTAATAGCCCAAAGTGTATCGTCTAATCTATCACTCCAATCTTTCCTGTCAGGTCTAACAATTTTTTCTAGAACTCCTTTTATTTATTTATTCATGCTTTCAGCTTGACCATTAATTTGTGGATGATAGGCAGTCGAAACCTTATGCATAATATGAAACTTATCTAGTAGACCCTTCAAAGTTTTATTACAAAAGTGAGTTCCCCTATCACTAATGATGGCTTTAGGCATCCCATACCTATTCAAAATGTTTTTCTTAACATGCTTAACCACAATCTTAGTATCATCATTTTTGATAGGAATAGCCTCTACCCACTTAGATAAATAATCCACACAAATTAGAGTATATTGGTTACCATAGGAAGGGAAAAATGGGCCCATAAAGTCAATGCCCCATATATCAAAAATCTCACACAGAAATATATTATATAAGGGCATTGAATTTCTATCATTTAAATTTCCAGTTCTTTGGCACATGTCACATCTTTTACAGAATTCAAAACAATCTTTGTGAATTGTGAGCTAGAAAAATCAACATTCTAAAACTTTATGCGCAGTGCATTTAGGACCAAAGTGACCTCATCCCTCTCGGGAGTGACAAAACTCCAAAATAGATAAAATTTCAGAATCATCAATGCGTCTTCTAACTACTTGGTCACTACAAAAATGCCACAAATATGGTTCATCCCACACATAAAATCTAGCTTGTGATTTAATTATATCTTTAGCATGCTTAGGCATATTAGTAGGAAAGGTTTTGGTAACTAAATAATTAACAATGTCCACATACCAAGGAAAAGCTTCGACAACAGTATATAAATGTTCATCAGGAAAATAATCATTAGAATCCTTACTAATTTCTCCACTTGGAATCCTACTCAGATGGTCAACTATATGGTGATCTAGGCCTTTCCTGTCCTTAATTTCTAATTCAAACTCTTGCAAGAGTAAAATCTATCTAATTCGTTTAGGTTTGGCCTCTTTCTTTTTCATTAAATATTTTAAAGCAGCATGATCAGAATATACAGTGATCTTAGTATCCAACAGATAAGATCTAAATTTTTCCAATGCAAACACAATAGCATACAATTCTTTCTCAATAACAGTAAAATTACATTGTGCAGTATTTAATGTCTTACTGGCATAATAAATCACATGAGATTCCCTCCCCTATTTTTGCCCTAAAGCAGCCACTACTGCTTTATCAGATGCATCACATAAAAGTTCAAAAGGAAGGGCATAATTAGGTGCTTGAACAATAGGAGGCAAAATCAAACACTTCTTTAATTCATTAAAAGCATGCTTGCAGTCATCATTAAAAATAAACTCAACATCCTTAGCAAGCAAAGCACATAACGGAGAAGCAATTTTTGGGAAGTTCTTAATGAATCGTCTATAAAATCCTACATGTCCCAAAAATGATCTAATATCTTTTACACTAGACGGGAGAGGCAAAGACTAAATTACTTCTATCTTAACTTTATGAACTTCTAAACCTTTCTTTGAAATGATATGCCCTAGTCCCATTTCATGATCAACCATAAAATGACATTTTTCAAAGTTCAAAATTAGATTTGTTTCAATGCAACGCCTAAGAATTAATGTCAAATTATGCAAACTTTGATCAAATGAGTCGCCAGGCACAGTAAAATCATCCATAAACACTTCTATAATTGTATCGATGAAATCAGAAAATATGGACATCATACAACGTTGAAAAGTAGCAGGTGCATTACAAAGGCCAAAAGGCATGCATTTGAAGGGGGTCTTATCCTAGTCCTCTGGAGCTATGGGTACTTGTAAGTAAGCCGAATACCCATCTAGGAAGCTATAGTAAGAATGACCTGCCACCCTTTCTAACATTTGATCCATAAAAAGTAAGGGAAAGTGGTCTTTTTTAGTTGCCTTGTTTAACTTCCTATAATCAATGCATACCCTCCAACCTAACTGCACTTGTGTAGGTATGAGCTCTCCCTCTTTGTTGGTCACTACAGTGGTACCACCTTTCTTAGGGACTAGATGTATGGGACTAACCTACTTAAAATCGACAATGGGGTAAATCACCCCTACTTCCAACCACTTCAAGATTTCCTTTTGCACCACCTCCATCATAAGAGGATTGAGATGGCGTTGAGGATCTCTTCTAGGGGTTGCATCAGGTTGTAAGGCAGTTTTATGGGTACATAATATTGAGCTCAGTCATTTAATATCAGTTAAAGTTCATCTTATTGCACTCTTATTATCTCTAAGAACTCTAATCAATTTTTCCTCTTGCAATTCAGTTAAAGAATTAGGGATAATCACAGGTAAAGTTTCATTATCACCCAAGTATACATATTTTAAATTAGCAGGCAAAGGTTTCAATCGAGGCTTAACTATAGTATCTTAGGTTGACATGGTTTTAACATATAACTTTTCTCTAGAAATTTGAAAAGGGGGTTGCATGCTTTGCAAGGACTTCAAATCATAAATAGCATCCACCAATTCATCACATAAAACATAATCACACTCAGTCAAATCAGTATAGACAAGCTATGAGTAACAACCACATTCAAAACATCATCATTATCCAATTCGAAAACATCTTGGGATAATTCATAGCTTTATATGCATAGGAAATCGCATTGCATCAAATATATTAAACTTAATCACTTCGCCATCAAATTCCATGGTTAACTGCCCGTTATGCATATCAATCTTTACTCTAGAGGTTTTCAAAAATGGTTGGCCAAGTAGAATGGGTGGTTCATTCTCTCCCCCTCCCATGTCAAGTACATAGAAATCATCAGGAAAGACAAGCTCATTAACCTGGACTAAAACATCCTCTAAGACGCCATTAGAGTAAGCATTCCTTCTAGCAGCTAACTGAATCAACAGGCTGGTCTATTCTAAAAGTCCAAGATTAAGAGAATCATAAACAGATCTAGGCATAACATTGATAGAAGCTCCTAAGTCAAGCATACATCCATCAAAACTACTGTTTCCTATTTTGCAAGGTATAGAAAACATGCTGGGGTCTTTACGCTTAGGATTTAACTTTTTTGAAGCACAGCAGATATGTTTTCCCCCACACTAATCTTTTCATTCCCTTTTAATTTTCTTTTATTGGTGCACAATTCTTTTAGAAACTTAGTATATCTAGGTACTTGTTTTATAGCAGCTAAAAGAGGAATATTGATTTCTACTTTCTTAAATATCTCTAAAATCTCATCATTAGCCGCATCATGCTTAGGTTGGGCATATCTATGTGGGAAGGGTGGTCTAGGAACATAGTGGGGGAGTTTGTTAAAATCTTCTAGAGTCATCTCTTGATGCTTCCTACTCTTTGGCTCTTCCCCCTTCTCTTTCTCACCCTCATCTTATTCATTGGTCTTAGTTTTCTCACTCACCTCTTTCTCACTCTCAACCTATTTCTTAGACATATGGGGCTCTCCTAGTTCCTTTCCACTGCTTAAAGTTATGGCACTAACATTATCCTTAGGATTTGTTAAGGGTTGAGTAGGCAACCTATTACTACTCTGAGATTGCATGTCACTAACTAAGGTTCCCAAGGCGGATTGGGTTTGGCTCATTTGCTTAAGGATAGTTTTCATTGAATTAAATCTAGCCTCTGTGTCTTTCTTATCTTGGTCCATCTTTTTCATTAACTGTTCTCATAAAAGGGAGGTCTGATCAGTTTGGTTAACTAGAGGTTGAGGTCGAGTAAAACCAGGTAGATTAGGTGGTCCATACTCTAAGATTAGGGTGATCTCTCCAACCCTCATTGTAAGTGTTGGAGTAAGGGTCATACTTCCTGGGTTGATGGTTAAATGGGTTGATGGTTAAACATAGCATTAACATTCCCCTCTTGTAAGGTTGGACAAGTATCAGTAGGGTGATCTTCTATACAGTATATTCCACATACTACCCCAGCACTAGGTCTCTGGTCGTCAACTTATTTAATTTAGAGGTCAAAGGTGCTAACTAGTGTTGAATAGCATCAACCTCATTAATCCCATCGGTTACCAAGTCAGATCTAGTATTAAACTGTTGTGAGTTTTGTTCCATATTAGAGATCAAAGTCATAACTTGGATAGGTGTTTTGTCAACTAAGGCTCATCTACTAGTAGCATCTATTATTCCCCTATCATTTGGCAACAGTCCTTCATAAAAGTATTGAATCAACAATTGATCATTAATCTGATGTTGGGAACACCTAATACAAAATCTTTTAAACCTTTCCCAGTATTCATACAATGACTCATTCAAGTTTTGACTAATTCCATAAATTTGTTTTCTAATAGCACCAATTCTACTAGTAGGAAAAAATTTCTTAAGAAAAGATTTTTGCCATTGGGTCCAAGTAGTTATAGATCCAGGAGGAAAATTATATAACCAATCCTTGGCCAAGTTATGTAGAGAAAAGGGAAAGCACGAAGCTTAACTTGATCCTCATCAACCCCATCGGGTCTCATAGTAGAACAAACAACTAAAAACTCTTTCAAATGCATAATGAGGATCTTCACCAGACAAACCATTAAACTTAGGTAATAGATTGAGAAAATCTAAATTCAACTTCAACGGTTTCTCCTATTCAGGAAAAACAATGCCAAGTGCTTGTTGCGTGACATCTAGCGCAACTAACTTCGTCAAAGTTTTTGTCACCATAAGTGGTTCTTCTTCATCTTCTTCGTCGTTCACAAAAATCTCAAATAACTGTTCTACGGTGGCGTTGTTCAAGAATTCAACATAGGAGTTGATACGTTTTATTCTCTCGTTAACGTTGATAAACCTGAACAGAAATAATTAAATAAGTATAAAGAATCAATTGAAATGTTTACTTTCTTTAAAAATTCAAAACAAAGGTAAACAATAATAAACATAAATAAATAAATAAATTATGAGAATAAATTCAAGACTTAGTAACAAAAACAATTTCCCTGACAACGGCGCCAAAATTTCTAAGGCGTGTCGCAGTGCCTACAAATTAAATAACCTAAACACCCATGTAATTATATGTTAAGGACTATAGATAGGGCAAGTGTGGTCGACCCCACGAGGAAATAGATTTAAATTACAAAGCAATGAGCTCTCATAAAAGAAAACAAAATCGCAAATTACTGACTCAAAAACTCAATTAATTAACACACCTAAAATCCTGAAACTTTAATGTAGGATGTGTAAAAATATATCAAATCTGATTCTAAAATTTTAGATTGTTTTACCAAATATTTCTCCTGAAAACAATTTTTAACTAAAAATAGAAGAAAAATCACAACAAACTTAAAACAAATCCAACAAATTCTATAAAAATTTGCGTGACTTCCTAAAATTGTAATTAACCACCAATAAAAATATTGAACTAAACATAAATTTTTAACTAAGTAAAATAATAAAAATAACACACAAAATCTGCTAAAAATAAAATAATCAAAATAAAAAAAAGTCCTAAACTAAAGACTACTAAGATTTAACTCTATGAGTCAAACAATCACATTAAAAAAAAACAATCAAGGGGGGTAATTGGATAAAATATTCAAATATCTAACTAATCAATATAATTAAATTGTTGGGCACCTAAATTATAAACTAAAATTTTCGCAAAATAAAAGATAACAAATATCACTCAGTGAGAAAATTGCTTAACCTTAATATATATTTTACCATGTTCTGTTATTTAATCATTAATACACATATTATATTTACTGAATAGTTAAACTGTAGGTTAAGAACGTCTGTAACCCTTATTTTTTCTTACTGTTTAATATACCCTAGAACGTCTTATGATAAGTTCTATTAAGTTATTTAACTTATTACTCTACAACGTAACAAATTAAAGACTCAATAGATTAGGAGTTAGAAAAACTTCATCTAGTCTAAACCATTAAATCTTCTACAGCAGATTCATGTAATTTAGACTAAGCTGATTTTTTTAACTTTAATAGTCAAAAGTTGTTACTAGTTAACATTATTTAAATGTTAAAATTATTTAGGTGACCAAACAAAAATAATTCAACATCCAACGTTAAATAATTATTTCAAACCAACTTAGATTATTCACATAAACATAATATGAAAATTTAAGCACACAAAACTTATCTCAAAAAGAATAACTTCGCATGGTAAACTATAACATTAGATAAAGCAAAATATTAAACTAACCTAACATAGTAATACTAAAAAAAATGTCTTTAATACACAGCAACAAAATGAAAAAGAGACACCAGAGTGAAATGAACGAAACAGACCAATACCAAAATGAAGAAGTTGATGGTTATGGTGATGATGATTTTCGGAAGAATGCCTTGCCGTGAGAAACATGATTCTGAGATGATGGCTGACGATGATGGTTTCGATGATGGTGATTATGGTGAGATGATGTGAGGATAATTGGTGAGTTTTTGAGGAGAGATGTTGAGGCGTGAAGATGGTGCATGAAGGTGATAGGTTTTGGGGAGGCGCTCTAATGATCTCCTCTAGATAATAAAAGATCATACATAATATATAATGGAGTGATGAGGTAGGCCTTCCTGGTGAATAGCGAGAAAAGTGCAGTTTTAGGCGAGAAGGTGACGTGGAGTTGCCGTGATTATTGGATGGTTAGCAAGATATGGGATGGGGTGGAGTTGTGTGATGACGCTGTGAGTGTATGATGATATGAGGAGGCTATGTGTGTCGGCTTGAGGTTTTGAATTTTTTCTTTTGGGTTAATGATAAAAGGGTTTGGGCTTAAATCCTCTTAGCCAATTTCCATTTTTGACATTACTTCATCTTTTTCCTGCAACTTGCTCGAGTTATTCATTGCCTTGGAATAAGGCGTTCTTAATAATTCTTTCCCTGATCCATTTAACATGAAAAATAAGGAAGAAAAATATAGTAAGTAGCACATTAATATCAAATTAAAAATTGGCCCAATATTAATATTTTAGCCCTTAATTAAAATTACAACTTAAATTAGGTCCAATAACCCATATTTTCATTTTTCTCATTATTTTTCCCTAAATATGCAAATGCAACTAAATTTGCAACTATATGCTACAAATAACAAAAATATCTAAGAAAATAAGGATAGAATAAATATAAAAATATAGCTCTAACAGATACGCTCTTGTATCGTGCAAAAACTATCAGTGAATGTCACAATACAATTTGAGTTATTACTCAATTAGTAAGTAGATGTCAAATTGCAAGTCAATTTAAGAACAAATAAGAAATTGGTGCACTTTTTCTATCTCTTGAAATTTGCTCAAGTCAAAGTCTTTCAAGTACTCACAAGTTGAGATATGTTGGTAAGCCCCTAATTCATCCCTCAATTCTTTGAGTTTGGTGAAATATTCAGTGACAATCAGTTTGTCCTGAGTTGTGTGTGTAATTTCTCTTTTATGTTGATGTACTCTAATCTTGTTACCCTATGAGTGATGTTCCTTCAAATCGATCTAGATCTCTGCCTTCTTTGCATGTGCAAGTAAGCCATGTAAATTTTTATGTTTACATTGTATATAACCATGCTATGACCGTTAAATTATACTTATGAATTTCGGGTGTGTTGTTCTCTGGTCTAGCTAATGATCCACCAACAAAGCAATAGTTGTTCTTGGATTTCAAAGCATTTGACACAATCCTCCTCATGTTTGAATAGATTCTCCATTGAGAATTTTAGGAGAAATAATGTTTAGGGAGATTGAGGGTCGTTCATATTGAAAATAGTCATGTTCTTATATCCACTTGCGTTTGGAAGGGGAAAAAACTCTCGCACTAAGGAGCTGCTAATTACTCTTATAACATGAAAATTTTGGAATTGGGAGAGAATTTTCTCTGCGATGTTCTCCTCACAGTTCTTGTTTTATTAATTAGAAAATTAAATATGTACAATGTCATGTACAAAATATGGGAAATACAAGAATTTTGGTAGGTACATGGATTTACTCAATCGATAATACAAAGCAAATATATATATAAGGAAATTCATATATCCAAAATATCTTGACCTACTATTAGTTAGAAATAAAAACCTAAATGATTCTAAGGTCATTGTGTATACCTAGAAGACTAGCTAGTCGTCCAATCGTTATAACTGATATTGGGATTCGTTGTATTCTTCAATTTGTTTTGAGAAATTTAAAGCAGACCTACAAATCTAGCCCAAGTCCAAAAGAATCCATATATCTTCCTTGATAGAATGGATAAGCAAAATGCAAATTTAGTTATTTCAGGGGAAAAAGACTTCACAACATTGCACTTGGTATTGAATTGAGCTTGAAACAATCAGTCTTAATTAACCACAAGGCCGAGGTCACCTAAGCATTTGGGACAAAAAGAAAAATGAGATCGTAGATTATCAACTAATTAATCTCATATCTAATCTAGGTGTAATCGTGATCTAACTAACTACATCACCCCCTCGTGATTGATCGATGCTAGCTTGAGAAACCTCAGAGAGGACGGCTATGGTGGCCTCGAGCACGACCGCAGAGGAGGGTATTCTTTGGGATCGGAAGCTCGTCTCTCCATGAATTAGAAGAAGTATAAACCTTCATGTAAAATTGTTGCCCTAAGTATTGCCTTGCCCAGTTCTCTGACCTGACATTCCACATGCCCACATTGTCCAATGACATGTATATTGCTGTCCATGACTTGGGATAAACCTGCATGGATGCAAGCAATGCAATGTGTTTTCAGTATACATATGATCATGCCCTAATGGATCAAAACATATCTAGTATATTGCTGTATATTGCTGTCCATGACTTGGGATAAACCTGCATGGATGCAAAGCAATGCAATGACATGTACATTGCTGTCCGTGACTTGGGATAAACCTGCATGGATGCAAGCAATGCAATTGTCCAATGACATGTATGTTGCTGTCTATTAATTTACAGACGCTATACTGTCATAACCGGACGTATAAAATATTTTGTATGCCCATACCTGCATATGCCATCTTTATTAACTGTTGTTCCATTAGCAAAATTGTTGCGGCCCTGTGTTTAGTTGGCTGGGCGCGCTGTGGGTTTTGATCACCTGCCGAGCACAGCGGGTTCAACACAAGCTGCTAACAAGAGTTGATTTTGTTTTCTTTATATTTTTCTTTTTTTGTTTCCTACTAATTTTTTCCTTCTTTTGTGGGGGAATTACTTTTCCTTCTCATTACTTCTTTTTATTTTTCTTTCTCTTTTTGCATTATTAATTTGATTTTTTTTTTTTTTGCCTAATGATGACCAACATTATACTTAAGTTTTTCATAACCAATTAATACCTAGCTAGTACATAATACATACTCACCCAATATATACGTTAGTACTCACTAATATATGTAGTAATGCCCACTTACACATAAGAGATTTTACTGTTATTTTTGTTGTGGTGTTGGTGTTGGTGGTCGCCAGCATCTTATATTAGTGTTGCTCACTAACATATATAATTTTGCTCTCTAATACATACCATGTGCTCACTCATTCATGCAATCAGCCTCTCTAAGTATAAAGGCGTATTGTATACCTAGAGTCTAGTCACTGACATATTAGTAATTGTCACTAGTATATATAGTAATGCTCACTAATGCAACAATAAGAGATGTTGTTGTTGTTATTGTCATTGTTATTGTCATTATCATTATTACTACTACTGCTGCTACTGTTGTTGCTGGTGATGTAGTTGTTTTACTATTAGTGATGGTGATAGTGTTGTGATATCACACAATCAAAAACATTATGTAAAACTAATATAAATGCCCTACATGATAACTCATACATATAGTAATGATCACTAATATATATGCATAATGCTCACTATCGTACATACAATAATGCTCACCAATTATCAATAACTTGTGATCTGGCTTTTTATCCTCATTAAAATAGATGGAGTTAAAAAATACATGGACCTATGATATGTATTAGCGAGCAAAAGAGTTGAGAAAGTATATTCCAATGACCCGCGCAATTTTTATAAAGTGAGCGGCAATATGTATTTAGTAAACTGTGATAGATTTTCAGTGAGTTATAAAATATATCTTGCCAGTAAAATGATTTAATGAGCAATACTAACTATTTATAACAAAATATGAATGAGTAAATAATATAATACACAATTTCAATGAGCACATATACATTCTTGTTCATATTTACAGGCATGATTTTTTTCTTGGTGAGCTCCATTGTAACTTTTGGTGAGCTATCATATATATTCAGTGAGTAGCACTTTATATGCAACTGCTAATGTGCGCTATAGTACATCTTTTGGTTAATTCAAATACAAGATTCTGTAAATAAAAAACAAGAGCAACGTATTTGAAAAGTTTCAGTCACGTATACTCTAACTTTTTGGTTGAAGTTGTTTTTTATTACGTTTTGATGGACTCTGATATATGTTTAGTGAGCAAATACTTATATACTGTGTCTTTTAGTGAGTTATAACATATATTTAGTTGAGTTGACTGTATTTATCTAAATGGATTACATTTGTATCATACTCATTAAATATAATACAAACACTCTTACATTGCAATAAAAATTAAGGTTTAAAATTACTCAAAAACTTCAAAATTTATTTGTTAGTAATTTTTACGACTTCTTTAGTGAGCTACATATTTATTTAATGAGCTATAATAGATATTTAGTGGGCTATACAATATCTTTTCTGTCAATATGACTTAGTAAACAGTACTTTATATTCATCTTCTAATCTGATGATGTTGTTCTTGTTGTTTTCGTTCTTGTTATTATTATTATTGTTTAAAATGTTATACGCCTGGATTCACTCACTAAAAATATTGTACAGCTCAATAAAATACTTTTAGTGAGGTGGGATATAATTTTAATGACTAAGATGGCTGACACTAGTGTATACAATAAGATATTATATACATTATTATATTATTGGTTGTCTCATATGACTGTTGCTAACCGGTCACCTACGCCTACTCAGGAATACATGTGACACTGCTCGCTCGTCCATAATCATCCTCTAAAGTGTATAAATGTATGGTACACCTTGGGTATGCTCACTAACACATATAAGATCGTCAGAAGTAGTAATTGTTATAAAATTTGTCTCATTAAGTTATTTAGATTTAGTGAATATTGGCAATATGTGCACTGAGCATCACTATACATTATAACTACATGTAAAAGATATTATTATTAGCAAATTTTAATATTATATAAGAAGGTAGTTTGTTATTTAAAAGTGTTAGCTTTCCTAAAGCTTACATTGAGTTTTTTAATATGTTCTAATGAAAGACAAAAAGAGATTAATCAATTGACATATTGATCATGTTATATTTGTATTATTTTGAGATTACAATGCTGATTATAATTGATAAAATTATGATTGATAATATCCTTTTTTATTATGGTTGTTTACTTATTATTAGGTATTCTTATGTGGTAAATATTTGACTTTTAAGATTTAAATCCTTGATGTTTGCCTTGACTATGGAAAGGATTGTAAATCATCTCAAAAAGATTCTCAATCGGCTACAAATGGAAGTAGCCATTGAAAAATCTTCATCAGCTCAAAATATGGAAGTGGCAGTTGAAAGAATATCAAATCAAGTCAAAATTAGCCTTCTAACTGTTGATTGTAGAGATTGCCAACATTTCAAGGACACTGAATTGCAGTTCAAGGCACTGAACTGAAGATAGAATCCAGGATGTGTCTAACAGCTAATTTCCAACAAATCCTCCAAGCTTCTACTATAACTACAGAGCTGAATCAGAGTTGAGAGACACAAAAAAGAGAGCCTAAGCAATTGCCATACGCAATACTCACTTACATACATTGTCCTTTAACTTACTTTATATTTATTCAAGTTGTAAGTAAGGTGAGATTATAGAGTTGAAGGGTCAACTCTGTCAACGACTTGTTGAAGAGTCAACTTGTAACTTGGAACTTAGAGTAGATGTATTCTAGAGGTGTGTAATCCCTCCTAATAAAATTGGATTAATTCTAATTAGGGAACTCTAGGCGATGACTAAATCTAGTTGAGGCTAACCTCATTAAAAAGTTCTTGTATCTTATCCACGTTTATCTTCTTGCTCTTTATTTCAATTAATTTGCGATATTGATCATCACCCTATTCACCGCCTTCTAAGGTGATTTAACCAGCTAAACCGGGTCAACAATTAGTATTATAGCCAGACCCACTGCATTTTTACTTTACCGTCAAATGGGCAACGATCATGGCCACCACTGGAGAAGGCTATCATGATCAAAGTCGTTCCACTGTTAGACCCCCTTTGTTTAGAGGCACTAACTTTTCTTATTGGAAAAACTTGATGTACATCTTTATCAAAACTGAAGACTATGAGTTGTGGAGCATTATGACCAAGGTACCATATGTTCCGATGACAACCATTGATGGAAAAAGTCAGCCGAAAATCAAAGACCAATATACACTGGAGGACTTTGCAAAACTCTCTAAGAACTTTAAAGCTCTGAGCATTTTATATTGTGGTCTTGATGTCAATAAATATAACCGTATTTGTTCTTGTGAAACAAGCAGATTTGGGACAAACTAGTTGTGACATATGAAGGAACGAGTCAAGTGAAAGAAATGAAGATCAACATGCTCGTTCTCCAATACGAGTTATTCAAAATGCAATCGGACGAATCTATCAAACAAATGTTTACATAGCTTCACTGATATAACCAACAACCTTAAGTCCCTCGGCAAGTTCTATACAAATGAGGAGACGGACAGGAAAATTCTCAATGTCTTCCTGAGAACAAATGCGGTCCTAAGGTCACCGCGATCGAAGAGGCTAAAAATCTCAAGACCTTGGCTCTGATGATATACTTGGGAAGCTTATAACTCATGAAATTCATCTTAAATAAGATGAAGAAGTAGTTCAAACAAAGAAAGGAGTAGCATTCAAAACTACAAATGAAGACCTCTTGTCTTCGGAAGACGAGTCAAGCAAAGAAGATGAAGATTTTAGACAATTATTGCTAGAGGATTGAAGAAAATGCTCAAGTCAAAAAGATTTGACCCCAAACAGTTTTATAAAAAGGGATCTTCATCAAAGAAGAATGAGAAATTCACAGAAGGTACAAAAGTTTCTAATAATAATAAAATTGAATCTAATATGGGTCCTTGTTTTGGTTGTGGTTTACCAAGGCATATTGCAAAGGATTGTCCAATCTTGCAAAAGAAAGCAGAAAAACAGAAAGAAAAGGCCAAGCAAGAATTTAAGAAAGCGATGATAGCTGCATTGAGCGATAGCGACTCAAATGATAGTGAGAATGAAGAAGAATAAACGAAGAATCTTTGGTTCATGGTGAATGAAGGTCAAATCCAAGAAGATGAAACCGAGTATGAAAGCTCGGATGACGTGGATTATTCTGAATGTCTTGAATATTCTAAAGATGAATTAGCTCAGGCCTCAATCAAATGTATTCAATGTAAGCAAGAGTATTTGTCCAAGATCAAGGCTTTGAAGAAAATAATCCGTGACTTGTCCTTTGAAAAAGAAGTCCTACAAAAATCAAATAACAAGTCTCACACAATGATTGAAATTCTTGAAGAAGAAAAGGAAGAATTTCAATCCAAATGAGAAGATCTCGAAAAAGTGATTTTGAAATTTATCAAAGGACAAGACAACTTGGACAAATTACTAGGATCTCAAAGGATGTCCTTTAATAAAGAAGGTATTGGCTATAATCCCTTTAATCAAAAGAAGACATATAAAAACCTCCTTATTCAAGAGACATCCAAAAATAAATCTCACACCACTTGCAATTATTGTCTAAAGAATGGTCATATGTCTTATTCATGCCCTTTTAGAAAATCCAGCCTTAGGTTAGTTCAAATTTGGGTACCAAAAGGCGCAAGACCACCCAATGTAAATTGAGAGAAAACCCTCTCTATGTACTAATTATGTTCCGAAGTTCTTGTAGGTCAAGCCAATGAGAAATTCACTACTGTCAAGAAACTCAAGGCCTTCAACTGTAGTCCAAGGCCTTGAACGGCAGGCAGAAACGGGATATCTTTAATATGACAAATTCAAAGGCTTGAATTTTTATATTAACATCTTCAATAGTGATAATAATAGGATTCTTACTAAACATAAGAGGATGTTACTTTGCATGATCTACTTTCTATTTTTGGCATTTTGATTTCCGATGTTTTGAATTTTAGTTTGCTTTATTATCTTTGGAATGTGAGCATATTAATATTCCAATATATCTTATACTATTATGACATGTTATTATGCACACATGATCTCATTGCTTTTGTCCATAATTATTATGATCCCTAATACTTATATTGCTTGTTTCATGAAGAGAAAAATAATATCATTTAATCATTTTTCGATAGCCTTGATTTACTCTTGATAGAGGGAGAATTTTATTATTATATGTTAATCCCTTGTTACATCCTTATGTTGCTTACGAGAATTTCAAGTCGATAAGCATTAGCATATGTGATTAATTTTGTTGTTAGTATCTAACTCCTTATATGTTTTTTATGAGTGCCATAGATTAAGGAAGAGTATCTTTCATTGATCGGTTAAAGGGGAGATATATATGTTTGCCATAATTTTTGTGCTTCAATTTTTCCCCCTCCTCTTGTGCTACCTTTTTGATAAAATACAAAAAGGGGAGAAGTATTTGGAAAACTTTTCATAGTTTGTCATTCAAAATTATAAGGATATGTTATTTTTATTGAATTTTGTCTTTCATCAAAAAGGGAGAGATTGTTAGCTTTCTTAAAGCTCACATTGAGTTTTTTAATATGTTTTGATGAAAGACAAAAAGAGATTAATAAATTGACATATTCATCATGTTATATTTGTATTATCTTGAGATTACACTGCTGATTATAATTAATAAAATTATGATTGATAATATCCTTTTTAGCTATGGTTGTTTCCTTATTATTAGGGATCCTTATGTAACAAATATTTGACTTTCAAGATTTAAATGCTTGATATTTGCCTTGATGGAAAGGATTACAAATCATCTCAAGGAGATTCTTAATCAGCTAAAAATGGAAGTAGCTGTTGAAAAATCTTCATCAGTTCAAAATATGGAAGTGGCAGTTGAAAGAATCTCAAATCAAGCCAAAAGTGGCCTTCTAGCCGTTGATTGGAGAGATTGCCAACATTTCAAGGACACTGGACTGCAGTCCAAGGCACTGAATTGAAACTGGAATCCAGGGTGTGTCTAACAGCTAGTTTCCAACAAATCCTCCAAGTTTTTACTATAAATACAGAGCTGAACCAGAGCTGAGAGACACAAGGAAGAGAGCCCAAGCAATTGCCATACTCAATACTCACTTGCATACATTGCGCTTTAAGTACTTGCTTTACATTCATTCAAGTTGTATTGTTTAAGTTTTAGGTAGGGTGGGATTATAGAGTTGAAGGGTTAACTCTACCAATGACTTGTTGAAGGGTCAACTTATAACTTGGAACTTAGAGTTGGTGTACTCTAGAGTTGTATAATTCCTCCTAATAAAATTAGGTTAATCCGAGAGTTAGGGAACTTTAGGCGGGGACTAAACCTGGTTGAGGCTAATCTCGTTAAAAAGTTTTTGTGTCTGTCCACGTTTATCTTTTCGCTCTTTATTTCAATTAATTTGCGATATTGATCATCACCCTATTCACTACCTTCTAGGGTAATTTAACAGCCAAACCGAGCCAACAAAAAGAAATGCAAATGTGAAAAGAAAGTTGAAAAGGCAAAACGAGTTATAAAAATAAGGGAAAATGAGCCAGAAAATGAAAAATAAGGCAAAAGAACGAAGAGAGTTAAAAACTAAAAGTGCAAAACTTGCTTCCACTTGAAGAACATAGAAATGTTAAAAAAAAAAAAAACAATATTAAAAAGGTCCCAAAAAAAACTTTACAAAAACACAAGACAAAATGAATTAAATAAGTGCAAAACAAGACCCAAACAAAAGCGAAGAGCCTAGGTTTCCAGCTGAAATCGAATGCCCGGCTGTATCGTATAATCTGCGATTAATTTAAGCTTTTAGTTGAAGTAGTTTTTATACAGTTCGGTTTGGGTTAGATTAGCTTGAGTTTTGATAGAAATTATGTACATTGCGTTATCTAGTATCCAGCTTAAGTCTAATTTTAATTATATCCTTCAAATCATACAATCAATTATGATTAAATTATGGTAAGACAGAAATCATCAATGTATAAGTTTAATTACAAACTACTTGGTTTTAGGGAGAGCCCTTGAAAATACCTGAACAGTGGATCTGGCAACAGCATCTACCAAGTTATAGCTTGATCTTCTTGCCGGTGACCATTGCCCGCCATCCATTCTGCTCAATATACCGAAAAATTGGGTCATAAGCTCATGACCATTGTCCCACATTGATAAAATTAAAGGGTTTGAACATATATATAAGATCGTGGGTTACTTCAATAATTGTCAATTGGTTTTGGGTTGGAACTTCATTTGAATGTACATGCATGACTTTTTGTTTATGACCCAGTTGATATAAAATTTAGCACTAACCCTTGAATTTTTTAATATAATTGTACTATCATTCTTTTTGAGCTCTAATTTAAATATGTGCTGGTTTTTGAAAGAATTTTAATTTTAAAAATATTTCCTAAAAAACGTTTTTTATGTGGATCTTTTGGAATCAACCTTTTTTGCAGGTAGAGATGCTTTTCATGTGGGTTTTTTGCAACTTTAAGGCAGTTTTAAATGCATTAGGGACATACAAAGTTATATTTGATTAGAAAACTAAGCATGTTAATTAGATCATGTACGCATACCCAACAACAAAAAAGGCATATCCATCAATATGCCAAGACTGAACACTCTCTTCCCAGTTTTGGAACACAATCTCAACGAAACTCCGGTAATCAGCCTGTAAGACCGCGGTCTGGAGGTATGCCGGGACCCAAGTAGGGTTGCTCGGCATGCTGCCGGAGGAGTAAACACCGGAAATGTTGAAGTAATCAGCCAGTTTAAGGGGAGTATCAGGCTGCCTATATGACACACTGTTCACAGCATATCTCTGCCTCATGTTTATGAATGGAGCAGAGTTTGCTAGCACTATCGTCCTCTGCACTTGCACCATCCCATAGTGATAGGACCCTTGTGGGTTTGGCCTTGGTCCACTTGCTGTCAAATTCCTCCTGATTTTGCACGTTCACAAAGGAAATGAAAGTCTTAGATTTGCGTGTGTACATGTAGTGCAAAAATGACCAAAAAAAGGGTATGTCTGGATGTAGGAAACGGGTTGTTATATGGGGCTTGGATTGCTTTAGTTGTTGATCGGTTTAAATTGGGCTGTAGGGACATTTTTTATTCATCATTTGGGTTGAGATATAACTAGGGGTGAGTAAGGATTTTGATACCCTGGAATCTGTTCAGAACCGGTCAAATGGTTCCGATTTCGATTCCTAAAAAGAGGAACTAGTCTAATCGGTTCCGGCTCCAGTTTTGAGATAAATATTTGAAACTGGAACCTAAAATCTGTTTAGAGAAAGAAAAATGAATATTTTTTTGATTTTTAACTACCTTTTCTTTTGTTTCTCTATTCTTTTTCTATTTGATTTTTTTTCCTTAAAAAAATTGACTCTTCAAATAGCAAATTTATCGCAATATCAGTTGATTTTCTATCACTAATTGAAGGATAAATCATCATATTTTTCGAGTAACTAAGATTAAAAAAAATATACAAACTTAATAAATGAACTTTTTTTTTTGTGTAAAGATTAAAAATAAAGGGAGAAAAAGATCAAACATCCCTTCTTCCCTCCAAATAAATAAGAAAATTTAATCTATTAGGTCTTAAATTTCAACATTAGGGGTGGTGGGTACCCTGAAATCGAAACCGAAACCTAAGATTCCAGTTCCGATTCCCAAAAGTTAAGAACATGTTTGATCGGTTCCGATTTTAATTTCCAATTTTTTAGACGGGTACCTGGAACCACTCACCCCTAGATATAAGTGCATCTAATGTTTGTCTTATATTTCTTGTCGAGTCTATGTTCCTTACACTCGTTTAGAAAGAGCAACAAAGTCAAGTGAATTTCGGATTTAGTTCAGATCTAGGTCAAGTGAAATTTGGTTCAAAATAAAACTAGGTTGTCTGATTTTGGATTCCACATTCAGTTAGATAATTAGATACAAGTGAGTTACGTTGTGGTCAATTAGTGTACCATGCTAACAACCAATATGTATCAATGCCGAATGTAACACAAGGGGTTACCTTATGGATCGCGCTTGGTGGACAGACCAGTCGATTTGAGCGGTGGGGCCAATGGGAGGACTGCCAGAGACCCACCTCCTTGAGTTGCTATAGTGGAGGACGGCAGTGGTCGTGAGGACAGGTGAGGTGAATCGAGACGAGACGACAATGTAGTAGTCTTTTGGAGCCTGGTTAGCAGTGATTAGGACTGAGTAAGACTGTCCTAAATGTATGTCCAAGGAATTGTAGGTGGTTTGCAGGGTGTGAGATCCTTCTGTTTCAACCAGTTTCAACTCGTGTCCTTGGATTCTAAAGTTAATTGACGTTGATATCCCTACGTTTGATATCCTGAACCTGTAAGTCTTACCTGTAACATCGTTGCTACCAAGATATGAGAGGGGATTTCACATTGTACGGGCATGCTCTTTGCTAATTTAGCGTCAATTGAGTTGCTATTAGCATTAGCCTAAAAGTTAAAACGGAAATCGAAGAATTGAAAAAGAAGTAGACCTGTTCAAATAATAAAATGCTTAGACATTAATATATGACTTGAATAACAGGTACTTGAAATAGAATTTGATTCATATTTGAGCCAAGTTTATATCTTTCTGACCCAAATTTGAATCAACTCGAGAAAACTTGAACTAAATTATGATTCGTCTAAACATTATTGATTTGCTTTTATCAAAAAAAGCTAATATAGAGTAAACTGAATGGGTGACAGTAGCTTAAAATATAACTTGAAAAGAAAAACTCAATTTTAAACAATTAAACTCGATCTGACTTCAATGTTTTACCCACCAATCTACCCCTATCTAAAATAGCTCTTGCCCAACAATCTTGCATACAAATTCAATTGACACGTCTAGGTTCTAGTTCAAAATGAAATGTACAAACAGTTTGAATGATGATGGGTGCTATTGTGTGTAATAGGGTGTTTGGTAAACAGTTTTTTGGAGAAATTTTTTTTTTTTACTAAAAAAAGTTTTTTTAATCAAATTAGCTGTTTAACCTAATCAAAAAACTAATTTAGGTATTTGGTATGATAACTTTTTGGAAGAGCTTTTTGAGTCTAAAAAACTAATTTGATTAGTTTTTTGGAATAACTTTTAAGAGAACTAGTTTTTTTTATCTCACAACTTTGTTAGAAACAGCCAACTTCATCAAACAATTTTTCTACAAACAGCTAATTCAAATGACACAAACAGATGTTACTAACAGCTGTTTGCCAAATAGGGCCAATGATAGTATAGCAGTTTCACTAGCATATGTCAAAGTTGACAGATACCTAATTCAATCCACATTAACCAAGTAAGCCTTTATCTTTTTCTTCAAAAAAAAAAAGTAATAATTTTGCCCTTGTTCTATATGTATATCTTTTATGCAAGCACATTTTACCTTTTTTGGGCAAAGAAAAATATATCTTTACTAATAGCGAACTAAAAGTAATGAAATGCGAGGATATATTCATTGATGGGCACCTTCATCAACGGTGAAAGAATGGCCATTCCAACCCCGACCGTTGATGAGAAGTCCGTCAGGCGAAGGAAGACTGTGACCTCTATCCAACATCAACCTCAATTGCTGCAAAACACACATGGCTTGACTTCAGTCAGTGACCCAAAAAAAAAAAAAAAAAAAAAAAAAAAAAAAAAAAACCTCCGGAACCGAAGTTATAAAATAATAAATTAATAAAATCAAAAAAAGAACAGGAAAAAAAATTTTAAAAAAAACACACGACAACCAAGTCATTTAATTCAATTTCGAGTCTGGCTAATGAAATTTTGAATTAGGTAATTTGAGACGAATTACTTTAGTTAATTAAGTTCTATTTTGGTTATAGATTCGGTCTTTATTAGAGACTCGTAGAAAGCTCGGTTTGAAATAGAGGAATCGATTGAGGGTGAAAAAAATAGTTCTAATTAGCCTTGATCCAATGGGAGTCAATTAAGGTCTATGATCAAAATCAAATTTTCTTTATTTTGTATCGATCTCAGGTATGAATTTCAAACTTGTTTGGATCGGGTACTCACAAACCCTCGGCTTTGTTAGGATCTAGTTAAGGTAAGTTACTTAATAATGTACCTACACCTCCATCATGCTCCTAGAAACACATACGGCCAAAAGTCATATCGGAAAAAGTATATTAAATCAATCCATGCATGTGGCAAATACTTCTAAGAAAAATATATACGTCACAAGTGAGAGTACATGCCTCTAGAAACATATAAGAATTTATTGTTACAGAAACTTACACGATTGCTCTTTTTGTACCAGTCGCCAGCTAGAATGGTGAAATCTCCGGCAGGGGGAGGAAAGGGGACGGGGATGCGAGGGCGGCTGTAGATTCGGATGGCCCCGAACCCACCGGCTGCCTTGTGGAGGCCAAGGGAGGGGAAGTAAAAGAAGCTCCCTATTTGGTCTTTGACTTGGAGGACATATGTGAAGTTCTTTCTTGGTGGGATTGGACAATTTGTCCCTGGCATTCCATCTTCCCACGAGTTCCTTCTATTCTGCAATCCATTCCTGTATAGAAATAAATATGTGAAGTATCAAAACTTTAGTACATGGTGATTCTTACACAAGATGTCTCATAAATTGCTTCCATCAAACCCTTTTTCCCTTTAAAGCTTTTAGATGATCCCATTTGGTTCGGTTTTTGATGTCTTTTAAAAAATAATTATGGTCTGATTTCTTTAAAAAAAAATAATTATACAGTCTATGGCTTGGTCTCGATTTCCAAGAAATAAAAACGAAGCCAACTGTGGACCAAATTTTTGAAATCTTTTAAAAATTCATTGACATTTGAATTAAATGTTAATGAAACCACAGATTGCAAATTAATAAAAAGTGTGAACATATTAGCTTATCAATTTCAAAAAAAGGTCAACACTTTTTTTCTTTAAGGATTTAATAAACTTAATACTAAAATATTCGGGATATTTTAGGAGAGTCCTAAAAATAAACTACCCACGAACTTTTAGTGAAAAGTAAAAAATGCTCCTAAACTTTAAAATTAAAGTAAACACCCTTTGACTAATTAAATACCTTTTTTTGATATAATTAGTTGATAGTTAGTTGACATATTGTCAAAACATGACATGACTTAATTAAAGCACCAACTAGATGGATGTTTAGATCAATCACCTGCAAATAATTTTTGAATTTCTCCAATCGAAAATAGATGAATAAATAATAAATATCTATAAATATTCCAAATTCACAAAACAGTACTATTATTAAGCAAATCAATTGCGTGGACAGATTTTATACTTATTCTCATACTTTTTTAAAAAATTTGTGATGCTAAATATCATATGCGTGTATAAAAATGGCAGCAGTGTATTGGCGTCAATGTGGATTTTCGATTAAAATAAAATGTACGGATTGATGTCAATATGGATTTTAAATTAAAATAAAATGTACGAATTTTTTTTTTTGCAGATTCTTGGATTTTGTGGTATTTATAATGACAATAAAAATATAAAATACATTGATTGTCTGTATTACTATGTCGGACCTCTATTATCCTAATAAAAAAATTTTAATAAAAATCAATTAAATGAAAATTATAATAAAAACAAAACAATTTTAATCATAATTATAATAAATCATAAAATTTTTTGGATTTTATAAATTGATATTTCTTTAATTAATGAAATTAGTTAAAATCAAAAATAGAAATTTAGATTTCTCTCTATAATAATCTAGTGTAGATTAGGGTGGGTCTATTTCATTCACTCCCAAGCCCCAACCATTTGTATTGTACTGACTTATCTAAATTTTTAACGGGAACAAAATGCACTGATTATGCGTACTAACTACTAATATACAAGACTTTTATTGATGTAAATAAAAATTTTGAAAAAAATTAAATAAAATTTATAACAAAAATAAAAATAAAACCTGACAAACTATAATAAATTATAAATCTTTATGAATTTTTTAATTAATCAGTCGCATTCTAATTAATTATATTAGTTAATTAATCAATCTCATTGCCACATCAGTGTAGTGGATGATTAAATTAAGTCATGTCATTGTTTTATCATTCATGTTATCAACTAATAACAAAAACCAACAAGTACATTTCATAAGCAAGGTTATTTACTTTACTTTTAGAGTTCAACAAGGGTATTTTCTACCGTCGATCAAAAATTCAGGGGGTAATTTAATTATTTAACCAACTCTATTTTAGGGCAACTAAAATGAGCTTAGTTATGCAGTAGGTGTAAAACACTCCCACTACTTTGCTGCCCATATGACCTGATCACCTGTGACCAGCTGAAGGTGGATCACATGTAGTTTGTGAATATCCCTCCCTTAATAAATTATTAACTTCTGCTAATTTTTATTAAGGAGCCACTTTCATAACACAAGGGTTCAAAGCAACACATGCAGATTCTCATATGAGCTTGTTCCATTTTTAGGGGGTTTTTTGGACCCTGCGATCTTAAACTCTCAACTTAAAATTTATTTTAAATAAATATGGTCTAACTGAAAACATAATATAACAATAATAAACGCGATCTCATAAGATACCGAACACTAGCTAGAATCATGTGTTGGGAGGGAAATATAACGATGCAGGAAATATAGATAGCGAGATTTTTTTCGTTACCAGGAAAGAAGGAAAGGCTCACTCAGATGGTTTTCAACACTGATAATCAAGTTATCATTGGTCACGCAGTCAATTTCTGGCCCGGGAAACTGCCCATTTATCATTATCACCTGTCATATACATAACACCCCTCATAAGATTAGGAAAATATATATAATTTACTCTCGATCAGTAACAATGATCTAAAAATTAAGAGGGGTAAAAATTAAAACTTACTTGCTGTCTGATACCCAAGGGAGAAATGTGACCATAGGTAACCCTCCAGGTAAAAAATCTATATGGGCTCTCACCATTGATGCCATTGATAAGGCCAAGAATCACCACTGCCACTACTGAGAAGCACAAGCATGAGAATGCTCTGCTTCCTTTTCTCATTCTCTCTCTCTCTCTAAAAAGAAGTCTTTCTCTCTCTAAAGAAGAGGCAGATTTTGCTCCTATGTTGGCAATGAGGTGGGAAGCATGTAAACTATATGGAAGGATTATTTATGGCTGCCTGTGTAAATATTGAATTGACTTCCACCTGCTGGAGGGATGGGATTGGAGTTTAATAAATGAAGGAATGGAGGTGGAGCAGAACTTTTTACCCAACTCTAGTTTTCTTGGGTTCTCACAGCTCATCATATGAATAACTCAATAGAAAAAGGGTGTGCCCATGAATTTCTTGCCTTTACATTAGAGGGCAATTGTCAAATAGGATGTCACCACAGAGCCAAATTCAAAGATGACCTTAAAAGCTTTTTTTTTTTTTTTAAAAAAAAAAACCTCAAATTGAGGTTGTTTGATGGTTAACTGATATTCTTTCCTCATTTTCACCCATTCTAAGATGTATGAAACTCAATTGGGGTTAGGTCGACTCACAATACACAATTTCGAGAAACCCTAGAAAGCCAATATAATGTCTCCGGCTTTAGACCCTCCAAACTGTAGATTGCTCTGAAATCCTAGGATCAAAATCCCCACCATCCTACACTAATAAATACAACCCTTCACCTAACTAACAAACACATGATCTAAACATAGAAAAATTCCTACAAGAATACTGAGAGGCTAAGAGAACCTAACCAAACTCTACACAAATCTACTCTCAAAATCATCTAAGGCATAAAGCAAGACTCAAAGTTCTTGATGTCCGGGTTCCCTAAGCTGCATAGGTAGGTAACCTGAGGGAGTCAATCTTCCAAACCTACCTTCCTTTTCTGCTTTCCTTTGTTTATTTTATTCAGTTTTCTATTTTTCAAGAGGTTGGAATTTTGAATAATTAATCTAACTCCCGCTCACTATGATTATTTTTCCATTACTTGCTTTCTTTGACATTACTACTATCAACATAGTAAATTTCTAGTTGGTTGTACAATTGATTTTATATATGTTATAATTTAAGAATTCATTAGTTTTTGATTTTAGATATGTAATAATGCATTCTTAAATTATAGGACTTTTAAAAATAGTTTCTGTGAGATGTGGAGTTTTTGGAAAATAATAATTTGAATTTGGCGGTGGTGGAGACCAATAATCTGAACTTAAAAAATAGCTACTAGTCCAATGCTCCCATTTCAACTTACTATTGAGTAGTTTTTTTTTTTTTTTTAAAGTATGGATCATTGAAAGTAAAGATGTTGAAAGTTCTGAGCACTGACAATTATTTCTTAAATTCAAATTATTAACTTCCACCACTCTGAAAGCTCAGATTATTATTTTCCAAAAACTCTTAAATACATAATACCTCAATAGTGATCTTTTGAAAAATTACTCTTGGAGTGACCTTGAACGAGTACCACCAGATTAGAGGATTTGGCTAATCATAAATCCCAAACATACCAATGAGGTCTTTAAAGTCTAGTGATTAAGACAGAGACCCTATATGTATTATATCATAGGTTCAGCTTCCCCTTTTCCCATCAAATTGTACTTGTATTGTAGTACCTATTATGATCTTATAGACCCGATTATTTAAAAAAAAAAAAGAAAACACTAAAAGTCATTGTATTGATCCTGAGTAAGGCATCCAAGCCCAAATCCCAAATGATGCAAAAGCATGATTTTTATTTTTAAAAAATTATCAATTTTTATTTTAAAAAATTAAAAAAGTTGGTGTGAGAAAGTGAGGTCAGCCATGACCCAAATAAATAAAACCCACCACCACACCCCACGCACAAAGATTGAACCCAACTCAAAAAAGCCTGAGTGCCCTGCACATGTTTGCTTTCTCTCTATTGTTACTTTGCTGTGTTATTACAGTCATTCTACTATCTGATTTCATATCATCATCTTCATGATTCTTCGATTTAATTAAGATACTCCCTGTCACGACATTTAATTAAAATAAAACCACTGGTTGATTGAGTCGTCTTGACATTTTATTTATAAATCATAAATACTAGCATTTAGTTTTATTCAATTAATATTAGAACTTTAGAAAAAAATTCTACGCAATATTATTTACTTATTAAACTTCATTCGGTATCCTAATTGTCATTTGACATCATTCAACATCATTGAATACTACTCAACTCTGTTTAATGTTATTCAGTATCATTTTAAAAAAAAGGGCAACTCAGTGCACAAGCATCCTGCGTTCACGCAGAGTCCGGAGAAGGGCCGCACCCTAAGGGGTGAATTGTAGGCAGCCTAACTTGACTTTGTCAGTGGCTGATTTCATGGCTCGAACCCGTGACCTTTTGGTCACACGGAGACAACCTTACCGTTGCTCCAAGGCTCCCCTTCAAGTATATTGCAAATATTGCAAATATATTTACCACCATTAAGTTTCATTTAACGCTGATTAGCCACTACTATTAATAAATACTTATGATAAGTTAGGATAAAAAAGGTCAACAAAAAGATTAACATATATAGATATCCGATGGAGTTATTATAGAAAACCTATGTTCGAAGTCTATTTATATCGAGCTTAATTAATTTGAGCCTTCTTTTACATCCATCGAAGAAAACTGTTGGAACTTCTCATAGTTATTGTTGGAAAATTTAATCGCTCAGCCAGTAAATAGTCATTCCACATTCTAGATTTCTCTATAGATTTATTTAACTTAGAGTTCTTTGTAAATTTTACAATTTTCAAATTATTATATTATTTTTTACTTATTTCTAAGAATAGATAATGAAACAATCCTTAGAGCCAAAACAAATCCAAACTTCCACATGAAAACATAAAGATGTTGGTAGGTTTCTGTTGTTGCATGTTAGAGGGAGGGGGGAAGCTTTTGGGAGTACTACTGTATAAAGTGGCATATTTTACATTATTATAAATTGGTTTAAAGTTGGTAGCAAAGTACACACGAATGTCTTGATTTTTTTGAATGCCTTGACTATTTTAAGCCTAGGTCATGCCTAGACATGCTTGATTTTACATGACATACCTAACTCAATTCACTAAACCTTGTTAGTTACCATATTCATCAACATGATATCCTTGGACTTAATTAACCAAGCAAGCATTCTTATGATGGTATGTTAGTTGAGCTTCATGCGCCGTATTAGGGTTTGAATTTTGGTAGGCTGTAATTTCCCTATAAGTTTGTAGGCGCCTTATGAGCCTGATGACTTGGTTCAACCTCCGTTGAACCCTAATTCTATAATTATGTAATCCTCCTGGTTGCCTCTTAATCATGGATCTTACACCTTGTGAAAACGGTCCAACAAATCCCAAACAAAAATTAACCATCTAGCAATTGCCATGGCATGATCCTTATCATGGTATTTTAGGTAGTTGCTTGAAGATTTGGGCACATATTTAATGTTGTACATTGTTTTTCAATACTTAATCATGGGATCGCCATTTTGTTTTTGCTTCCTTCTTTCCTTTTTGTGGGTGGTTTAAATACGTATGAAAATAAGATCTTACAATCAAATCATTATATATTCTGAATAATTTAACTAAGCCAAATAATCTACTTTTTATGAATGTTTTTGCTATAACTAAATGCAAAGTTTTAATTGATACATTGTTCTTCCACACATATTTTAACAGAAAAAAGCCAAGAAATATTGGAAGTATAAACTATCATAAGGTCTTAATAAAATCTTATGTGTTACTATGAAATCTTGAATTCAATATGGTAAACAAAACTAACAAAAACAGTGAAATGTATTTTGGGCTTTCTAGTTTTTCTTCATATTAACAAAACCCTCATAATGACTCTAATGCCTTCAGCCTGCAAATCGTTTTGCAAATAAAAAGAGTGGAGAATGACTAGATCAAAAATCTCATTTAATATATATTAAATATTTTACAGTGAAATTATCTTTTTCACTAAGCATAACTAAATTATAAAATTCTGATCAATTTATCTGATATAAAATATGTTTGTAGTATAGAAAAAAAATATATATTATGCCTATATATAATACACAAATTTACAAGGTAGACTCTATGTTTAGGCCGAATAAATTTCAAGTTGGGCTTGAATTGTGCGATTCTAGACGTCAGGACGAAATAGATTGTGTTATGCATTGTCTAATTTGGTTTCTAGGCATGTTAGGTCTAGGCAACGCATCACATTAAACCAATTTTATGAACTTAGGCTTGTTTAATAATAGAGGTTGACGTAGAGATAAGAGACTTGTAGTGGTCAAAATATTATGGGCTACTGTTTGTAAGTGTTCGATAAAGTAGTTGATAAGACAGCAGTTAAAGGTTTATGCACTGTTTTTCAAAAGCCACTAAAAGTGGCTTTTAAGAATCTCTACTTAGGCACCGTTTGGCAAAATTAGCTGTTTAGGTAGCGGATAGCGGTTCGGATAACGGATAGCGGTTTAGATAGCGGATAGCGTCTCTAATTTAGCTGTTAGTGGGTAGCTATTTAGATGAGTGGTTTAAACTAATATGTCTGATAAATTTAGCTGTTAGGCTAGCTGATTGATATAAATTGACATAAAAGAATATCGATAATTTCCAAAGATAAAACTTTTAAATGATATTTTTTGGCTAAAAAATATGAAACGCTACTTTTAAATGTCAAACATTAATACTATTAGCGTTTCAAAAACGCTACTTAAAATACTAAACGCTACTTGAAATGCTAGTCAAAACACTGATTTACCGAACACTAAAAGTTAACTAATTAGTGTATTGACTTGGTCAAAACACTAAATCCTACTCAAAACGCTGTTGCCGAACACTGCCTTAATGTTTGCATTGTAAATTACAACATTCTTCTTTTTATTTACTAAAAACCCTTTTTTCTTTTTGTGTCCTTTTTAATCATTTTACATAAATTTGTTATCTCAATAGCTATATTTACTAAATACATTTATTTTAAATCACTAATTGAATAGCTAACCGTTAAATACTAGTGGGCTACAATTAATCGCGAGTAAAATCTCTAATAATTAGTAAAACAGTTAATTATTATTAAAACAGTTAATTTTATCCAACATACTCTGAATAATGATGACTACTCTCAAAAACCTAGCATACAAATTGTTTAATTCAAATTCAGGTTGAGTGATGGTAAGGACAACTGACTCTATGTCAATCTCCCGTGCGGATTTGGGTTTCGGTACGGCCGATTCCAAGAAAACAATGATATAGAAGCTAACCAGCACACAAAGCACCAAGCGGGGATAGCTCAGTTGGGAGAGCGTCAGACTGAAGATCTGAAGGTCGCGTGTTCGATCCACGCTCACCGCAATAAATCGATGTTGGTTTCTGTTTTTCTTTCTTGGGACTCTGGCCCTCTGCATTGACCCATTATCGTTCTGGCTTGCATCATTTTGCACTGCCCCAAGGCTTCCAAGTCCCAAAAGGAGTCGGAATGGCGAGCAAGGCAGATTAAAAACACTAATTGATTCGTGCCTACGTGTGCCAATTTTTTGCACCAATATTAGTATGTTTACATAATTTATTTTAATTTGTTTCAAACATTTTACTTTAATTTTATAACTTCAAAATGTTGCATGTCCATATTCCACATAGTGATACACATATTAAATAGATTTTCATTCCACTAAAAAATCGATATAATTACCAGTGGAACATCAATATCTTTGCTTAAGATGCTCAACAGACATGTTCCTCAGTAAGTAACCCGTAAGCATATCATACTCATGAGAGTACATACTCCCAAGAACTATATCAGCAAATATATTTTAAAAAATTAATATATAACAAATACACGCATGAAAAACACATATACTTAGACAATGAGAGTATATACACCCAGAAGTAGATAAGAAATTGCCATAAGTAGCAAAAGTGCGAGGCCTTTGGCATTTTCATCATGACCATCACCCAAAACGATAGGTACAAAACCTCAAAGCTAGGAGCTCCGAAAACAGGAAAGCCATGATGGCCCAATACCTTCCACCCTACACAAAAAACACTGCCTACCTAGCAAGCCAAAAATACTTGGTTGTGGGCACAAAAGCAAAAACGAACAGGATCACAGCTGGTAAGTTTGGACCCTTCTTAACTGCCACTGAGTGTCAGAAGCAAGCCATAGTGATCGCTAGGCAAGACCGGCAGTGTCAATTCCTGGATTTTGTTCTTCATTTTCTTCTGCTTGCTGTATGTCAAGCCCGGTATTGGGTCGGTGCCAATCATCTCTATGCAGCTGATCTTGAAATCGGGCAAGTAGCAAATAAATCGATCAAGCCGTTTCTGTAATGTTCGATTCCCGGTCAACATTTTGTTAGACTTTGTATCATATGTCCACCCAATTTCACTGGGTCTGAGCTTCTCCCAAGCATCAAACCATCCTTCAACAAAGGGGAACTGGCCATCGAGTTTGTCATCCCAGTTCATGTCCCCACAGAATATCACATTTGGGTATTTTTGAAGAAAGGCTATGGCCTCCTTCGCTTGGTTGACACGCTCCTTGCTGAACATTTGGTCCCATGTCGGGGGTCCTGGACAAGGGCTCTCAAGATGGGTAGTTGCAATCACCAATGACTTGTCTTTTGTTATTTCAACTTCAGCAATGCAGAGTTCCCTGCACATTGCAGTATAGCTGAATGGCTTGCATCTGAATGATTTTACTGGAAGTTTGGCCAGCTGCAAAGAATCCAATACCATGTCATAACACCAAACATGTTTATTAAAAATGAGAGTTCAGTACAACAGTACCAAGCCTAGAGTAGACCTCACAAAAGGGGTTGGATGAATGCAGCCTTACCCCAACAAGCAAATAATTCATTCATCAAAAGACTCGCATTTATTGACCAATTAACGGTCATTGTGAACAGGAAAAACAGTCAGTTCATCTGGTAAAGATACATGAAAGTCTACAGCCTACAATATTTCTCCACGGAGAACTAGTCCATGGGGCAATTAGCAAAAGTCTGGGTGATGCCCACAGGGGTATCATGCCACAAGAGGATACCATCAAAACTCAAGGAGGTTACATCATGGATCCTAAATTCTGCATTACTCTATAGCTAGTGCCTAGCAAAACTGACATTCAAAATTGACTTGTAAATTATGCTCCACAAATGCAAAAAGGAAAGATATGATGATCACCTGCATGCAAAAATACGCCTCAGAGGCTGCCCTCTCATAGGAAACTGAACAGTGATATCTCTTCCACCACGTAGATTTTTGAAGAATGCTATATATATTGGGAGTAACCTCCTACAACAAACGAAGTTACGAAGGCAAGTTAACAATGCAGTCATTCAAAGGCTAACAGCTCATGAAACAGTGACGCAAATTGGAACCTGGAAACAAATGACATCAGGAGCGTGTAGCTGAATGAGGTCCCCAACTGCTTGCATCCGCCGATGTACCTCTAGGTCTTCTCTGAACCAGACATTGTAAGAAAGAATCTTTATTTCACCAGAAACTTTCTTATCACCGGCATTGTCTACTATCTCCTCCAAGGCTGAAGCTTTATCTGCGCCTCCGGCTGTAGCCTGTTTCTCTCTGCCAAAGCCATTGATCACATTGGAATCTTCTGCCACGTTTTATCAAGATCAGGGCATACACCAACAAATGTATTAAGAATGAAAGTATGTTATCCATCAACTGATCATTGCTCTGCAAATGGGCTTAACCATTTAAACATGCAATGAAAAAATCTATAACAACCAGATGCTTAGTACTCATAATCAACTCGCCAAGCACCACATAGGAAACGTAGATTGAAATTGCTCCAAAATCAAGCATTCATATTTCAACTCATCATAAGTTGATGTAAACCTTATTTACAACAAGTAGAATAACAACCAGAGGCGATCACTTTACTGCAGACCACTGAAGACAATCTTTCATCCACCACTTTAGAACGGCTCTCTTTTGCGGAAGGCTTTGATGGAAACAACAGTCTCATGAAGATCAAAAGAAGCAAAATAACAGGTCAAGCATGTAAAATTTGTGACCAATTTTATATGCCAACATTTAAATTTAGAAGCAGTTACAAATGAAGCCATTAGGACCAGAGTATTCCGCAAGAAAGACACACCATAAACAGCTTTATTGCAAACCAATTAAACCAATCAACTGCGTCAAAGTATTCATAAGTTAAGAATTGATTTCTAATGAAAATAAAGGTAAAAAAACAATTAAACGTTGCCAAATTACTTAACATATATGTAAATCCAGACACAAACCTAGTGACGCTGCCTTCCCAGAAGATTTGATACCCTGAAAGCTATCTAACGCAACAGGTTTCTCGAGGAAATCACCTAGATCTCGCAATTTTCTCTTAAAACTGCCATTCCCTTCAGCATTCCCTACAATCTTCACCGATAGTGGACCCTTCTCCGCTCCAACTCCTTCCGTCTTCATGGTCCGACGAGAGCCATTGACAGTGTCGGTATCTGCTGCCGCACAAAATATCAACATATAACAATGTGCATCACCAAATCGCACAATATCATAAACTTAGTTATACTGATCTAATCCAGCAACCAATTTTAATATTAAAAACACAAACAGTATTGTCAATGCCCATGATTCAAGGACACAACACAACTCAAATGAACCCTGTCTCCCCCCTTCTGTGTGTGTGCAAGCACGCTTTTGTTTCTTCTTTTCTTTTCCTTCTTACTTTTGGGGCCGGGTGGCGGAGGTAATGGCACGGTAACGCAGAACAGTGAGTATAATTGCAGGCCATTTGCAGAAAGATGAATTAAAGCAAGTAGCGAAGCAATGAATATATAAAGCATTGTCTGTATAAAGGACCAAACCTCTGCACATATTTTAGCCATAACACCTTAGACACTCGGGACTGCACAATATACAAAGATAAAAGCCACACCATAGCACAGAATGCAAACCAAAACTACAGTGTATTATACACAATTTGCTGAGTTACTTTATTCATAAAAACGGATGAAAAACAAGACCAAAAGTGACATATTCAACCCCCCCCCCCCAAAAAAAAAAGATCCTTAAGCATACTGGGGAGTATCCTTTGCTTGCTACAGAAAGAGAAAAACATTTCCTAAAGCAGTAACCCCTTTGTATGCTACCTAAGCTTACCTTCAGAGCAACAATCTTCTAAATGGAACCATCTTACAGGTGGTCTCCGCATAAACCAAACTATCATAGGATGATTTCGCAATAAAAGAACCACGAGTATACCACGAAGTACCCTCAGATGCAACTTACGCAAATTGAAGCAGACCAAGGTTTTCACGGAGCATGGGCATGCAATCAACAATGCCTATATAATTCTTGACTTCATTGCTCTCCATCAACAGGCGACATTGCACTAGAACAGTGGAGCCTCCAACCATGGAGACATAAACTAAGATTTGTCCTACTCATCAAAGAAATGAAACTGGAAAATGCTTTGGCTAGTAGGCGTTCACAAGCTAAGTTACTTCAAACCTTTCCTTCCAAACAATAATACTAAATTTTCAACCATTGGAAAATCAAATGCAACAAGACTGACATGACATTTGCCACTTAAATAATTCCAATTAGACCAAAAAATCCCTCAGAATAGCCCACTCACACACTTTGGTGTACACTCCTAACCTAGTCTCAGCAAAGCAATTTTCAAGACAACATGAAGAAATTCGATCAGACTATTTGCATGAGATTGATCATATAACAATGTACTTTACACTAACACCTATCCACAGGCAATGTGAATGGTGAGATACGCATCCCAAACAGGCCCCATAGACAGAGGAAGATACAAAGAAAAGACAATTAAAAAGACACATGAAAAACGCCTTCCAAGCTCTAACATACATCAAATGGATTCAACGCACCATAAAGAAAGCAACTTCAATTGGTATTCCACGCTAACCTGCAAATGGGTCTTCAAATTTCCTGTTAGAAGCAGAATTCCGGGCACCCCCCAATTCAATCTCCCTGCCAACACGCTCACTGCCATTTCGAAACGTTTCTTTAGCACCCAAATCACGAAACCCCTCTGAGTCTTGCACCGTGGTGGTATTACAACGTCGCAAAGGGAAAAACACCGACCCAACAGAGGACCCACCCAAATCATCAATAGGATCAAGGTCCTCGAAGTTGGATAGAGAGGAGAGAGAAGATCGAGTGTCGCAAATTTCGCAGTTTGAACGGCTGTAAGAATTGAGGAAAGTGCAGGCCTTGCAAGCCCATTTAGGGGGCGAGGAAGATGATGATAAAGACAATGATGATGATGATGACGATGACGATGACGATGAAAATGGGGTTAAGCAGATTTGACAGTTGGTCTTTTGTGAGGGAGGGTTGAGGAAGGTGCAAGAAGAACAAGCCCAGAACATGATTGCTGAGGAAGAGGAGGGAAATTGAAGGAGGGTTTTGTTAGGGTTTTTGGTGGGCTGAAGAAGAGAGAAGAACGAAGGACTGAGTGGAGAAGGACTGGAGACCAACCGAAATGGCATTTGAATTTGAATTTGAAAGCATGTTGGAGTCGCACTGATTTTTACAGAATTTTACAGTACCGATTCCACTGATATGACGTGAGTACGGTTCTGTGGATGCTATACACGCAGTGCTGGAATCGGGCAAACGGTTCTGGTTTAATTTTTTAAAATAGAGAATCGGTTTTCAAATAATTATTTAGAGTCGATTCAGAAACCGGTTTAGGATGAGGGAAAAATATTATCTTTCTGTCTTTTTCCTGAACATTTCTTCTGTTTCTTATTTTTTTTCTTTTTGATTTCTTTATCTACAAAGATGTCTCTTAGAATAGTAAATTTCAACTCAATGTCAAATAATTTTCTACAATTAATTGAACATTAAATCATCCTTTTTGACAACTTATTAAGATTTTTTAAAAAAATTGTCAATTGAATGAACTTTTTTTTGGTGTCGAGATGAGCGAGAAGGGTAGGCAAAATATCAAATATCTCCCCCTCACCCTCAAAAAAAAAATTAAAGAAAACTTTTTGTATGCTAAAAATTTCATTTTAGGCACTGTGAGTACCCTGAAATCGGTACCAAAACCGACAGTTTCAATTTCGATTTTCACAAGTTAGGAATTGATTTGATCAATTTCAATTTTGATTTTAATTCTCAAATTTTGATACAGATACTCAGAACCATTCACTCCTACCATGATCAATGTGAAGTTATCCAATAATTTGGCTTCTTTTTTTTCTCCTTTTATTTCATTCAAGTTAATGGGTCACATCTTTTTTTTTTTGCATAATGACTTTTAGACACTTTTAATCAACATGCATTTGACATTTTGTCACTGACTAATATAGGGAGATACAGCAACGTATGGATCTAATAATTTAGACATTATACAATAAATTCAAGTATCCCAAAAATACTCTAAGATTCCTTCTATTTTGTGTAATTATTTTAAGGTTCCTTAATTTGAGAATGTATTATGAATGCCCTATAATTTGTTGAATCGATTTTAGGATTCATTCAGGGAAATGATGCCGTCACTCCCACGGCTTTTAGGCCAAAATTGACCAAAAAAGTAGAAATACCAAATTAAGCCCTTAATTTAAATTTTGAAAGGTATGTTTTCACTTTTGGTGTTCTATTTCTTAAACACCTCTAACCCCTCAATTACGTAATACACATTAAGCTTATTTAACAGAAAATGCAAATAATGTTTAATAAAATAATTTATGGTGTGATGGAATTTATGAAATTGATATTTTTGAGGAACATTCCTTTTCTTTCTCTCTTGTCCCGCTTGAATTTTCAGAACAGTCACTGACTGGTTGGTACAACCAAGACCTAGTCGACAGCTCGCCGGCGTCAAAGTGCTCGCCGCCACCATTGAACTGCTCGCTGTCACCGTCGACGGAACCCTCGGAAGAGCTGGGTTCGCTGGTTGCTGCTGTGACAGTTTCATTGACATCACCGACGTTGTCGAGCCGTGCCCAGTCCGTGCCCGTTGGCCAGTTTTGGCGGAGGAGTCAACAGCAATGGCCCAGCATCTTAATTTTCGTGATTGTTGGTGTTTTTTTTTTTTTTTTTGGGTGATGGAACCATTTGAATGGCAAAGAAGGTGTCTCAATGCCGAATTAGCGACTGTGGCGTTGGTCATCGTCCTTCGTTCACTCTTTGTTCTGTGTTGACACTAACATTAATATCTGTAAATGTTACAAATTGTTCGTTTTGTTCTTTCTCCGTTTCTTGAGTTACTGAGCTATTAATTGTCTTAATTGGGTAGAAAATTCTGCTTTGAAATTCATACTTTCAGTGTGATTGAAGTTGTTGGCTATTTCGATCTGTATTTGGGGCTCTGATTTTGTTTCTAGAATTTTGAATGCTGAATTTAGGATTATCAATTTTGAGAAATTGGGCCAGATAAATTAGCAATTTTATTTAATTTGCTCGTTAGAGGTAGACAATACATTATCACCCTGAAGTTGTGGCTGTTTTCTAGAAAATTGGGGGATCGACCATCGCTATCTGGCACAAAGGAAAATTGTGGACGCTTAGAGCAAATGCAGTGGTTGGCTTGCAGGCCTGAGAAATGGGCTTGCGAGAATCTGACAGGCTCGTGGGGTTGCTGCAAGTGGTCGGTCTTGCGAGGGCAGGCTCGTGGCCGTGAGAGGCTCTCAAGCCTTTTTTTTTTTGTCATTTAGTGGGTCTAAACGATGTCGTTTAAGATGTTGACCCACTTTTTTTTGACCGTGTGCTTTGTAATTTTTAAAAAAAAAAAAAGGAAAAGGCAAGCAATATATGGGAGAAGAAAGAGCCGTTGCACAGATTCAACCATGTGTTAATTTTATTATGTGCAAATTTTTTTTTTGGCCAATGTGTATTTTTTTTAATTTCTTATCGAACTCTTGTAATTTTTATATTCAAGCATGTGTTAATTTTATTGTTAATGGAAACTCTTGCGTTGTTTTTTTAATACAAATTATGACCCTGTAATTAATTAATTGTGTTGTTAAATTATTATGTGCAAATTATTTTTCGTAAAAATAATAAAGTCAAATAACAAACCAAACACAAAAACTAAATTAATTAAATATGGTTAGATGTGGGTCCTTAGATATTATTTTATTTGATGAGCCTTCCATTAGAGAGAGTGAAGATTGTAAGCCAAAAACAGACTCACCAAAAAGTTGGAGAGAGGGCTGATGTGGCAGTGGTAGCTCCCAAACCTGTTGGCTATTTTTCTTCCCAAATCTCTGTTATTTGTCGGGGTAGTGCAATGAAACAAAATTGTGTCTTTCTAGTCAGCCTTTCGTCCTTGCGAGCATCAAGTTGACTTTATTTGGCCATTTTTCTTGTGTTGGTTGCTCAAGGCTATGTGTTGTGTTTATTTCATAGGGTTTGCCGGTCTCTAGTGATTTTCTTGTTTCTTATCTGTGTTAACATTTCTTGTCTTTGTTTATTGTCTAAGTAAGGTTTTAAACATTAAATTGTGCTTACTTTTGTTTTATCTCTTATCTTTTACCTTTTACCTGTTAGATCTCATTTATTGTTAATTTTTTGTTGTTGTTCTTGTTAGTGTCTCTTTTTCCTTTTCTGTTGTTGTGATAATTGATGTTGTTTAGGGATTGGTGTTTCTATTTTTGTGGTTGGAGGATAGTATTACTATTAGTATTTGTAGTATTATTATTACTATTATTATCATATTAAGTATTTGTTAATAGTATTCTTTTAGCAGGATTAGTACTAATATCTATTGTTTTTGCATTGTTAGGGGTGGGAGTTGGTAGCTTAAGTCAGTGGCGACCAATGTAGTAACTTTAGCAAGTCCTCCAGGAAGAAAACGGGCTAGGAGGGGTGCAGGGTTTCGGAAGGTGCGCCTAACGTCTTGGAATATTGGGTCTCTTATTGGTAAGTCAGTAGAATTAGTTAAGTCTTTGCATAGACGTAAGATTAACATAGCCTGCGTTCAAGAGACTAAGTGGGTGGGGGCTAAAACTAGAGAAGTAGATGGGTATAAGCTGTAGTATTCGGGTTCAAGTAAGGTTAGGAATGGAGTTGGTATTTTTGTTGATAAGGAGTGGGTTGACTTTGTTGTCAAAGTGAGGAGTAAGAGTGACCGAATTATGGCCATTAAGGTAGTGATTGGACCAGAAATCCTAAATATAGTTAGTGTTTACAACCTCAAATAGATTTGCCGGACAATATTAAAAAGTAATTTTGAGATGACTTGAATATGGTCATTCAGCACATACCTCGGAGCGAGAAACTTTTCATAGGAGGAGACTTTAATGGCTATATCGGTGTCACTGCAGAAGGGTATGATACGGTTCACAGAGGTTTCAGTTATGGGAAGAGAAACAATAGAGGAGTTTCTATTTTGGACTTTGCGGTTGCCTATGAATTGTTGGTGGTAAACTCCTTTTTTAAGAAGAAGAATGACCACTTGGTGACCTTTTAGAATGGGTCTATAAAGATTCAAATTGATTATTTCCTGATTAGGGTGGATAATAGGAGGTTATGTAAGGATTGTAAGGTGATACCGAGTGAGTATTTAGGAACTCAGCATATGTTGCTAGTGTTGGATGTGGAGCTCAAATGTTCAAAGTGGAAGAAGAAGAGTGTTGGAGAGCCTAGAGTTAAGTGATGAAATCTTACTAAGGAGAACGCTATGAAGTTAGCAGAGAGGATTACTGAAGAAGGAGCTTGGAGGCAGGTAGAGGATGCAGATACAATATGAAAACCAATGACAGAATGTATTCGAAGGTCGGTTAAGAAAATCCTAGGTACATCTAGGAGAGATGGCAGCAGAATGAAGGGAGCCTGGTGGTGGAAAGAGGAGGTAAAGGAGAAAATTGAGAAGAAAAAGAAGGTATACACTGCTTTCATGAACAGTGGAACGGATAAAGAGAAAGATATTAGTAAGTTAGATATAAGGCAGCAAAAAAGGTGGTTAAGCAAGCTGTTGCTGTAGCTAAGAGCATAGCTTATGATAGCTTGTATCAAAAACTAGAGACCAAGGAAAGTGAGAAGGAAGTCTTTAAACTAGCGAGTACTAGGGAAAGAAGAACAAGGGATTTGGGTGTCGTGAGGTATATCAAAGATGAAAATGGTAAGGTGCTATCTGAGGATGCAGAAATCCAGGGGAGATGGCAAAGATACTTTTCTAAACTCCTCGATGGTGAAGTGATGGAAGATTTTCAAAATAGAAAAAGATAGATTAGTAAGAGTCAACTTGCTCCTCGATTATGTGAACCTATCAGCAAGGACGAGATTAAGGAGACCTTAAAGAAGATGACCAATGAGAAAGCAAAGGAACCAAATCAAATACCAGTGAAAGTTTAGAAATGTTTGGAAAAAGAGGGATTAAAGTGGCTAGCAGAGCTTTTCAATGTTATTTTTAGGATTGCTAAGATGCCTAGAGAATGGAGGTTTAGTATAATCATCCCATTGTATAATAACAAAGGAGATATTTAGGATTGTAATAATTATAGTGGTATAAAGTTGCTTAGTCATAATATGAAATTATAGGAGAGGGTAATTGAGAGAAGGTTGCGGAATGATATTTTGATATCAAAGAATCAATTTGGTTTTATGCTTGACAGGTTAACCACGTAGGCGATTTACCTCCTTAGAAGGCTCACGGGATTGTACAGAGATAGAAAGGTAAATCTTTATATGGTGTTCCATGACCTGAAAAAAGCATATGATAGAATTCTACCTGAAGTATTATGGAGATGCTTGGAAAAGAAAGAAGTGTCACCTCAGTATATTCGAGTTATTAAGGACATGTACGAGGGAGGTAGGACGAGTGTTAGGACGCTAGGAAGGGTTGCCAATAACTTCTACGTTAGTATGGCCTGGATCAGTTTTCCGCTTTAAGCCATTTTCTTTTCACTCTAGTTATGGATGAACTTGTAAAAGAAATTTAAGATGAATTACCATGGTGTATGTTATTCGCTGATGACGTTGTTCTTATTGATGAGACCAGATAGGGAGTTAATGGCAAGTTGGAGCGATCGGACATACTCTAGAATTTAGAGGTTTTAGAGTAAGTAGATCGAAAATTGAATGCCTACATTACTGTTTCAGTGGAAGGAAAGATGCGAAGGAAGAAGTCACTATTGATGGGATGGCGATACAAAGGTTGAGAAGTTTAAATATCTAGGCTCAATCATTCAACAGGAAGGGGATATTGACGAAGATATTAACCAGCGCATAAAAGTGGGTTGGTAAAAATAGAAGTTTGCTTCAAGCGTACTATGCGATAAAAGGATGCCTGTAGGATTAAAAGGCAAAATTTATCGTGTGGTAGTTAGGCCTGCTGTGTTGTATGGATCGGAGTGTTGGCCTATAAAAAAGACTCAAGGTTCAAAGGTTAATGATAGCAAAGATGAGGATAATTAGATGGATGTGTGGTTATACGACAATTGATAGAATTAGTAATAGAATAATTAGAGACTTAGTGAAAATAGCTCCCATTGAAGATAAGATGAAAGAAACAAGACTCATATGGTTTGGCCATGTGAAAAGAAAGAGTGTGGACGCTCCAGTGAGGAGATGTGAGAGAATTAATATTCCCGAAGGTAAAAGAGAGAGGGGCGACCAAAGAAGAGTTTGGACGATATGATCAGAGAGGACTTGAAAGTCGTAGGGTTGACGAAGGATATAACTCAGGATAGGAGATTATGGCAGGATAGGATTAAGATCTTAGATCACAGAGAGTTAATCTCGTAGTTGTCTCTTAGTTACAGTAGGGTAGGTTTGGTTGTAGTTTTTCGTATGTCATGTTTGTATGCAGGTAGTACATGCAGTTGGGAAGAGACATTGTTTGTCTACCTCTATATGTTAAAGTATAGTACCTTTCTCTACTGTGTTGTACTTATATTTACATAGTTACTACCACCTGATTTATTAGTACTTCTTAGTTCAATTCCCCACTGTTTATCCTTAGTTTTGCACCATAAAATGTTTTTACAAAATTCTTTTTCTATAAAATATTTTCACAAAATCTTGTTTTGTGGGTCTCTTAGAATCAACCTCCCTACGGACAAGGCTGCCGGTTGAGGTAAGGTTGCCTATATCTGGATCTCTACAAATCCCACGAAAGCGGGACCCATACTAAGAGGTGGTGTTGTTGTTGTATATTTTTGAGGAATGAAGACTTGATTAAATGAGGGAAGTTTTATAGAATATTTAGGAAAACCTATTAAAATTACTAAAGAATATGGATGAGCCAAAAATATTATTATAATTACATAATGTTTAAGAAAAATATAAACTCTAGTACTGGTACCTTTCACCCACCAAAAGTTGTCGTCGGGATCTACTATTTCATGGTAACTATTTTTAGGCCCCTTAATTTGATAATGTGGTATAGGTTACCTTGTGACTTACTGAAATTATTTTGGGGTGATTTTCCAATCATTGTGATCAACAAAAAGCCAGATTGACAATAATTTTTTTATTTAAGATGACTCAAATAAAAGCCTCTTAGAAGACATCTGATAAAATGACTCAAGTAAATATAAAAATATTAAAAAAACTTATTTTGTTAAAAATATATATAGGCTCTGTTTGGTACTAGCGTTCGAAATAGCGTTTAGCATTTTGACTAAGTCAAGCTACTGATAAGTCAATTGTTAGTGTTCAAGAACATAACATTTGAATTACTAGCGTTTCAAACAATATTTTTGAAAAGCTAATAATATTTTTGGCATTCAAAAGTAGCGTTTTATATGTTTTGCAGTTTTGGTTAGAAAATATCTTTTGAAAATTTTATCTTTGGAAATTATTCATATTCTTTATGTCAATTTACATCAATTAACTACCTAATAGCTAAATTTATCAAACATATTATATTCAACTGTTCATCTAAATAGCTAATCGCTAACAACTAAATTAGAACAACTGTCCGCTCTATGAACATATATCCGTTATTAAAACAGTTAATTTTGCCGGATATGACCATAATATAAGTTACCGTCAAATCCATTGCTACCATTCTCACTAGCAGCTTGGTCGGCCGACAACCATCACTGTAACTACAACTCGGGACTAGTTACTTCTGATCATTAAAGGACTTAAAGCCGCAATGCAACCCATTTTCTTTCTTCGAGTTAATTGAATTCATTATTCATTCACTTATTTGTTGCTTATTCAAAAAATTGTTCTTAATATTGTGTTTGTATACAGGGAGTACAGGCAACTGGGAAAAAAATATGTTTGTATACCTATGTGTATTAAGGTATAATACCTTCCTCTACTATGTTGTACTTATATCTACATAGTTACTGTCACCTGATTTATTAATACTTCTTAGTTCAATTCCCTGTTGCTTATCATTAGCTATGCTCCATAAAATGTTTTCACAAAATCCTTCTTCTTTAAAATATTTTCACAAAATCATGTTATGTGAGTTTTTTGGAATCGACCTCTCTACGGACAGGGCTGACGGTTGAGGTAAAGTTGCCTACATCTGTATCTCCCAAAACCCCACGAAAACGGGACCCATATTGGGAGGTGGTGTTGTTATTGTTGTTGTTTAATAAGACAACGATTTTTTTTGGCTTAATGTTTTAAGGGGCTTATTTTACAATTTTTTTTGGGTAATGTTGTCTGAAAAATACTAATTTTTAACTTGTTGCATTTAAATAGTTTTAAATTTTAAGAGTTCTATTAAATTTTATTAGGAAAACGTGTTATTTTATATTCAAGCGTTTATTTTAATTAATTGTTTTTTTTTTTTGCTTAGAAAGGAGAAACTAATGTTTTCAAAAAAATCCAAGTGTATAACAAATTTGGTTCTATAAATTTGTGGTCGAATATTTATTTTATTGTTATTTAATTGGGTTGTTTAAATGTTTATTCTCATAAATTTTGTTATTTCGCAATTCGTTTTGTTCATCGAAAATGACGATTTTAGATAATCAAAATTTATTTGTATCTCCATGTTAAAAAAATAATTTGTTTAATGAAGGCATAAAATTAATTTCACAAATATCGCTAACATATTATACATAATTTATTTTCATGAAATAACCTATAGCACAAATCATACATTAAGGGCCTGTTCTTTTCGTTGAAAAATAGGTAATTTTGGTTAAAATTGGTTGAAGTAGGTCGAAATAGGTTGAAGTTAATATTTTTTGGGTTGAAAATGGATAGAAGTGGATTGAAATTGATTGAAGTTGAAAGAAGTTGGTATATTTTTGTATATGATGAGTTGAAATAGTTTTTTTTTTTTTAATTGAAGTGGGTTAAAGTTGATTGAAGTGGGCTGAAGTGAGTTGAAGTTGAAATTTTTTTAATTAAAGTTGGTTGAAGTGGATTAAAATGGATTAAAATTGATAAAAATTTGATAAATTAGAATTTACCAACGAAAAGAATAGACCCTAAACACCAACAATTGTATATGTAAATCTAAAAATTAATATGTGTACAACTGTTACAATTGCCCCTTTCATTTTCTTACCCCTACATTTTATTGCCAAAAAATTGCCTCAACATCGTATACTTTCTTCACTTATAATGCCACAAACCCAGCAATGAGATCCACAAAATCTTAAGATAAAAAAACAGATGCTCTTTTCCAGAAATTATGCTACATTTTACAGAGTAATGAGGTTCATAAAGAAAAATTCAGAAGGTCCTAAATACTAATACCATTCACTCCAGATCCTAGCCATTGCCTTTTCCAAGCTCTGCCAAAAAATTTCGTAACATGAATAAATTACACCATAATTTTACAGTTGCCCAAAAAATTTTCAGCATATATACTTCAAATTCCCTGAACTAGACGCCATGGAACAAATTCAAAACATGATAGAGGATTGACAGAGGATTGCCAGAGTACAGAAAGAAACTAGAACATTGTCAATCAAATTTGTCATAGCGATCCATGAACTTGCTCCGCTAGTAACCGGACTTGAACTGACCATCTCCTTGGTGCTTTTTTTCACCTTCTTACTGTAAAAATGTCCAGGGAAAAACACGTCAGAAAAAACAAGTAACGGAACTTTTCATCCAATTTCTAGCATTGGCCAACAAATTTCCCGAGACTGTCAATCAGGTTGAGTATTTCTTGTAATAAAACTTGGAAGCATTTTCGCAGAATCGTCTATTTCCTATGACAAAAACTTAATCAAGTTTGGCTCAAAAAGAAACCTTGATCTTGTAATAAAACTTGGAAGCATTTTCGCAGAAAATAGTAAAAACAAGTCGGTCTCTTATCAAAGTAGGGTTAGACCGGATTCATGTTTCTTTTAGTAATTTTGTTTCGGGTTAACATCATTTTGTTTGTCATATTGTCCAACCCTGTCTGCTTTTTTTTTTGGGGGGGGGGGGTGTGTTGAACAAAACGCGAACAGTGAAACGAAGAGTAGTCATTTTCTTGTCCTCACCTTCCTGGAAATATGCAGCTCCCATGACCTACACACATCCCCACATGAAAAAAGAATCCGTAAGGGCCATTGACACTTTTGGGGCAGCAAAGATGCCAATTACATAAACAAACTGGGCCACTTCCAAAGTTCCATTAAGTAAAGGCCATCATACTTTTTGCAATTATGTACTGCACAAAGTAAACAGACAGATGTGCTCCATTTTCTTTAAGTCTCCACTTACCACACAGCCACACAGCATCACCAAATGAAACTCACAGTACATTTTGAATGTAAAATTATGAAAAGGACCCATCCCTCCGCCCCCCGGGTGGGACCCCTCCGCCCCTTCCTTCTCTAAAATGAGCTAAATTATGGGAGAAGCTAGTATAATGTATTGTTTCTTGTACATGCAAGACATTCTGCAGTTCTCTGAAATGTTCGTGTCAAAGGAAGCCATTCAAGTAGGGTCACAGGCAGCCTTTGCCCTCTAAGGTCTTACCTTAAGGCATGTTAAAACCCAAATCCTAAATGACAACGACAATGACATTCGCCTTAACCTAACAAGCTGAGAGGTGGATTGTTGGGGGAAAAGCTAAAATAGCATTTCATCAAACACCACATATGCCCGTAAGATTGTTGAAGTAACTCCAAAGGAGCTGTTTTTAACCTTTAACTATAGTAATGACAAGCATGATCATACTTCTAATAATACGCATCTTCAAACTAAACATCGGTATGTGCCACAAACAAAAGTTACATCAGTACAAATAACACTAGAGGCTAGAAGGCAACCTCAATTCTTTTAACCAAGAGGCACACACCATCAGTTTGTCATGCTTACTTTGCCTTAAACTGACATCTTCCTACTTTTCCCTTGAACAAGAGTGATTCGTGATTCATGAATTATAAGGACTGAAGCCAAACTTTTCACAATCAACCACATATGAACATGCACTTAGTTTCCTCACTTGGTTAAGTCTTACAGTTCAAATCATCACACACTAACTAGTAGCTAGTATGCACATATGTAATAATCTAAAGAAAAAATAGGCAAATTCAAATACAGTGGGGTTACTTACTGGGATCAGAGGTGGTGATCATAGCAACGCCTTTGAAATCACAGGACCCAGAAGCCCTTCCTTGCTTCTGGTAATAGCTATCGAAAGCATAGGAAGCATGGCTTTCTACATTGTTGGGTTGGTAACAAGGCTCCCCTGGCTGAATTTCACTACAATTAGCCCTTCCTGGACCACATGCCCAATCCAATGCGGCTTGCAAAGTCTTTGTATCCACCCCATCCATGGCAATGCAATAAGTCTGATTCGTGGTGTCATTGGCCAAGAAAGTCCCACTCCCCGACACATGTAACAAATATACGGGTGTAGTATTCCCATAGAACAACCCCCAGTGGGCTTCTGAGATCGGGGGTGTCCTCAAGTCCTCATTGAACAACTCATATAAGTACACACTGGATGTAATCTCGGGGTGCAATGGGGAACCAGTATGGTCATAAACGTGCTTAATAAGGTTTGAGTTATAAGTATCCGCATTATCCACCGTTGCATAGGGCTCCTTGGAGTCCCCTTTGGAAGGCCACCCAGTCTCACTCACCATCACAACAACATCAGTGATATTGAGGTTCTTCAAGGAGAAATAAGTTGAGTCTATCATTGCGTCATACACATTGGTGTAATGAAGCAAAGTGTTGGGGTCTACCATTTCCTTGGAAGGCGTTAAAGGCTTGAACAAAGAGTTTTCCAATGGCACAACACCCTTGTTTTCCATAAAAACATAGTATGGGTACAAATTCATCATAATTGGAGATTGAGTCTTGGACAAAAACTTAAAAATTGGCAACAAATACTGAGTCATCGAGGTGTTGAAAAATGCCTGGGAAGGTGGAAAAGGATCCAAAATTATTGAAGCCGAATGCGGGGTTGAGACTTTGATCCGGGTATGGAGATTTGAGGCCACAAGGGCATTATAAAGTGACTGAATAGCAGGAAAAAGCAAAGGGGCAGTGGAAGGCATTGTGGTCAGAACTTCATCACCCACAGCAATGGCGGTGATGAGGGTGTCCGGGTAGTAAGGGACAACATTCCGGTCAATCCAAGCAGCTGCTGTGGCATTGGACGATCCAAGTGCGATTAGTTGGTTATTGGGTACACCAATTATTACCCGGATCTTTGTATGGGCTAGGGCTTTGAGAGTATCCGGGTCAGCATCGTACAACCTCACATGGTTAATCTTCTGAAGTTGAAGGAATGAGGCTAAATCAGTGGGAGATAACAAGTTCGTGACATCGGTTCCAATATTCACTCCAACGTAGGGTTCATCACCTCCTTGGGGTTTCTTAATTTCTGCTACTATTTTCCCCTGAACTGAAACTTGTACAGAGCAAATGAGTACAATTCCAAACTGGATTCCACTCAATTAGGCAAACTTCAGAAATGGGTATGCATCAAATTACACTAAAATCATCGAAATTTTCAACTAGGTACCCAGCTCAAATTGACAAAATCTGATATAAACTAGTGACAATATAATATTAAACGCACATGAAGTTGGGTTTGTTCAATGCTCAAGAGGGACACAATTACTAATTGATTAAAACAAAGAAACCTAAGAATTTTTTTCAAATGGCCAACTGAAATGTTGCTGAATATAAAGAACTATGAAGTGGAAAAGCAGCAAACATGTAAATAAATCAAAAAATCTACCAGCAAACAGTGAGAAGCAAACAGGGTTTATCTTAACATGGGTTATTTTCAAATGGGCACCAACTAATTACAAAGGCTCAAACTTTTTGCAAATTTGTTGAAATGGGGTTGCTGAAAATGATGAACAATAAGCTGGGCACGAGGTAAAAGATAAGAAATTTACCTGCAAATGGTGTGAACAGAAGACTGAAGAGGATTGAGAAGATGAGCCTAAAAGCAGCCATGAATATGAAACTTGAATTCTACCTAGTTCACCATGCCCTTTCTCTGGTTCGTACAGATGCTTGCATTGCATCCTCTCTCTCTCTCTCTCTCTCTCTCTCCCCTCGTGCAGTGTATTTCTCTCTCTATCTTCTTCCCAGTGCCTGTTCCTTGCTCTCACTCTCTCTCTCTCCCCTCGTGCAGTGTCTTTCTCTCTCTATCTTCTTCCCAGTGCCTGTTCCTTGCTCTCAACTTTTGAGCAAGTAGTGCTCCTACAAGACATTTGATTGACAGCGAAATCTGGAAATAAATTTATTGAGCTTTTGTCAGTTTTTGAATTCAAGTTTTTAAATCAAAAGTCATCCATCATTCTCTCTCATGATTGCTCTTTACTAGTTTGGTTTGGCCGGCTTGAACCCACAGGAGAACACAGAATTCACTTTCTCAGCCTCCATTATGGTTAGTGAGAAAGCAAGTCTCACGCCATAAAGGCCTGTTCTTTTTATTGGTAAATTAAGATGGATAAAAGAGTAAAATAGATTAAAATAGATTAAAGTAGATTGAGTTAGATTAAAGTGGATTAAGTTTTTTATGTGATAAATTAAATTTGATTAAAATAGTAAAAGTGGGTTGAAGTGGGTTGAGGTTGGTATATTAGAATTGACCCGCAAAAAGAACATGGCCTAAGTAGAAAGAAAATGAGCTCTTCTTTGGCGATTACTCGCGAAAAACTATCCCTTTGGGAGCCTCAGGACTTGTTCTTTTTGTTAGAAATATAGATTGATGAATAAGTGAAGTTGGCTGAGATTAATTGAAGTTAATTGAAGTAGATTAAACTAAATTGAAGTAGGTTAAAAAGTTATTTTTTTTTGTTGAAGTGGGTTGAACTAAGTTTAAATTAGTTAAAGTAGGTACTTTTTTAATTAAAGTTTGTGAAGTAGGTTAAAGTGAGTTGAAATATGTTAAAGTTGGTTAGGTTGATAAAATTGGATTTACCAACGGAAAGAACGGGACCTTAGCCTCCTAAAAAGTTGTTCATTTAATTAATCTGAAAATTTACAATATAAAACAGACGTGCTTAGTAGTTTATCTAAATTAATGCATTCTAAATCTTGAAGGTCTAAATGTCTAATATATATATATATATATATATAGATATTATATATTGAAAAGTATGTTCATTCTTGTCAACTTCTTTGCTAGACTGGAAGAACTAAGGTTCCCTTAGAGCATTTCCAATGGAGTTTCATTTTGTGGAACTCTAACATGTCATGTCAGTATAAGTTTCACAGTTCTGGAACTTACATTCCTTCATTTTCTCAGCAAATGGAACTCATGTCAGCACAAATGATTCAATATTTGTTGATGGAGCCCACAACTAAACATATTTTATTTGTTTTATGTTATAAAATTTGTTTTTGCATATTGAGTTTTGTATAAGTTAAAAATAAATTTCATTTTTCGGGTGAAAAAATATGTAATTTATGTTTCCGGAAAATGTATTAATTTATTTTGAAGTATCTAAAAATTGATAAGTTAAGTTGTATTGATTGAACGATTAAAAGCATACGGAATATAATGTAGAATGCAATGAATACAAATGCAAATATGAGGATTGACATTGAAGAAAATTACAACCCGAGTGTTCGATATTTAAAACACTAATTTAAATGACGAAAAAAATACAACACAAGTGAATGACGAATAACCATTAACATCTATGGTTGTGAGCTTTGTCGTGCCCTATGTCAATTCCATATTTCCTCGATTATGTCTGATTGGAGACGTGCATGTAGTGCTGGGTCATGAATTTCTGCTACTCTATGGAGGTAGGCAGCATAGCACGGATGATGGCCCTATTGGACATTTGGTTGCGGGGTGTTGTCCTCGACATCATCGTAGTCGAAAGCAAGGTCATATGAATCTCGTTCGTCCTCGACGATCATATTGTGGAGTATAACACATGCCTTCATTATCACACCTAACTCACCTTTGTCCATGTTCCGAGTAGGACCGCGAATGATAGCAAACCGGGCTTGTAGAACTCTAAATGCTCTTTCCACATCCTTCCTAACAGACTCTTGACGTTCGGCGAACAATCTTGCCTTGGGTCCTTGGGGAAGAGAGATAGTTTTCATGAATGTTGCCCATCTTGGATAAATACCGTCGGACAAAAAGTACCCAATATTGTACTCGCGACCGTTCATGACGTACTCACATTTTGGAGCCCGACCCTCATACACCTCTTTGAAAACATCTGATCGGTGAAGAACATTTAAGTCGTTCAGGCTACCCGGACACCCAAAGAAGGCGTGCTATATCCAAAGGTCATATGAAGCAACGGCTTCAAGATTCAAGGTGGGGACTCTGTAAATCCCTTTTGCGAATATCCCTTTCCAAGCCAATGGACAGTTCTTCCATTTCCAATGCATATAATCTATACTCCCTAACATGCCAGGGAAATCACGTGCCTCGCCAACTTCCAACAGTCGATCAACATCAGCCTGTGTTGGTTTTCTCAAATACTCGTCCCCAAACACTTGAATGACACCGGCAGCAAAGTTTTTCATACACTCCATAGCCGTGCTTCCTCCAATCTTCAAGTACTCATCCACACAATCTGCTGATACCCCATAGGCGAGCATACGCATCGCTGCGGTGCACTTGGTGAGCGGTGACAACCCACGCCTACCAGCACAATCGTACCTCAGCTGGAAGTACTCAAATCGACTACTGAGGGCGTCAACAATGTGGAGGAACAGGTGTTTCCGCATCTGAAATCTACGCCGAAAGTGAGTTTCGTTGTAGATGGAATTATCTGCAAAGTAGTCTCTGTGGAGGCGATCGTCTACATCTTCTCGATCCCTCCGAATGAATCTTTTCTTCTTTCTTGGTCGTCGGGATGATGAAGGTCATCCCCCTTGTCCATGTTGCACAGCTAACTTAGATGACTCCACGTGAGATTGATTGTTGAGTATGGTCTCAAGAATCGATGAGTCATCACTAGAAGAGGATGACTCCAGTACGATCTTAGATGATCTATTAATTCTGTGGATAAGTCATCACTTGAAGAAGATGGGTCACTCATTTTGTTGTACTTGTGATAGAAGTTTCCAAATGTTAGGGAAATTCACATATTAATAAAGCAAATTAAGAGAGAATCGTAGTTAAAAGTGAAATATTAAAATTGAACTCATTAAAATAAAATTAAACATCTTAGCTACAATACAACATATAAAAAACTTTGAACACTGTGATGTGAAATGAAAACGGAATTCATTGAAATAAAATTACACATTTCACTACACAACATAAAGCAGTTTAATTACAACAAACAATTGGGAAAAGAAAGAATAACAAAAGCACAAGCTAAACAATATATTATTCCTAAGACATGGGTGTCAATCTAAAGAAGGGCTAGCATTGGACGAAGACGATGTTTGGCGGTATTGACTCCTAATTTCTTCCTGAAGTGGACCATATCGTGCTTGATCCTCCTGACAGATCTTAGCAATGTCCATTCTCAGTATCTTGTCCTCATACTTCATCTGTTGGAAGTACTGATGATAGTCTATTAGTTCAACAGCTCTTTTAGCTGCTTCTGCCTTCACCTTAGCGGCCTCGGCCTTCTTCTCTTGGGCGATGACATATCTTTCGAACATAGTGCTGTTCTTCACATTTGTTGTCCCCAAGGTGGATAGCTCTTTGGTGACAACATCAAGCACCGAGTCATGCGCTCTCTCTTTCGCCTTTCTTTTGGCGGCTTTTCTTCCAATGGGGCGGATCAGTCCACCAACCTCCTCTATTGGTGTATTTTCACTAGTAGGAGTTGTTGGTGTGTCGAGGGTGCTGGGTGAGTCGGATGTCTCACTTTCAGAGTACCCGCCGATCTCATTGATCCTCAAACGTTTAGCGGCCACATCTGCAGATTGATCGCAATTGACCTCCCATTTCGGTTGATCCTTCAGTAGCACCCATCAATGTATCAAGTCGAACGATTTGCCCACCATATCAACGTATAGATCTTGGGTTTTTTGCATAATATCATCTTCATTCGCCCCACTTAGGTTCGCCCGATAAGCCTGGCCCACACAAGCGGTCCACTTGGACACAAGTGGAGCTGCTCAGTTCCAACGGACGTTGCAAACTTTCCCTCCTTGGTTCGTAGCTCCATAGGGAGCGTGCTGGTTGTAGGCGCTTGCGATCTTCGTCCAAAACCTCGTTTTCTTTTGGTAAGCCCCAATAAGAGGGTTGGTGCTAACATTGATCCATGATCTCACCAAGCGGCGATCTTCTTCCAATGTCCACTTGGAAGTCTTGCTGACACTCTCATTGTGGGTGGGGTTGGGTGGAGGACGGGGTGTTGATGAGGTCGTATTATTTGGTGGGGGTAGCTGATAAGGAAGGGGCATAGAACCGTAGTTGAAATTTGGAATTGGGGGGCATTCTGGCCTTGAAGGGCAAAGTTTGGTGGTGGTTGAGGATATTGCAAATGGGGGTATTGTTGAAGGTATTGTGAATGGTATTCCCAATTAGGAGGGTTCGCGACAATGTTCATGTTATTCACAGGATCCCGTTGTGACTTATCCCTATTTAGTAAGTTCATGAAAGATTGTGGGTGATTGGGATCCATTTGATAATGAACACCTACCAATTTGTCAATGAAAAAAAAAAAAAAACATATTCACACACTTAATTTCTCACATATTTTACAAAACAACATAAAATATTTTAAATTTAATTTCTCACATATTTTACAAAACAACATAAAATATTTTAAATTCTAATATGTAAACATTTCAATTCTAATTTGTAAACATGCTAACTTTTATACATTTCCCATCACACACATAATTTCTAACACATTTTCAAAACTAACAAACCATATTAATTTGTTTACATTTGAATTGTAATTTTCATATATGCTTACTTTTACTCATTTCTAATCACACTCATAATTTGGGAACATATTTTCAATGATAACAAACCATATTAATTTCTCACATTCACACATTCAACTTCTAACATTAGGTTAACAACTATGAAATTAATTTCTCAAATCAAGCATTTACTAAATTGTAACAAACAGATATTTCAATTCTTACCCTACCACTATTTTTTCACCAAAAAAAACAAACAATTTATACACTAATTTCCTATCATGCTTTTAAAAAGAACATGCAATAGTAATTTTCGTATTGAAGCGATTTAATCCTAACTAACAAGTTTTCAAATCCTAATTTGTGAACATTTCAATTCTAATTTCAAAACGTGCTTACTTGTACTTATTTCCAATCACACACCTAATTCCTAACATATTTCAAAAAATAACATGTCTTTAAAAAGCACAAGCAATATTAATTTTCGTGTTAAAGCGATTAAATCCTAAGTAACAAGTACTTTAATCCTAAGTTGTTAACATTTAAATTCTAATTTCAAATCATGCTTACTTCCACTTATTTTCAAGCACTCACATAATTTGTAACAGATTCCCAAAAATAACAAATAATATTAAAGATGCTTACCCAACCAATTTTTGTTTCTTTATTTAGAAAAATACATTCACACATTCAATTTCTAACAAAAACAAAATTAATAAATAGTAACTAACAAAAATTTCAATTCTAAGTGAATATTCGAATACTATTGTTACATATTCTTGCCCTACCTATTTTTTTATTTTGAAAAAAATAACCACACACTTGATTTCTAACATGTTTTTAAAAATAACAAGCAATGTTAATTTTCATATTGAATCGATTAAATCCTAAGTAACAAGTACTTAAATCCCAATTTGTTAACATTTCAACTCTTTGTAATAAACCACTTCAAATTCTAACTAAAAAATACCAAACTTCTAATTCCTAAACATTTCAACTCTAATTTCTAAACATGTCCATTATTTTAAACATGCTTACCCAACCAATTTTTGTTTCTTTATTAAAACAAATACATTACACATTCATTTTCTAACAACAACAAAATTAATTTCTAACATATTGTTACTAATACAAATTTTAAATTGTAACTAATACAAATTTTAAATTGTAACAACAACAACAAAATTAATTTCTAACAAAAAATATTAAATTTTGTAACCATGCAATTAAATTGTAACTAATACAAATTTTAATTCTAACATATTTTTAAATAGAACAAACAAAATTCCTAACAATTTCAACACAACATTAACAAAAGCTTTGAATTACTTACAATTGCCTTCACTTCATTTTAGTGTTCAACTTAATAGAGAACTCCAAAATATGTCTACAAAAACCCAAAAAACAAAATATATTAGTTACAATATGAAACAAAAATTATTAGTACAAAATTAAAACGAATTACATAACAAATATTATTACTTACCCAAACTTGAATTTCTTCCAAATTTAATAAAACTCAAAATTACTACAACAAGTTTAATATCAGATTTGAGAAAGAGTGTGAGAAAGGTAGATAATTTTTTCACAAATTTTGCAACCAATTTAGGTGAGCTATTTATAGAACAAAAATTCAACCAAAAAACAAAAATTTCGGCCAAAATAGTCGTTGGGCTCCAATGCCCATGTCCAACGGTCTGCTCAGGCCCATTTCCCCACGCCCACGGCCCTGTTCATCGTTTTCCTTTTTTTTTGTTCACCTTCCACAAAAATGCAGCGTCCCAAGTAATAACCACCCCGAAACGCTGCGTTTTAGACCGTAAAACGCCAAAAAAAAATAAGAACGCGGGGCACCACGGCAGACCGGTCTGCCACGCGTGTAGGTGACCCGTGTCCATCGCTACGACAACTCCCGGGACACGCGTGTGACACGCGGGCCCCACCCATGACCCGCGTGCTGACCGCTGTCAGTGCTCTTATAAGGATGCGAGTACATACATCTACCGGTAACAATTTGTTGGATTCAGATATTCGAATTTAGCTGACCCAGAAAAACGGGATAGGATCATGGATTTTTTGTCTGCATTTAGACTTGTCTGAATTATCCGATCTGGAAAAGGCCGAGTATCAAACATCAATTTCTTGTCGAAATTATAACGTTATCTGAGGTTCCCGATTCGAACTTGACTCAAACCCAAATTTTTGCCAGCAATATATACATCTTACGTTCTATTTCTTTTCACCTATTTCAGTGGTGGAATTAAAAAAAAATGTATGAGGGGATCCCATTATGTTTGATCCTTAGGCCTCTGTTTTATTAGAGTCAAGTTAATGTTAGTTCATAAAGGGGTAGAATTCTTTAGTGCATTTTTTATTCTAATTCACAAAACTCGAACATAAGACCTTACTTAAAGTGAATAAGTATTAAACCACTTGAACCAATTTCTGTGTTCAACATTTAGTATCATTCAAAATACATTATTTCGGACTGAAAATAAAAATTTAATTGTGAAATATTACTAAATCGATTGGTTATTACTGTTTTAAGACCAAAAAAGAAAGGAAAATGAGGGCAGCTGGGTAATGGCAATTAAGAGCATGGTGATGCAAGTATGCATGGAGAAGGGGTAGTGCTTCGGTAATGGTACGTGGGGAACAGCCTGGCCAATTCACGGAGAGAACATGGCATGCACTGTCTTCATGTGGCAATGGAATATATAAAACAGCCGAAGTGTTGGGGTAAAATAATTGAGCAAAATACAAGGAGATCAAGGCCAAAGGGGCCCAGTCAGGCAAAAATAGCAAAGATGTTCACTAGATGATGCAGGGAGTCACGAGCACACAGGCAATATCGGTATCATTTCCTTCACATATCCCTTGGATACATCCTATGTATATCTCTATAGTCCTGAAATTCTATGGCTTTAATTTGCTTGAAAGATTTCCATCAAAAACTAGCTTGTTAGAGGCTTAGGCCTGCATCATATCTGACCTATCAGAGGGTCAAGGAACCGTCCGATCGGGTGTTAGGGTTGTCCCCATTTCCCTATAATTCGTGTTGAAAAAGTTTTAAAGTTTTGTGGTTAAAACTTAGAAAGTATATATGGAGAAGAGATCATGTTTTGTAGAGGGAAAAAAAACTGCCTCATATGGAAACAATAATTAACGTTGGGGGTTATACTTTTTATTTTTTAGCTCTCTTGACCTCTTCAAATTAGAAAATATGTGCTGCCACCCGGATGGGTCGAGTCAGGGTGGACTATCTCTTTATTGCAGATTGAATTTAATATATTGAAGATTCGTCTTTAGCAACTACTAGTTCAACAATATTAATTAACAATGTGGTTTATGAAACCTCTTTGGTTTATGAGGATGAGTGCTTTCTCTGGAACTAATTGTGCATAAAATGAGCTACTCTTTTCAAAGCTTATTTTTTCAAAGTTTTCAAAATGTTGCAAATTCATGCCTTAAAGGGCTCCCAATTTCTACATATTACACACTGAAATTTTACTTCTTCTCTAGTTCTCCTAATGATCTCTACGGTTTTCTAGTTTGGGCAAAGATCATTCCAACTCCAACTGGCTAACTGAAAGTGTACTGGATTGGCATGGAATCGTGCAATCATGGAGAGTGAACGCTCTCCATCGGAGAGTTTATACCTTTGCTTAGGTGAAATCGCTCTTAGGATAATGGTCCGTGCTATGTCGTGATGTGGTTCGCTTGTCCCTAAGCCGGTGTTATGCTTTTAATCTCAGTTCTTCAGGTCCTGGTGCTCTTGGAGACTTACTGTTGCATTCCGCAACCTAGTGTTTCAAGTCCTCTGGTATCTTATTCAATTTCCCCAGTCCCTATCTTATTCAAGTAAGATCTTTTTCTATATTTGATGTGATTGTTGTTTGTTATTTCCAACAATACGACACGACTCTCAAATTGAGGTTATCTGGCTTCAATAGTCAGATTAGGTCGAAGTTTTGACCAACTTGCACATAGGAAAATAGTAATTCTGTTTTGAAAATGTTCAAGAGAAAACATATGTTATGTACATTACCTTTTTAAATTTTGGCTCTTTTCTCTCAAACTCTCAATTGCACTCTTTCAGTCACTCACCTCTTTCACTCTCTTAATCTCGATCTTTGAATCTCACTCAAGCTGTAGCCTGGGAAAGGTACGACTCATCAACATGACAATTTTTTACTTATCCTCGTTAAATTTTCAAATTTTATTCTGTCTCTACTAGTACATAAGAGCAAGAACAATCGTAAGTCTATTTTTTGGCTCATCGGTGGGGGCCTACCACTGTCATATTAACCCTCTCTCCAACTTTTTGGCTCACAAGCCTCACCTTCTCCAATGGTTGGCTTACTACTTTGGCTCACTAAATAAAATAATACCCATGAACCCACACCCCAACATACAACTACTTTTTTAAAATCCCAAAAAAAAATAAAATAACAATAAAACTTTTAAAAAAACCAAAAATAAACGAAAAAAGGGGAAGGGGGATGGCTTGCGGCAGGCAGCCGCCCTGCGAGTCGGCTGGCCGAAGCCGGCTAGTGCACGGACGCGGGCTACCCGCTGCCTCGGCCCTCTCAAATTTTGGCTTGTGGGCATAGGGTTCCCCTGCTCTAAGCTTATCTCTATCTCTCTTTCTGATTTTGTTTTCTTTTCATTTTGAATCTCGATCACCAGATAATTTTTGAGCAAGTCAAAACTATTGGCGATACTGATTTTTTTACAGAATTAAATGTTGTAATTGTTAATTATTGGATTGATCACTCTACTTGCTAGTTTGCGTTGCTCTTGTCGCCTGGCCCCAGTTTATCGAAGATATTCGATATTAAATTTCACAAGAAAAATAAAACTTCTGCAAATATATGTCATTTTGTGTCTAAGATTGTATAAGGTCAAGTCTAACCCATTAACTCAAGGATACCCACAGGATTGGGTTGCGAGTTGGGAGTAAACTTACCGGCATGAGGGTGGGATACGGCTAGGGATGATAGTGGGCGAAGATTCGACCCCGCCCCACATTGGGGAAAATCCCGTCCCCGATGGGGATGAGGATGGGGACGGGGACGGGGCGAAAATTTACCCCATCCCAGCTTTCCCGCTTAGGAAAATATCGCCATCCCCATCCTCATTTCCCTGTCCCCGGTTGGGGAAAAATTCTCATCCCCGTCCTCGCATATTAAGTTAAAATTATACGAGTAATTTATTTGTGAACATAATACTAAGATTATATCGATAAATTAAATTGAAAAAACCCGAGATTGTATGTACTTATTTTGTGTAATTTGTGCATTGTTAGATTTATGTTATATGGACTTGTTAAACTTTAATTTACGTTAAATTAAACTTGAATGAAATTTGTGAAACTTATGTTGCATGGAGCACACAAGAGCTTATTGTACAATTAATTGGAGCTAGGGTTTAGGGATGATCAATTGGACTTTCATCCAAGACTTGCAATATAGCTATCACAAAAGAAAGGAAAAAAATGACGGGTAGAAAAATTCCCGTCGGGGATTAGATCTCCGCCAAGGACGGGGACGGGAGAGAATTTTTTCCCTACAACAGGGAACGGGGCGGGGATCTTAGCGGGGATAGGGAATATGCTCCCGTCCCCAACCCGCCCCGTTGCCATCCCTAGGTACGGCTAGGATTGAAAAAATCGAAACTATGTGATCCTGTTAACTCGCCATTAAACTGCCTTGCCCACATTTTGATCAAGTCTACATCTTATTCAAGTCTACTTTTTAAGAAAACAGATTAAAATGAAATGCACATATTCTTTGTACATAAAAAGAGCAAATTTTAAAATTATATACAAAAGGACAAAACTCTTCCTAAATAGCGCCCCAACAACTGTTATTTCAAGTTGAAATAACATGAAATAGGATTCAAGAATCTTCAAGCTTTGATGAATTCAAAGTCATGTCATTTCAAGTTTAGTATGCTTATGTGTTACATTGATGTTTGTGTAAATATGATAGGTTATAAATAAGAATCAATTCTATTTGAAATCATTTTGGTACATTAGTCTATGGATAGATTAAATCGTTGGACTTGATCCCATTTCAGTTAACATTGTGAATTTTAGCCCACATATCCTTTTTGTATATATTGATTTCATTTTTTTTACAGAAACATCGGATTTTTTAAAATAAAATTTCAAAACTACTTCATAGGATTCAAGGTTTTGATGCTACATCGAAACCACCAGAATTCCATTAAAAAAATCAATCTTTGATTTTGAATATATTTAGAAATGTTTAACACAGTTAATAGACATGCATGTGTGATCAATAAAGTTGATAGATTCCATTGGAAAGTTAGAAATTTTGCAAAAAAAATTAGGTCATGATACGTATCTTGTAGTGAGACACTTCTAAGTGTCTTATTTTGATCAAAACTAACATGTAGATAATTTAAAATTACTAATTCTTCAATTATTAAATCAATTATGAATGGTAATGCACTAATATTTGTTGGCTATGGCCGAAGATACAAAATGGCACACTAACCGGATCAATCGTATCCGCGAATGTATACTATATGCGTAATTTTTTAATTATGAAAATTATGAGAGAAAAAATTATTTTGCATGATTTATAATTTGTGACATCCTACTATTCAATTTTACCATTTTTTAAAAGTTTAGTATATTATAATATGCTTTTAAGTTTAAATAAGAAGTTGTAAGAATTTAGTTAAAGATATAAGAAACTGTAAAGACTTGTACGTTAATCCATCCAATCGAAGGGGGGGAAGAAAGAAGGATCATAATGACTAGATAGTTTCTTCTCAAAATGCTCGACTAACCCACCTTTCCCACCGAAAAAAAAAAAAGAAAAACCAAACATGAACTTTTTTGGATACCACCAAATTTACATTTCCGGAAGATTCTTCATTGGGTTTTAAAATTTTGACGTAATTTAATTTAGGGCTCACAGTTTAATTATAAGTGCTAAGAAGGGCAAGACGTTTATCATCCCCCCAAAAAAAGAATCATGATATAATGAGTAAAAACCAGTGTTATAAATACCGCATTGTACCGCCCGATATCACCGAAGCATACCGTACCGGTCAAGAAATAGTACAAGCTATTATCTGGTATCGTACCAGTCAAATACCGGTCAATACTACTCTGTACCGTTAAATACCAACCGGTACTGGTATTTTCGGTTAAATACCGCCCTGTACACTAACATTTCAAATTTTTGGTACTTTCATTTTTAAAATTTTTTGAAATTCAAAACGGTACGAGTCCCGTACAATAATACATAAATCCGGTATGTCTCATTTCAGTGGAAAAATGTACAATAATCGATACGATATTTATAACTTTGGTAAAAAGTTTCTTCTCAAAATACTCAACTGACCCCCCTCCTCAGAAAAAAAGGAAAGCCAAACACGAACTTTGATCAATGTTCATGTCTAGATCTGGTGAAAATTGATCCGATCCGAAAATTCGATCCGAACTCGTCCGAAAATTTTGGATTTTGAACACGGCTTTCTCAACCCGAACCCGAAGTAAACCGAACACGAAAAACCCGCAAATTAGCGGGTAAAACTCGATCCGAATCCGCCTGCTTGACCCTGAATATTATACCCTTGTTTTTAAAGTATCTTTCATTTATCCTTTGACAATAATAGTTATTCATTTAATGGAATCATTTCGAGAGGCATTACATACTATAGCATCCCCTCACAAATTAAACAATAGTATCCTTACTTTTCTAACTCCATTATCGTAAAATAAGATCATACGCAACTTATAATTTTGACAACTTAAACAAATGGACATCACATTATTTTAGATAAACTAGCTAAGACCCGTGCGTTGCTCCGGGATTAAATTTTTGAATAAGTAAATGGTACTTTAAAAGTGTCGTTGAATAATTGTTGGGTCGATGTCAATCAATTGATATAAAGAAATAATAAAAATTTTAGTCTAACTCAAAAGAATTGGGGTAAGTAGCGAAAACGCTATCACAACTACTTTTTTTTTCATTGAGGCAATTTAAAAAAAAAAAAAAAGAGGTTTCAAGCATACATGTTTTCTTGGGTATATACCCCAACATTGCATCAGATTTGAATTTTTAAATAATAAAATAGATATTTTAAGAATAACATTATATTATTATTAATATCAATTCTCTATAACCTTTATAGAAAAATTATTTGTTATTTCTAAATTGTCTTGAAAATTTGCATATAACTGTGTGTGTGTTTGTACATACTTACATACCCACGTAACTACACACACACATACATACATACACACACACACACACACACGCACATATATATACATACTTACATACCCACGTGTGTGTGTGTGTGTGTGTCTCTCTTTCTCTCTCTCTCTATATATATATATATATATATATATATATATATATATATATATATTATATATATATGTATATATTATATATATATATATATATATATATATATATATATATATATACTATATATATATATATATATATATATATATATATATATATATATATATGTAAACATATATATGTCTGTGTGTGCCTATATATATATATATATATATATATATATATATATATATATATATATATTCTGCAGAATAAACCATTAACGTTGCCATATTGGCGAAAACTACCTCTACCTGTTTGAACATAAAACACATCAAGTTCCAAAGTTTCAATCATAAAACCAATTTTTTTATTTGACCCCTAATTGCAAGTATTTAAGAAAATTCTTGTTAATCCTATTCTATCCAGGTGATGAATGAAAAGAATTAAAAAAAAAAGAAACATATTTTGTACCATATATATGGACTTTGGCATTTAGGAAAAAAGAAAAGAAGCTTAGTTTAAAGAGATTGTCATTAACCTTAGTAACACAAATTAGTGTTTAACTAGTTTTCTTTACGGAAATTCATTATGGGTTACATTTGTAAAATGTGTGACAAAAACATAAGAAGAATTAAAACCATGGAAACATTTATTATTATACTAAGCTAATTAGACGTCATAATAAACTTTTAATATTTGTGAACGTGTTGAATGTCATATAATTTTTTATTTATCAATCACATCAATCCAAGTTCCGCCCTGCCCTCCCCCTCCCCCCTTAAAAAAAGGTACAGCTGCACTAATTTACACATTTGTTTTTAGGGTGGGGGACGGAGGAGGGAAGGAACACACAATTAATAACGCTAACTTAGAGCAAACCCTTTAACAATTTTGGACATCTAATACGCCGTAATTATTCAAAATTCTATATGCTCTCTCCATTTTGTTTTGTTTGAGGGGGTGTTGCACAAATACATTGCACCAACACGATTAAATCCCCAGCATCCTTTGCCCAAAGTATAGATTTCTAATTTCTTTCACCTCCATCTCATACAGTAGCGACCCAATTGTGCAAACATCCTTGAAGGTATGAGTGAGCACAAAAACCAAAGTCGAAAAATCAAACTGAAAAACCCAAAGACCAAACTGAAAACCCGGTTAACTGGTTCGACTTTCTAAAAAAGTCGGTTTGGCTAATCAAACCAAAAAAAATTTAGAATTTCGATTTTGATTTCGGTTCGATCACATATGTGTGTGTGTCCATATATATATATATATATATATATATATATATATATATATATATATATATATATATTCTGCATAATAAACCATTAACATTGTCATATTGGCGATAACCACCTCTACCTATTTGAGCATAAAACACATCAAGCTGTAACGTTTCAATCATCAAACCAATTTTTTTATTTGACCCCTAATTGCAAGTATTTAAGAAAATTCTCGTCAATCCTATTTATCCAAGTCATGAGTGAAAAGAATTAAAAAAAAAAAAAGAAACATACCTTGTACCATATATATGGATTTTGGCATTTAGAAAAAAAAGGAAAGAAGTCTAGTTTAAAGATATTGTCATTAACCTTATTAACGCAAATTAGTGTCTAGCTAGTTTTCCTTACGGAAATTCATTATAGATTACATTTGTAAAATATCTGACAAAAACATAGGAAGAATTAAAACCATGAAAATATTTATTATTATACTAAGCTAATTACACGTCATAATAAACATTTAATATTTATGAACATGTTGAATGTTATGTAATTATTTATTTATCAATCGCATCAATCTAAGTTCCGCCCCACCCTCCCCCTTCCTCCCTTCCCAAAAAGGTCCCGCTGTACTAATTTGCACATTTCTTTTTAGGGCGGGGACAGGGGAGGAAGGGACACACAACCAATAACGCTTACTTAGAGCAAACCCTTCAATAATTTTGGACATCTACTACGCCGCAATTCTTCATAAATTCTATATGCTCTCTCTATTTTGTTTTGTTTGAGGGGGTGTTGCACAAACACATTGTATCAACACGATTCAATCTCCATCATGCTTTGCCCTAACGTATAGATTTCTAATTTTTTTCACCTCCACCCCATTTAGTAGCGACCCAATTGTGCAAACATCCTTGAAGATAGGAGTGAGCACAAATTTGTATATAAATTTGTATATATATATATATATATATATATATATATATATATATATATATATATATATATATATATATATGCACATATACATATGCATATACATATACATATATGTGTGTTGGGGGGGCGCAGGTATGTTGTCTGTACAATGCATGGTCTCGAGGTATAATATAATTAAGTAGTACGAATTGTAATAATACTCAATCTACAATGTTTTTTTGTTTTTGTTTGGGCGTGAATTCGGACGCTTTGTTAATATTGATGAGTTTTGATTGTTTATTTATATTGTATCTATAATTTATGAAATTTTGCTAAGCACTATAAAATGGAATTTTTATAGGTTATCCTTTTTGGGTATAAATGAAAGCATATAGATAGACTATTGACAGTATTTAATTTATACAAAAATTGAAAATATTGTTTATTTGGATTTTATGTATAACACAAATTCTTATTCTATAAATTTGTATCTTTTATTAAAATATTTTTAACAACATACTAATCAATTTATGAATAACAAAAAATAATAAGTTTTAAAATAAAGATAGTACTCACTTTAAAAGTAAATGTGTAAAACTTTTATTATCTGATTTTACACTTCGTTGATTGATGATATAGATCCTACCATTTACCTATCATAAATGAGCCCTAAGTTTATGTTTGAATTGAGGGAAAACATGATGGGGAATTTTTTGAGAAGTTGGTCTCAAGGAGTTAATGTGAGAGAGAGAGAGAGAGAATCAAGGAAGTTACTAATGAATTTTTTTTGGATCCGTAGGAGACACAAAGGGCAATACAATGGGGGAGAAGGGAATCGAACCTGGGACCTAATGCACCCAATACAACTTTTTATTTTTTAAAAAATAATTAAATTTTTGATTGATGGCTGAGATTTGACAGAGTATTTGATCAAGGGTTGTAACTAAGTCAGCCTCCTAAAATCACTCTCATGCAAGTCAACCAAACATTTCTTTTATATTATAATAGATTACTTTGTCAAAATTTAAAATTTTGATGTTATAATTAAAATACAATATCTTGTACTTCTCTAATTCTCTTTTGTTTGATTTCCATTCTAATACGTCTTTAACTATAATGCTAGTAATAGGAAACAGGTCGACCATATTAGTATTACGGTCGATCTCTTAATAAAGTATACCTAATTGGGTCATGGTGGTTGGTTAACAAAGATATTGAATTATTGAAAAAACTATTAGCGAGTCGAGCCACTCTAACCCATTAAGTTGCTCCAGACTAGCTGACCCATTAAATAACAAGACCCATTATTGACCTTACTTTAATGTACTGGCTGGCCCGTCCAACTTAAAGGTAACTTAACTCTCATACAGAACGTTTATGTATTATATGAAAAGTTTGAATATTTTTAATATTCTTTTAAAAATTACAATTACCATGTTTTTTTCATTAAATAACGATAATTTTCTGCAATAAATAAGCCCAACTTTTAATTTTGAAAAAATAAAAATAATTAACAAAAAGGTGGTCAATCCAAAACTCGCAAAACCAAAATAGAACTCCTGTATTTTACATGAATCAAAATACCAACCCGTATTTTACCCAAACTCAAATATATCCAACTCATATTTAACCTATCTACTCGAATTGACAAGTTTGTTCACGTCTCATATTTTTTTTTTTTGGGATACCACCACATCTTCATTTGCGGAAGATTTTTCATTATTCATCTCTTCTAGGTATTTTAAAATTTTGAATTAATATAATTTCGAGCTAAGAGTTTACTTATAAGTGCTAAGAGCATTACCAATAGTGCATCAATTTTTTGGCTCACCGGTAGGAACCTACCACTGCCACATCAGTTTGTGAGTCAACTTTTTGGTTCACAATCCTCCCCATCTCCAATGCAAGACTCACCACTTTGGCTCACCAAATAAAACAATATCTATGGATCCCATACCTAATTATATTTATTTGATTCATTTTTTATGTTATGGTTTTATTTGGCTTTATTAGTATTGTGAAAAAATAATTTGAACATAATAATTTGATAACACAACTAATTAAAAGTTCATAATTTTTTTTAAAAAAAATCAACAAGTTTGAATTAAAAAAAAATTCACACATGCTTCAATATTTGAAAAATAATTTATGGTTATCTAATTCAATAAAAATAATTTGTTTTTCTTTGAATAAAATTCAAGCAAAAAAAAATTTCATCAAATTTTAGCAACAAATTTTTATCCAAAAGAGTATAAAAGGAAAATATGGGTCAACCCAAAAAATATTTCAATCACCCAGCCCAACTATTTGCCTCAAAAAAAAAATTCAAAATTAAAGCAATAAAGAAAGGAAAAAGCACAGCTGGCTACCCCTGAGCCGCTCACCTGGGCGAACAGGCGAACCGACCAATGCACGGCCACAAGCGGCTCGCGCGTGCCCCAAGACCAACTTTTGGCTCATGGGCGTGCCATTGAAATTGCTCTTAAGGGCACTTATTAATGCCTCCTTAAGTTCTGTGCTTCTGCTTTATGCACTCCCCTGTGTTTTGCAAAGGAGGCGTTGTGTCTATCCATGCGAACCAACAACTAGTTTATGGGGTCGTTCTTTTATTTTATTTTATTTTTGTCTTTGACTCTCCATTTTATTAGAGCTGAATTATTATTGGCTCAATAAAAGGTAGCGCTCTTTCATTTCATTGGAGTCGAGTAATGTGAATGGAGAAAATTTGTGATAGGAGAGCTCTACCTTTTATTGAGCCAAAGTAGCTCGACTCCAACGAAATAGAGGATTCAAAACCCCAAAAAAAAAAATTCTGCCACCGGGTGGGGTGTGTGAGAGGGTCTGATGTAACAATTTTACCCCTGAATTATAAAATTACAGAGAGACTGGTTCCAGTTGACCCTAGATTTAAAAACCGTAGACTACCTATTACGCCACAGAAACGGAGCAGAGGAAGTTTAGAAAAAAATAGTCCAAACTTACCTTTTTCAACTATTTATATTTCGAACAAACTTACTCTTAGAAGTGATCTTATAAAAACATGTAAATTGTAAGTTTTCACAATTGATTTTGGCACCTTATCTCAGTGAAGACTTGATTATCCCCTTACTTTTTTTCAAATTAAGGTTTCTAACATAAGTAATCCATCTAATCACAGGTATCCTAGTAACCGTACGCAGTGCACGATTACTAATCATTAGCTCAAGATAAGATGTAGAATGTCACATAAGACTACGATTAACAGAACTTTTGAGATGTGCCAGCCAGTTTATTGTGTGTGTGCATTTTTTAATGTTGACATTACAAGTCTATGCACGAATGGATTAATCAAAAGAAATTTCTCGAAAGAAATTTCGGTCATATGAGAAGAGTTATACGAGCTGTGTTTAGTCTCCGATCTTCGTTGGCAGTCTATGAGATGCAATTAATCAAAAGTCTCTGGAAATATTTATCAAACACGGGATGAACATTCCGGTTTTTAAAGATGGAACAACAAATCAAGGGATTAAAAAGAGAGGAAATTAAAGTGAGAGTAAAGGGATATTGAGAGCTTGGATCAAGCTTTTGCTACAGCATTAGCCAACAACATATGGCCAGCACCTCAAAGAAAGACGAGTTGGCTTCTTGAGGGAGGTAGTTGGAGTGAGGAACGAGCTGCTGACTGATGGTGATTGATGAGTGTAGCAGGCATGAGCAAGTTATGATATGCGAGTGCTTAAACAAGATGTATTCTTGGTGGATATGGTGGATCTTCATCTCTCGTCCAAGTTTGAGAGTTTCTGAGTTGGAGATGGTTCCAAACAACCTTCCGGATCAAAGGGCAATACCATTGTAAGACTCAAAACAGGATACAACACAAGAATTTTCTTTGAGTAATTTTGTCGAGCAGGTGGTGGGCACTATCAATACGAACTACATGGCACTGATTTGTGGGGGATTTTGGTGGAGAAAAGGTAGAATGAGAGAGCTATGAAGGATTAGCACACTTAGCAAGAGATTGATCAGGCTTTTCGCCACTGTCTTCGGGGCTCAACAGCTCAAGCTGGGTCAGAGATTCAGGATTTGGGGTGTAGCTTGTAGTGTGATGTTTTGCTGTTTTGCTGTTTTGGTGTAAAAAAAGGTCTATGCACCAAAGATGAACCTATTACAAGCATTCCAACATTCTCGCATGATTGCCATGAAAATCAGCCAATCAATCTGAATCGAGTTCAGCCGCTGCTCTTCCAGTACAGTCAAAGATCATGGAGACACCATCGACCCGCATGCCCTCATGAAAACCCCTTCGTCTCCAAATGTCTAGTGTCATGGATATGTCAAAACAATGTGAATAACCCACTCTTCAACCCCTGCAGAAATCATACAATTCATGAAGAAATTCGAACTCCAGACCGTGCTGCCCACATTAACCTTGACCAAAGAGCATGGACGCCCAACCTTTGCACAAATGTTGGTGCCATTAACACCAACTCTCTGCTTCTTATAAGTGTCGGCATTTTGATAACGTACATTATTGCAACAACAGCAACTCCCATAGTAGGTGACGCTTCTGCGGTACTTAGGGAGATCCATATCTTAGTTTTAGCCATTTTTTATCAAAATCTCTACTGTGCTACACTAATTACTGAAATTTTTGTTCTTACAAATTACACCCCAACTACTGATATTCTCTCTGAATCACCTGTGTCGCATTACACTGCTGTTTCACTAGGAATTAGTCGAAGGTTAGCCTGCTACATACCCATGAAACAAAAATTGAGATTTTATTGATGAATTTTCTGATACATGAGATCTCTTCAGGAACATCAACCCTCGTGAAATGTACATCCTGCACCAATGCTGAAAGAGCTTTTACCAAACCTATTCCTCCCTCTTTCAACTCCCCCAACTCTACATGATTGCTCTTCAGCAAAACCGCACCATCACCATTCACCATATACTCAAAACCAAATCCGAAAAAACCCAAAAACAGACCCTATAGACATAACAATCTCAAACTTGCAAGGTAGCAAGTCCTCATGTAAGTACCGACTACAAAAGCCCCCCTTCTCTGAGAATCAGAGGACAGGGAAGCAAATAACTCGGAAGGGAAGCCGTGAACTTGAGTTCAGTACAGAACTTCCCGAAGTTTCTTCCATTTCCTCTCTCCTGTGTAGTTGTATAGCAACGTGATTATCAAACATTATTCATCATCTAAGAGCATTTACGAAAGCCAAGAGCGAATCAACGTCCCTCTTCTCGGTGGGGTACTTGATGGGCTGAGCCGAGTGCTTAGGGAAGAAGAGGATCGTGGGGAAGCTTCCCATCTGCAAATTACTCTTGGCGAATTCCTTCTGGTCACCGTCTGCCCTGAATTTGCCCACCTTGACAACGCTTCCGGCTAACTTATCAGCTAGCTGTAGGTATGTGGCTTCCATTCCCTGTTCAAACACAAGTAGCTCAGTCAATTTGAACTACATCGTAATAAATCAGTGAATGGATCATTTTAGTTCCGGTAAGTCAACTCAGAATTGACAATTCATCTTCAGACATACCACATTAGAAAGCAAATTTTGATCAGTAATTAGTATGTGTCAAATTAGAGTTATTTTGGGCATAATCTCAAGTCATTTCCGTCAAAAACACAAGTGAAACTGAATAGTATACCTGGCAGAACTGACACCATGGTGCATAGAGGACCACAATCCATGGCTCTCTCCTGTCTTTCAACCTCAACAAGTTCTCGATGCCTGCCCTGCTCAAGTTCACCAGGTTTTGAGACTCGAACAAATCAGAAATCTCGCCCATCCCATTGATGTTTTGTTCGTGGGAGTTCTCCTGCTTGAGATTACCCTTGTGGAGGCCACACTCCTTGGCCTTGGCATCTTCCCACCACCATCTTCCTTCCCTCTCGTGCTGTCCAGGTAAGACAGGCCTAGTGCATGGCTCACACCCGATTGACACATATCCCTGGGAGTGCAATGAGTTCACAGGCACATTCATGGCACGAAGGAAGTTCCAGATGTCCCTGCCATCGACATTTGCAACCGGGTTCCACTTCACAAGGCTGCCAATTCCACCATCCATACCCTCAAAAACCGGGTCCACTTGGACAACCGGGATTTCAGAACGGGTGCCTGGTGATTGGTCCTTCCTTTGGCCGGTGATCCAAGCCCGGAGACCCTTCAGGGCCCGTCTCAGTGGCCTGACCTTCCTAATACGGCAGCACTCCTGGTGCCCATCCTCATAGAAAGAGAATAGACCCTTGTTCCTAACCAGGGCCTGAACTTCAATGGCATCTGGGAACATGTACTCAATGCGGATGCCATAGTGCTTTTCAACTGTGTCAAAGAATTGGTATGTTTCTGGGTTCAACCTTCCTGTGTCCAAGCTGAAGACCCTGAAAGGTCTGCCTGTCAACTTGGCATACTCAATCAAAGCAACGTCTTCGGCGCCACTGAAAATCAAGCATATATACACCACAATAGCATCAATGAATATGGTCTACCCTCATAAACAAAGAGTGCAAGGCATCAAAGTTTTGACCAAGCAAAGTCATGCAAAGCCAAGAAAGAGATGGCAAAAAAAATGAACTTGGAACAATCAGAAACACTAATTTGGAACCCAATCAAACCGGGCAGTGTCAAAATTATGGCTTTGAAATTCTAGTTATGATCAAATTCCTTCACCATTATTCTAAACCTTCAGATTCTCAGATCTCCAATTACTAGGTGATCAAATCAGGGGATTGAAAGCTCACCCAACTCATTTCCACAACAATGACACTGAAATACTTCAGTCTACCCAAGTTGCTCAGCTTCAATTCTCAAATAGGAGATGTTATGGAATTTAACCCTTCAAATTCATACCCAAAATGCAAAATAAACTAGAATAAGCAACAACATTATTCTGAAATTTATCCACATTTTACAAGGGTAATTGACTTAAAAATACTCCAAGTTTAATGGGTTTTCTTTTTTCTTTGAAATTCAGATTGTAAACTAAATTTCATAAATCTTTCAAATTTAATCAGAATTGCACATCAAAAGTTCATTTCATCAAGCATAATCACTAATTATCAGGCTCTCACGAAGCTCAAAACATTTTTAAAAAAAATCAAAAAGAAGCAGAATTCATCAAGTACCTGAAAGCAATAGCAATATCATTTCCAAATTTGGCAAGTGCCCTGTCCATAATTTCAAGAGGAGATGCATTTTCGAGCTCCTTGGCCAGTTCTTCAAAGTTCAACTCCTCCTCAACCACTCCTACATCCTCTCTCACTCCTTCTTCTGCAATTCCACCCAAAACCCATGTCCAGTTTCGTCATTTCACCGCCACCCAGAAAATCCATAATTCAAAACCCAACAATTTGAAAAGGGGTGAAGAGCTTTACCGGTTCCAGGAGCAGCTAGGGTTGCGGCGAGGGGAACAACCGAGTCAGACCGCTTTGGCTCGCCGTCTCGAACCGGCTTGACGGCGGATGACCGTTTAGTCGACAAAGTGATCACGGGCAATGATCGATGATGCGGACAATCCAACGGCTGGAATGCGCCGCTGCATGGCGCTGTAGGACCCACAGAAGGGGGAGGGTTCAGACGAGGAATTTACAAAAATGGACATGGGAAAAACATGAAATTACACGAGAAAGATTGTACCTTTGAGGTCGGAGGTGAAAGAACAGCCGATTTTAGCAGAAGCCATGGCAGCTGATGATGTAGAAGATGATGATGCAATAGAGAACGCCATTGTTGTTGTTGTTGCTCTTGTTTCTCTCTTTTCTTGTTGTCACTGTTGTTGTTGTCGTTGTTGTTGTTGTTGTTGGGGTTGGCGAGGTTTTATGCTCGAATTTGTTGCTGTTGTTGTTGATGTTGTTGTTGATGATGAGGGGAAGGGAAGAACGGAGAGATAAATAAGGAGGCGAGAAACGAGGAAGAGAGGGAAATTTTGTAGATTCATTGAACCTGGACGCTATTTCGGGTTGTTGTGGATTGCTGATGTGGCTGATGATGATTGGTTAAAGGGTTTTAGCATCGGCTCGGCTCAGCGCTTTCGTCATGTGGCGACTCGGTTTAAATTTCATTTTTCACTTTGTTTTGTAGTAATAAAGCTCTTATTACACAGCCAAAAAAATTAATATGCTAATGAATAATAAACTGCTAATTTTATATAAGGCTTTTTTTATTGGATTTTTGAACCTAATATACTTCGATTAGTTGTCCAAATCTAATACTTCAAAAATTTCTGCCACTAGATACTGATTCCACTAGATCCTAGATTTAAAAAGACCATAAATTACGTACTACTTCATAGAAATGAAGCAAAGTTGGAGATGCCTTTTGCTTTAGTCCAATACAATCTAATTTATATTAAAATTTCAAATAAAACTTAATTTATGTGTTTTTGAGTTTATGGCTTACAAGATCAATTTGTACCAAGTTACTCTAGAAGTGTAAATTGTGAAGGGATTTACAAGATGCACTCTACATAATCATCACTACACATCTTGCGTTTCTTACTCTCATATATTTAGAGCAAACTCAATGGTGAGCCAATTTTTAGCTCATCGGTGGAGTCTACCACTGCCACATCAATCCTCTCTCTAACTTTTTTCCTCACAATCCTCATTCTTTCCAGTGAAAGGCTCACCACTTTGCCTCACTAAATAAAATAATACCTATGAATCCTACATTTAACCATAAAATAATATCTATAAATTCACTGCATAACACACAACTTTATTTTTAAAATTAAAAAAAGAAAAACTAATTAAAAAATATTTTAAAAAAACAAAACGAACCTCACAAGTGAGCTCGAGGCTCCGAGGCTCCCCGTGAGGCGTGAGGCACAAGCCTCCTGCCACAAGTCTTCCCTCACCTCACCAGTCTCTCTCTCCTCCTTTTCCTCCTGACGAGGAGACCACTGGGATTGCTCTTAGTATATGTAATTTTTTTTCTCTTGAAAGGCATATTTGATGATTGTTTCTTTGACACTAGCAAACAAGTGGTCTAACCACAATATACATGTAATATTGGCAAACTATCCTAAATATTTAACCCAAAGCTATTTGATATCCTGCTTAACCATCGCCTAAAGGGCAACAATTAGCAAAATCGATATAATATATATTTGAATGCATATACTAATTGCTCATTTCTCTCTACAGGCAGGGATGCCGGTAGAGGTAAGGTTGCTTACATCTGAATCTCCCCAGATCCTGCGAAAGCAGGACACACACTATGAGGTGTTGTTGTTGGATACTGATTGCCCATTTCTGCACCAAGTAGAAATAGTGCATATATGCTGTGTAAATTGTCAATTTTGATATAATAATAAGTAATTTTAATCAGTGTATGTGTGAGATTTAAAGGTGGGAACTCATCAAAGATTTAACATCTTAAAAACGTAAGCAAAAAGCATTAATTTTAAAATTGAATAATTTTAACATACAGCAATAACACTCCTCTGTTATTTATTCCATGTTTCCCATTTGAATGGATTGCGTTAGATACCCTTGCTCTTTTACCTTTTCTCCCATCAAATCTAGTATCCATATCCTCATAGAATAACATATTCTTGCTAGTTGACAACATCAATGCTTTGCATCCGTGAGCCATGCAAATAGCTGTTTTGAGAAAACCACTTCCCTTCAACAAAAGCATCTTGTCTTCAATGTTGGTATTTTGTGGAGTCCATTGTGCCACAAAATTTCCCCTGTGAAATATCACATTGTTGTGGTACAAATTTAAAATACGTCAAAAAAATATTAAATTTTTTGAATATGGATGAATTAGATCATTTACTGGGCCTCCAATTTCAGAAAAGATTAGATGTGTCAACATGTTTAATGGGATAGGTGAATAGTTGTTCAGCCCCAAGGCGAAGACCACCCCTCTACTTCCCAAATAAATGGGATACAAAATTCGCATAAGAAGCAGCCACGCCAAACAAGCTAACACCTTTTCATAATGCAAAAGGATATTGAACAACTCTACAGTGATTTATCTTTTAATTTAAAATTTATTTTATATTATTGGAATCATAACAATACGAGTGGATTGTCCTTTTTACTTATTTTTTCTACTCTAGAGTAAATATATGTTTCTACTTTATAGTAAATCCGTACATTTTTCCTCACGAAATAAGGTTTTGAAGTCAAGTAAAAGAGAATTAAGGAGCAACATCCTTCTCAACCTCGTCAATGGACCTTTGTACAAATTAAAGGAGGGCATCTCCATGCAAACAATTAAAAAAAATCAACTTCAACCAACTTCAAATAACTTCAACCAACTTCAATCAACTTCCCACTATTTTAACCAATTTCTAACCATCATACCAAAAAAAAAAAAAAAAATCAATTCACTTCAACTCACTTCAACCAAAAAAATAAAAAAAAAATACCCACTTCAATCCACTTCTACCAATCTCAATCAACTTCACCTATTTACCAACCCATATTTCCCAACGCAAAGAACAATCCTTTACTACCACCGAACTAGTAGGGGTGATCAAAATCGGTTAACCAGAAATTCAGTTAACCAAAAATCGGTTTATAGGAAGCGGTTCGTAAAAGTTATGAACCGAAAACCTAACCAAAATGTTCGATTAACCAAAAATCAGTTAACCGAATTTTTCGGTTTGACAAAAATGTGAACCGTAACCGAAGCGAAAAACTCGGTTAACCGGATTTTTGGTTCGGTTTACCTGATTTTCGGTTCGATTAACCGGAATTTCGGTAATTTAAATTGTTAATTTTCAATTTTCATCACTTTTTTAATTAATTTAATTATTTGAGACACCAAATATCAATTCACGCATTATTGTATGTTTAGTCTTATCTTTAATAATTATAAAATCTACACTTGACCAATATAAAATTTAGTTTTTATAAAAGTGTAAGTTTTAGTTTCGGTTTAACTGTTGGTTAACTGTACAGTTAACCAAATCTCAAATGGTCGAATCGAAACCAAAACTGAAACCGAAATCGCAAAATTTTTTCGGTTCGATTAACCAAACCGAATTTTTGAAAAGATCAAACAGATTAACAAGTTTTTCGATTCAGTTTTTCGATTTTTCAGCTCGTTCTTTAATTTCGGTTTTTTTTACTCACCCCTACGAACTAGGCCGGTAGGCCCCATTGCCTCATTTCCTCTTTGAATATGGCAAAACGGGTTTGCCGTTCTACACCTTAGGAATAGCACATGGAATCTTCCTTCACTAGTAGCCATCACATTTGAATGGTCTCTAGTGAACGCCAACCTGGGTGGCGTGTGGCAGGTCGTGTGACCATATACCCCCTCAAATCAAAATTTGACAAAATCTAGTGTTGGAAAATGGCTGATAATAACTGGGGGAGATATATATTTGTCACAATCATTTAACAACACCCAGAAAAATACGGTTTTTTAATGCTTGATATCAAAAATATTTTGTGCTTCTGGGGCACTGCCGTTGTCTGTCTCGTGCTTGAGAGGCCTGGGATTCAAGAAATTGATTCCTGAGGGGGATGTTTATGTGTTGATGGTTTGAATTGAAGTAATAGACTTTGAGAACATAACATCCACAATTGTAATAGAGGGTTGAAATAGGGTGTGCCATGTTTTGTCCATGTGATATTAATGCTTAGAGTTATGCTCTGGTTCAACTCTAATATGCCCTCTCAAAATTTTGTGAGCCCATAAGGCGATTTCACTTGTATAAGAATCGTTTTACAAAGAAAATTAATAATTAATGCATAGTTGTGTTTTTTAAGTCTATGAATTTTCAACAGGTATTCAATAGTTTAACAATCCAACTTAGTAGATTGAGTACGTAGATAGTATACTGGTCCAATAATCTAGTGTTTCGATGACCATTGTTCTAATTTAGGCTTAAACATTGACACTTCGCGCTAATTGTCCTCATCAAAAAGGGAGGAGGGGGGCGCAAATTAGGTAATCTAAACCAAGTGAGGAGGAGGCAATGGTATCATTGTGTGACTAGGTACAAACTTAGGTAGTGACGGATTCAGAAAATTTTCTTTATGGGGCCCATTAACAATGGACCTCACACATATTCATAAATAAATTAATGAGACCCAAAAAAAAAAAAAAAAAGTAATAAGAGTCGCATATAAGGTTTGCATGCCAGCTTTATCAGATCCAATTGTACTGCTATTTCTCCTCCTCCTCCTAACTTGACATATAAATATGAGAGTTTTTTTTTTTTTTTTTTTGAGGAGGAGGAGAAGGAGGAAGAGGCAAACAGACAGTGACAAACAATGTTTGGACCTTAAAGCAGAGGAGCTAAAACAAGACAAGAGGAGCATGGAAGGAGGGAGAGGAGATCAGCAACAGTTTTCCATCTTGTCAATAATATTGCAGAGAAGTTAGATCAATATGGGCTAAAAGGAATCTTCCTTAAAGTAGGTAGGGTATGCGATGTGTACATCCCACATAAAAAAACAAGAAGATTTAAGTTGCGGTTTGGTTTTATGAGATTCTGGAAAAAGGAGGAAGCAGATGGAAGTATGAAGATGTTTGACAAAGCAATTATCAGGGAAGAAAAATTGAAGTGGAAATTGCTAACTTTGAGAAGGGTGAGAGGAAAAGAGATACCCGAAGCACGCACAGCAGAGGAAGACACCACAAACAATTTTGGAAGGGAAAGAACAACAGGAGGGGAGTAAAATGGGAGATGGATATGCAAGGCAAACTCACGAACTGACTTTATGGAAGAAGGAAATAAAAGGAGAAGTCAATGTAGAATTTGAAGATTGGCTGCGAAGAAGCCTAGTGTGTACATCAGAAGAGCCCAGAGACCTAGCAACATTATCATCGGCAATCGTAAATGGATATGGACAGTGTACTAGGATATTTGCCCTAAGCAGCTATAAATATATACTGACATATCCATCTGAAACATTGATGGAGGAAACTTTAAACAACCACGAGGAATTAGATTATTGGTTTCATGACATCCGAAGATGGACTAGGTACGACTCATGTGAAGAGCGCAAAGTATAGCTGGAAGTGTTCGGAGTACCTCCCCGAGGATGGTGATGGGAAAACTTCAAAAGGATTAGTGCCTTATGGGGCAGGCTGGTAAGTCTAAGAAAATCCATAACTCACACTGACACCTTCGAGTCCATGAAGATGTTAGTGATCATGGATCACTTTTTGCGGATAGAAGAAGAGATCCTGTTAACAATAGATGATGAAGGGCATAGAGTCATGGTGAGAGAAATTGATCCAACAATCCATCAATACTTCGCAAGTCATAGCAAGCAGAAGGTAGCACATGAGTCCAATGATGGCCCTCCTAGGTTCGAAGACATTGAAGAAGACATTGCGGAGGATTACTGTTGCTCCAGGCAAATCGATACCTCTCCCGGACGATCGGTGGAGGCTGAAGCAAACCAAGAGTCACCGAAAAGGAATCATGTTCAAATTTGAATTGTGAAGACCAATAGACACAACACAATGGTAGTACCTCCTCAGATACCAGAACTAGAACTGCAATTGTCAGCCATAATGGGTACTCGGAGGAAGTGTTTAAAATTAGTCAGCATTTAAAACCGTTTGAAGTTACAAAAGTCCAGCCGTCTCTGGGGTTCGAAATTGAAGACATTAACGCAACAAACAATATGGAGGCAGAATACAATCCCCAGAAGTTGGAATATGGAGAGCAGGCATTAGAAGCTAGAGATTATTCAAACAGGTTGGACGGCAATCTAGAACTGCCGTCTGGTTATGAAAAAATTTACAAAAAGAAGACAACACAATCTTTGGAAATTGCATTAGCACATCAAGAGTCAGAGGATATGGAGCAACAGCCACTCGGGTTTGAGAAAGAAGTAATTAATGAGACTAATAATTTAGATATTAATACTCCCCCCCCCCCCCCCCACGTTATAGAAATTGGGGAGAATCCAGTGGAGGAAGCTGAAATTCGAATTCACCAAATTATGACAAATAGTGAACCTGAAAAGCCACCAGTGTTTGAGTTGATGAGTATCCCAACTCAAAGGAATTTGAATGAGCAAATAAGGCAATACAGGAAGGGGAACACCAAAAAAATCCTCAAGAAGAAGATTGAGTCAACCCGAAAGGCAAGGCTCAATTGCAATCGGAAAGCAAAAATGTTAGGACTACAGAGAGTCAAAAACAGTTAGCCAATGAATCTTTGAAGGTTGGTAAATCGTTGGGGCTTATAGCGGTGGATAACCAAAAAGGAGCTTTTAGAAGAATTACAAGATCTCTAAAGAAGACACAAAAGACTGTAGCTAGGAAAGACGAGGATTAACTCTTGGCAGGACATCGTGGAAACTTAGGGATTATATGATGTGTTCTGAGGTGATATTGCATCTAAAGGTGTTCCTGTAGCCTGGAATCGGATATATTCAGGATACAACTCAAGAATTTTCCTTGAAGCATTTTATTGAACAGGTGGTGGCCACTTTGTATACGATCTTGATGGTACTGGTTTGTAGAGGATTTGGTGGAGAAAAGTAGAAGTAGAGAGTTTTGAGGGGTTCACATAGTTAGCAAGAGGTTGTTTTAGGCTTTTCGCCTTTGGTTTCGGGGTTCCTCAAATCAAGCTAGGTCAGAAATGGAGGAGTTGGAGTGTAGATTGCGCGCAGTGGCGGTTTTGATGTTTGCTGTCTGGGTTTGTGTATTAGAAACAACTAGAGCTCAGTGGTTTTGTTGGATTGGATTGATGCTCAAGGATAAGGAGTGGCTGTTTCACTTATGGTAGTGCCAGGAGGAATAAATTCCAAGTTGGTAGTATAATGGTGGATGGGCTTCGGGAAAATGGCACACAAAGACAAGCGAACGAAGTAGCTGATGTACTTGCCTGAAACTACATGTCTCCTTTGCCCCTTTATGATTTTCTTTTGCTTTAGTGGATGAATAGGCCCAGCTTGCGGGAGTCCTCATATGTGATGGTTATTGTCTCTCATTGCCAAGGATGAAGAGTTTATAACTGAATAGTGAGTATAGATCTAGATTTAGTTTGTGAGCTGTTTGATTTGTACTGTAGTACTTCAATCGTTTGTTGTGTTCTTCTATGATGTGGTCTTTAGCAATTTGGCTTAATAATAATTAAAAAAAAATGAGAGATTTTTTTTCCACTAGGGTCTGTGGACTCCACTACCTTAGTTGTAGATCCGCCACTAACCTCAGGATAACGTCAGTTGGTGCTAGGCATAGAAGGGTGCTCTTGCAATTTGTATAACAGTAATAAAGTTGAGGTGGTTCAGACTGCTTTTTGATATTTCTTTATTTTATCATGTTTTTTTTTTCCCTATTACTTATACCTTAAAACTTTCGATCTGCAATAAGACAAGAATAATTAGTAAGGAGGTGACAACTGAAAACCTAAGCAATATAATTGTGCAGCCAAAATCATGTAGATCAAATGGAAGCCAAGCATGGCCTTTGGGTTTTCCTAAGCGTTAAAGATAAGCTGGCTTTGCTTTAGTTGATTGTGAGTGGTTTACTCATGGGAGGAAATGTAGAATATACCCACAACTCAGAGCCCTTTTTTTTTATTTGGTAGTGGCATTATAAATAAATTAAGGATTCTTTTTGGGAAGTGACGGAGAATTGAGAGGGACAAGTCCATGCTAAAATTTAGATTTTGGAGTATTTAATTTGCATGAAAAATTAGAAAATTACACTTTCGCAGCATCAGCTCAACTTTAGTACGTGTTACCCTTTGAAGTACTAGAATTATACCCTTACGACATATGAGTGTGATTTAAATAATTTTTATTAAGAGAATAGATTTTTTTATAAAAAAGCAAACAATAAATTGATATATTGTATTATTTTGTTGATGCAGAAGTGAAGCGAGTCTTCTTTATTTTTTCCCTTTACTACTAACATACTTTTTTATTCTTAATTAATATCTAGCTCATATTTTTTGTTGTATTTGTATCATCAAATCATGTATATTTTATGATTAAATTTTATTACGAAATAATAAGAAAGTATGCGAGAAGTCACCTTGTTAAGTAGAATTAATATTGTATTAAATTTACATCCATTCCGCATAGCTTTTTTATTCTATTTTAAATCTCATGTAGCATTCTATGTTACATTAAAGTATCTCACATGACTATTCTCTCATATATGGCATCCTACATGATAAACGTACGTGCATCTCATATATAGGTTCAATTCAACTTTTAATATATTTATAAGATTTTTAAAGTAAAGAAAAGAGAGGACCAAACTATCCATGTCAAAATGGAATTTGGAATTCACTACTTGCACCATATAGACAACCTCCCTTGAATAATCAATTAGCTTTATTATAAACTATTTTTTAAAAATATTTTTCTTGTGGAATGGATTTGGTGTGCCTAAAAAAAATATCGAGTGGAGTAACCAATAACCATTAGTGAACCACAATATGTCAAAGCTCCTAGAGAAGCTAAGCAATGGGTGCGAGACTATTATGTATGTACGTAGGAATTTAGATGAAGATACCTCAATCTTAAATTACAGCGTTAAATAAATTATATCCAATGAATTATTGGTATTATGATGGGCATTATTGTAAGTTGCACAACTTAATTGTTAAATATATTCAACTTGATTGATGCATGAGGTAATTTATTAAAATAGTTAGAGAATAATATTTTCTTTCAATACCCCGAGTTTGAATTTTAAAGGTAACATTTCTTTCTTATAAAGGCAAGATTGCCGACTCTCAATGAAATTTGGGCATGCATGGATTCTCCCCTTGCCCCGAGGCCGCCACCTTCCCCTTCTTGGTTCTTTACAAGACCAAGAGTAGGGTTAGTAAAATCGTATCCGATTCCAGTAATTCGAGTTAACTTTAACAACTAACTTTCAAATCATTCCCAAGTTTATGTCAATACAAATTTTCCATTTTTTGTTCCCCCTCCCCTCTTAAAGTATAGATTAAAAAAGCATGCTAGAAAGTGAGTAGCACTTACAAATTACAACAGAAGACACATAGTTGTCACTAGAGCGGGCAAAAAGTTGTCTGATTCAAAAAAATCAGGTACTGTCATAAATTTTTCGCCCAAATTTTAAATCCGAACACAACATTATTTATATTTATATTGACCGAAACTAATTTTGACCCGAATTTAACTTTTCCTGAATTATCTGACCCAGAAAAAATCGAGCATTGAACATCAATTTTTTGTCCGAAATTTTGATATTATCTAATTTATCCAATTCGAATTTGACTCAAACCCGAATTTTTACCAAGTTCTCACAAAAGTTGAGACAACAATTTTTCAAATTAAAAAATAAGGTAGTTCTTACAACATAAGGTGGAAGAGACAAGAATCCAAACCACAATTTGAGAAAAGGCATTCAAGCGTGACATTCTTTTATTTTATAGAATTTTATATCATTTTTTTTAAAAAAAAGATACGGAAGATTCTATCATAATTGATTTTTATTTCAACTATCATAGTTAAGTGCTGCATAGACCGTTGATATTTGAAAAAACAATCTCAGCCGTTCTTTTGTTTTAGAGTGACCAACAACTGGTTACCTCCTTTTTTTTATTTTTTATTTTTATTTTTTTCCAGTTCTTGGTTAGTACGTTCCCTTTTCTTCTGGTGCAGTTTCGAAATTAGGCTGCACTTTCTTTTACAGATCTATCCAACTCCTCCCCCTTCATTTTTATTATTTTTTAAAATCTCTTCTCCTTCCTCCCTAGATTCTTAATTTCCCTCGATTTCCATTAAAGCTCCTGGAAAAATAATTTTAACAGACTTGGACAAGAATTTTGTGTGGGGTTATGATTTGGAATCTGGAAGTACTATTGGATGTGGAGAAGACAGTTGAAAGACCCCTTATGGTAGCCACCACCATTAACAGAGCTGCCGTTGTGGTGACTGTTGGACGGTTTGCACTTGCTGCTCTGAAAATTGAAAGAATTGAAGAGTTTAATAGCCACATGATATCATCTGCTCTCCCTCCTTTCCATCTCTTTCTCCTTCCTTGAGAAAAGAGCAGACTTTACTTTTGTTTCTCACAGTAGTATGTCTACCAGAGACACGTATTGATTGTAGCTATGGCCTAAAGGTAGCTATGGCCCAAAGGTTGCAATGCCAGTTCGAAGTCATTCACCCTCTTTAGGAATTGTTCTAAATTGAGGGCTTTGCAGTTTGGACTGTCTGCCCCATGTGTAGATTGGAAATTCACAGAATTGAATTTCAAACCACTGGTCAAATAAGAGACACACAACACCTTGACTTCAATTTGATATCCATTTGGATAATTCTGAAACTGCTAAGAAAACAATTAGGTCCTCCCTTGGTCTCTCGCTCTCACACCGCTACTTCCTGTTTCACAGCTGAGATGCTTGAATTATCGGCAATGGTGAAAAACAAGAATTCATTGGCTTGTATTGGCCTAATAATATTTTGTTGGTTTAAGTATTCTATCAAAGGTCTCCCAATCAAATTCTAACTCGGTTAGCTTGGACTCCCGACGGTTTAGATTACGTTCGGAAGCTAACCTCATTCCAGATTGATTTTGGGAGAAAAGGACAATAAAAGGAGAGGTTTAAAATTTCTAGATTGCAGAGATGAATCCATGAAAATTGAGGAGAGAGAAAGCAGTTTGTCTAACCTGAATACCTCTAAATGTAACCGGAAGTTTAGATGGTAGGTTACTAAGTCAATGGCTAGAATTACTTCTTGTCAAATCAAAGGCTCAGAATTAACAATTATGGTAGTTGAAAAAAAAATTCAATTATGATAGAATTTTACAAAAGATATTATTGAACTTAGACTTTAGGACAATTTATATAACTGAAACGATTTCAATACCAATTTTGCATATGTCTTTTGATAACCACAAGCAAAATTAATCCCATCGGTTCTAACTTCTAAAAAATGGGAAAACCATAATTATTTTACTAATTTTAATTCCCATTTTTTTGGATATCGTGGAACCCACTTTTAAAAAAGGAAAACATATAAGGAAAGAAAATTATTAAGAAAATAGAAAATAGGGAGCCCATGTATCATTGGGCTAGATCGCTAGTAGTTTTAGTGGGCTTTGAATTTGGGCCTCCAACATTGGGCTGAACTTTAATAATGGTTACGAAATGCTATCCATTCGTTCAGTTATTGTAAAGGAGAGTTTTTGTTTTTTCTTTTTTTTAAAATTTATTTTACAACAAAACGGCGTTGAGAAAAGGGAGCTTCCAGCTTCCAACTTTCGGTTTTCCTCCCGTCCAGTCCACCGGCGATATATATAAAATTAAAAGGCCACACTCCTCTTCTCCGGCACACCGTTCGAACCGCCGGCGAGGTTCTCTCTCCTCCTTCACCTCTCTCTCTCTCTCTCTCTCTCTGTTCTTCGATATTGTGGTTTATTTCTGACTGATTAAATTGATGCGAAATGTGATAAGATGTTCGACATTTTCGATTTACCTACATTTCTGATGAAATTTGATGCTGAATTTCAAATGCAGGAGGCTGTGAGCTCGTCTTTCTGCGATTTAGGTTTCGGAATTCGATCAGATAGGTATTGATACGATGAGGAAAGAAAAACTCTAGAAATCTGACTCATTTCCTGATTATCATTTGATCTACTGATTTTGATCGTTGGCTTGATTTCTTGTTTGCAGCGTGGTCAGAGATTTGGCGATTTGTTGGCTATTGGAAGTTTGATTGAGTCGGCAAAATGATTTCATTCGAGATGAATGATCGAAAGAGTGAGCAAACTTCAGTTTCATTTGATCTATAGTTGTTGTAGCTGATTATTCTGAGTATGTTTCATTCGGATCAGAAATAGTTCTGACTTATATGTGTGGTTGATTAGAGACCTGAGAGTTAATATGTCATTCTCAGGATGAAATGTAGTGTAGGTTGTATTTGGTTGCTTCCCCAAGGTTATGGTAACAATTCATGGAGTTTTGGTTGTTTTTGAGATTGAGTTCACATTGTGATCCATGTTCGCCTGATAGACTTCAGTCATGCTGAATGCAATGTTGTTTGGATTTTAGTTTACATTAGTTTTCCAGCCTTTAGCAGTTAGATTGGTGAGGAATCAAGAGGAGGCATAGCTCTAGTTCTTGATTTCATGTCGTCTTCAATGATTATCATCTGACCATGTCGGTTATCTGCAGTTGGATATGGATTTGATATGTTTTTCTGACTTTTTGCTCCTAGACAGCGGGCTCCGTAGAAACGGAAAACAGTGACTTCCTGGCCTGGCATATCTTTCATCATGGATTTTGATCCTTCTTTCTTTTCCTTGACTAAACTTGTAGTTATTTCAATTAAAAAGCTCTTCAGAGACTAGTGAACCTTGATGTCTGCATTTAGCTTTATAGTTGGCAGAAGTTTGTCTTGTAAGCAGCCTAGTGTCAATGGCGTTTCTTATCATCACTGCTTGCAAGGATTAAATTTAGCTTAGTATTTCTATTTTTGGGCCAGTTCCTTCATTTTGGAAAGGTTCAATTATTCATTATGAGGCCAGAGCCAGACAGTCAAATTTGTGGGTGCCTGCTGTGTGATCTCTATACTTTGGATTTCTAACTTTGCTTCTCTGATTTTATAAATGAACAGAGATTGGCATAGGTTTGACTGGATTTGGTGTCTTTTTCACATTCCTTGGAGTGATTTTTTTGTTTGACAAGGGACTGCTGGCAATGGGAAATGTAGGTTCCCATTTTCTTATGACAACTCATTACTCTTTTCTTCCTTTTACATCATCATTCTCAATCAAGCTTTTCTGCTCTTTATGCGATGCTTCCTCAGATCCTCTTCCTGTCTGGCTTGGGGCTGACCATTGGACTAAAGTCAACTATGCAATTTTTCATGAAGCCACAAAATTTTAAGGTACTCTTATTCCTCTCTCCTCCATTCGACCTTCCGCCTAACTTTTCTTTGTCCTACATCCCTTGTCTGGTTTATTTACTTCTTACTAGTTTGTTGATGTTGTTTAGGGTACATTCTCCTTTGGCATCGGATTCTTCTTTGTTGTGATCGGTTGGCCAATATTGGGCATGATTTTGGAAGCATATGGGTTCATCATACTCTTTAGGTTCGTTTCTGCTGTTACTTCTTTGCTTATATTTAGTAATGATGGATATTGATAGAAATACTTTTCTTTGCAGTGGCTTTTTGCCAACACTGGTAGTTTTTCTGCAGAGGATTCCCTTTCTTGGTTGGGTGCTCCAACTTCCATTCATCAGATCGGTAATGCTTCTTGTCTGGCTAAGTGATTAACTGTCTGTTTGGGGATCAGAATCAAAATTCTTCAATTCTGATTTCTTTAAAGTTAACCATGAGTGCATGCTTGTCATCTTGAAGTATGATTGTTGAAAAAATGTTATTCTGGGAGAACTTTGCTATGCATGCTGCTGTAGCAGGTGGTTTGGATTTGATAATCTAATTCATTCAAGCTTGTCAGGTCACCTGCTATGTTTAGCTGTTCCTTAACCTTCTGTTCCTCCTGCTAGTGTCCACAATTCCCATTGCTGGCCAGGCAGCGGACGGCTACAGGTTTACAGCTATGAAACAAATGTTATCTTTGTACAGAGACTGGTGATTTAAATGTCTTGCTCATGTGGCCTTAATATTAAAGGGACTGTGTTGCAAAATCTAGAAAGCAGGGTGGTTTGATGCTTCCCTTCAGTGCTATTACTCATGGACGATGTGAGAGTACCTTGTCTTTGGAAGGGAGGCTAGAACTAAAGAGGACCTTGCCTTTGGAAAGTAATCCTAAAGATTTTTATTAGCGGCCTATACTTGAGGCGCGAACTAAAGAGTGAAGACTGAGTGATGTGGATATATAAGGTCATGATTGAGATCTAGTATAGCCTTGTAGTCTAGACTAAATGGAGATGTTGAGGGAGACCATTGGGCATTCCACCTCAATTGATGACAAGGATATGGCAAAGTATAGGAAGGGGGAGGGGCTGGAAATGATAGGGCAGGCAGAGAGCATGGAGATTATGTGCTTGAGTTGTAGTGTATCATTGCTGTATTTGAGGTGAAGCTTCTTTGTTTTGGAAAACAGAACGGCACTTTCTGCTCTATAAATCTTCATTCCTTAGTGCTGAACAAAGAAGGTCTTTCTACTATGTGTAAGCGAAAAAGTTGTGTTAGGATCTGTTTTTTATTCATTTTGCATCTGTAGTTTGTCCGTTTCTACTTCAGACCATTCCATAAGATGATTACTTTTCCTGAACCAATTTTGGTGCATCTTTCAAAGAATCTATTTCAATTGATTTCTGGATCAATGAAGTATCCATCCGCCAAACTGCCTGTGAGGAGGGATTGTCAATTGAATTCAGTCTTCGGGTGTCTGAAACTAATCTAGGAGCATCCTCCTCCTCCTTTAATCTGAACTTTTTGCTTTTTTGTTTAATGTGCAGTTTGTTGATCGATACGGTGGAAGACGGATGCCTGTCTGAAATCAAATCCTTGAGGCGTTCGCTTATGCAGGACCAACTTGTAACGGAATTCCGATAATGCTGGAAGGTGTAATCTCTTGATTCCTGCTAAACAGTGAATGTGTACAGGTTTCATGGCTGTTGATACGAAGTCCTTTGTGAGATAACACTCCCTCTTTGTAGGGGAGAAGCCATTCGTAGTTAATCTTTTCGCTGAATTGGGTCCATCCTTGCGGCCTATAAGTCACTAGCTATGCAGAAAGTAGCGCCGATGCAGCCCATATATCAGAAGTTGATTATATGGTGTTCTCCCAGGATATTTTTTGTTTTTTGGATAAATTCCAATTACACACATTTAAACACATCTCCAATGGTGAAGTTAAACTTTTTTTTTTTGGGGGTAAAACTATTGGAAAATTTGGGTTTTGGATTCAAAATTGAATGCAGTAAATGCATTGAGATGAGGATTGGGCGTAGCCGTGTAGAGCTTCTACAGAATGAGAAGCATGTGTCTTACCCCTGAACTAAGCTTGACTCACTAATATAATGTAGTTAGCAATGAAACTATGTATATTAAAGCAAAGTTGCTGCTGCAGGGTCAGCTAATAGTCTTTCACTGTGTCTGGGAAAGATACATTTGAACGAACGATATTGGGTACTTCAAGAGCATAGTTTGCTTTTCCCCCGTTTCTTTGCACGACGTGATTTCACGACGAAAGTTGTACAGAGAATGTTTTCTACATAATTCAATGATTTTAGTATTTTCATAACTCTTAAATTGGACGGTTTTATTTGAGAATTTGCATCTTAATACAAGTTGATTCAAGTTATTTAGCACTTCTTTTACCTTAAGTAAAGTTTCAGGTTCAAGTATTGTGAATGGAAAAAAATCTATAAGAGCTCTGCCTAGATTGCCTTTTATAGGCCAACAATAGTTGCTCAACTCCAAGAAATCTAACCTAGTGCATACTAAATGTTTGTCTTCTCATTTGAAGTGCTTTTTCCCGGCACTATAGCATGGGGAAAAGATCCACAAGTTTGTCATATTTTCCTTCGAAATATGGACTTACTAACCTAGTGTAGGCTTCGTGAATAAAAGATTGATATGATATGAAAGAATGCTCTTGATGTATCCAATGACTTTGAAGAATAATGTTGCAACATTCAAAACGTTCATACTAAGAACTACAACCAAAACAACAAGAAAGCCACACAACAGACAACATAAAACAAAAAAAAACTCCCACACAAAGATAAATTAGACAACAAAATTCACGAATCTGATAATTGAGAAGACAAAACTTAATTTTTCTGATCATAGTTGTTGCCATCATAAGACACCACCACCAGTTTCCAGTGTGAGTCCCACTTTCGTGGGGTCTGGAGAGATTCAAATATAGGAAACCTTATCTCGACCGGCATCCCTGCCTATAGAGAGGCTGAACCCAAGAGACTCACAAAATCAGATTTGCGAAAACATTTTATAGAAGAAGGATTTTGTGAAAACATTTAATAGAAAAAAACTAAGGATACGCAGACGGGAATGAACTAAGAAATACTGATAAATCGAGTGGTTATAAGTATGTAAACATAAGTACAATAAAAGTACAATATGGCAAAGGAAGGTACTATACCTTAACAAATAGAGGTAGGCAAATAATGTCTCTTCCTAGATGTATATACCATCTGCACACAAACACGATATATGAAAAAATCATAATCAAAACTACCCTACTGCAATTGAAAAACCACAACTAAATTAGATGGCCAACTCTCTGTGATCTAAGATCCTAATTTTATCCCGCCATAGTCTCCTATCCTAAGTCATGTCCTCCGCCAATCCTACAACTTTCAAGTCCCTTCAAATCATCTCGTCCAAACCCTTCTTTGATCGTCCCCTTCCTGTTTTACCTTCGGGAATGTTAATCATCTCACATCTCCTCACTGGAGCGTCCACACTCCTCCTTTTCACATGGCCAAACTATTTGGGTTTTGTTTCTCTCATCTTATCTTTGATGGGAGCCACTTTGATTAAGTCTCTGATTACTCCATTCCTAATTCTATCTATTCTCGTATAACCACACATCCACCTAATCATCATCATCTCTACGACTATTAACATTTGAATTTGTGTCTTTTTTATAGGCCAACACTCTGATCTATATAGTACAGCAGGTCTAACTACTATGCAATGAACTTTGCTTTTTAAACCTACAGACATCCTCTTATCACACCGCGCACCTAAAGTATACTTTCATTTTTGCCACCCACTTTTATGCGGTGATTAGTATCTTCGTCAATATCCCCATTCTGTTGAATGATGAATCCATTTAAACTTCTCAACCTTTGGTATCGTCACTCCATCAATGGTGACTACTCCCCCTGCATCTTCCCTTCCACTGAAACAACAATGTAGGTATTTTGTTTTTGATCTACTTACTCTAAAACCTCTAGACTCCAGTGTATGTCTCCATCGCTCCAACTTGTCATTAACTCCCTCTCTAGTCTCATCAATCAGAACAATGTCATCTGCGAATAACATACACCATCATATATATATATATATATATATATATATATATATATATATATATATATATATATATATATATATATATATATATATATATATATATATATATATTATATATATATATATATGTTGGGTTTTATGGCCCAAAATCTCGAGTATCGGCACGGGGAGCCCATGCTGCACAGACACGGGCGTGCCAAGACGAAGAGCCGAAGACGGAGCAAACAGCAAAGTGGCACGGGGGTACCGTGCCATGTGGCACGGTGGGGCCGTGCCAAGTGGCACGGGCGTGCCCCGGTCAATTTTTTACCGCCTTGTTTTGGCGGCTAGGGTTTGGCGTTGAGGGTGTTTTCTCTGCGGCGGTTAGGGTTTTTTCAAGGAGGGGGAGCCCTACTTTTCAGGCCCTATAAAAGAAGGGTCAGGCCTAGGTTCTATATACTCCAGATCTCCAGTACTCATACATACATTGAGAGGTAGAAGTACTTTGTGAGAGATTACAATAGAGAGGTTGTAATTCTGCTCTTAGATCAAATCGCTGTGGTGATTGTGATCGTGTTGTATTCTTCCTGCTCATAGTGAATTGTTCTGGTGCTGTCGCCGTCCGTGGTTTTTCCCGCATTGGGTTTTCCACGTTAAATCTCTTGTCTTCTTATTTCTGTTTTCTGTTATTCACTTGAATTCTGAATCTCTAACTCATCCTATCGCTTCCGCTATTATTGTTGCTCTAATATTATTCCTAACAAGTGGTATCAGAGCTTTGGTTATAGGATGTCTTCTATCATGAAGGTAGATATTCAGAAATTCGATGGGGAGATTAGTTTTAATCTCTGGAAGGTGCAGATGAGAGCAGTTCTCATTCAGCACGGGTTGTGGAAGGTTCTGAAGGGACCTCACGTGAAACCTGAGAAGATGACAGAAGAACAGTGGGTTGAAGATGTGAAGAAGAGACGTGGGTCGTTGACGGAGGGCGAATGGGAGGAACTGGAGCTGAAAGCGGTTTCAGCCATACAGTTGTACTTCGCACCACATGTCCTGCGAGAGGTGCTTGATAAAACAATTGCGGTGGATCTTTGGGCTCGGTTGGAGGAACTTTACATGACGAAGAGTCTCGCCAACAAGATCCGTTTGAAGGAAAGGTTGTATACCTTTCGTATGGCTGAAGGTACCCCTGTCCAAAAGCATTTGAATGAGTTTAACTCTATTCTTGTTGACTTGGAGAGTCTAGATGTGAAAGTTGAGGATGAGGATAAGGCTATTTTGCTTGTTGTGTCGTTACCCCCTTCTTATAAACACTTTAAGGAGATTATGCTATATAGTAATTCTAATACTATATCGTTTGAAGATGTTAAGTCAAACCTGTTGTCTAAGGAGAAGTTTGATCTTGACATTCATGCTGATTCTGATGAGGGATTAGCAGTAAGGGGTACAACAACTGAAAAGGGGAACGGTAATAGGAGTAAGAACCGTTTTAAGTCTAAAAATCCTCATGCTGGTAAGACCTGCAATTACTGTGGTAAATTGGGTCATATTGTTGCTAACTGCTGGAAACTGCAAAAGAAGAAGGAGAAAGAAGAAGATAATTATCAGGAGCCTGCTGAAACTTCATTTGCTGAATCTAATTCTGATGGTGACGTTCTGTTTGCTACCTCTACTGAAAGGGGGAACGATTCTGATTGGATTCTTGATTCTGGGTGTACCTATCATATGTGTCCTCACAAGGATTGGTTTTCAACATATGATCCAGTTGACTCAACTGTTGTTCACATGGGCAATAATGCCCAATGTAATATAACTGGAATCGGTACTGTTAAAATCAAGACCTATGATGGTGCTGTCAGGACATTATCGAATGTTCGTTATGTTCCTGACTTGAAGCGTAACCTCATCTCGTTGGGCACCCTTGAATCCAAAGGGTGCAAATATTCAGCTGAAGGTGGAGTTCTGAAGGTCTCAAAGGGCAGTAGGATTCTGCTGAAGGGTTTGAGGCAAGGAGGCCTCTATGTCTTGCAGGCATCTACTGTGACAGGTTATATGAAGGAAAGTTCATATAAGTCATCTCCCAGAGCTAAGTTCAAGCATTGCTTGGACTTAGTTGGCATTCGCAGTATTTGAGCGCCCTTCGGGGCATTACCCCCTGGAAGGGGCGTCACCCTTCGGGGTGCGATGACGGAGTCAGAAAGCAGTGATTGGAGATTTTGGTCCAAGGTGGAGATTGTTGGGTTTCGTGGCCCAAAATCCAAGTACCGACATGGTGGGACTGTGCTACACAAGACACGGCCGTGTCAAGACAAAGAACGTCCAGTCGAAGAGGACAGAAAAACGGCACGGTGGTGCCGTGCCATGTGGCACGACCGTGCTATGTGGCACTGGGTGACCGTGCCACGTGGCACGGTCGTGCCCCGTGTTTTTACGCCGCCTCTTTCGGAAGGCGGTTAGGGTTCTGTTCGAGGGGGGATTCCACCTGACGGCTAGGGTTGCATGCTAAGGGGGAAAACCCTACTGTTTAGACCCTATATAAAGAGAGTCAAGCCTAGGATCTAAAGAACTTCAGTACTCATATATACATTGAGAGGTAGAAGTACTTTGTGAGAGATTACAATAGAGAGGTTGTAATTCTGCTCTTAGATCAAATCACTGTGGTGATTGTGATCGTGTTGTATTCTTCCTACTCATAGTGAATTGTTCTGGTGCTGTCGCCGTCCGTGGTTTTTCCCGCATTGGGTTTTCCACGTTAAATCTCTTGTCTTCTTATTTCTGTTTTCTGTTATTCACTTGAATTCTGAATCTCTAACTCATCCTATCGCTTCCGCTATTATTGTTGCTCTAATATTATTCCTAACAATATATATATATATATATATATATATATATATATATATATATATATATATATACACACACACAAACACACACATACATATTTATATGTATGCATTTGTATATATATGTGTGTGTGTGTGTGTGTGTGTGTATATATATATATATATATGTAAATATGTATGTGAATATATATATATATATATGTGTGTGTGTGTGTGTGTGTGCGCGCGCGTGTATGTATGTATGTATGTATGTACACACACATGTACAGAGAGAGGGGGGAGGGAGCGAGAGAGAGAAGAAAACAGAAGAATCCGGTATTCTATTTATCTACTTTCTTAGTTATTAGTGTGCTACAACTATAATTTGTCTACTTTCTTGGTTATTCTATTTGTCTTTCTATGATATTCTATCTAATGCCTAACCCTTTGTCGCTTGAATTACTTGCCCTAGTAATACCTTAACTAGTGCCTAATCATTTGTTCCCTGAATTTTTATTTTTTCTATTGCTTGATTTGGCATATCTCATCATACTTCTTTAGTGGCGAATAATGTAGCAGTCAGTGTCTATTCTCCAGCGGAAAGGGGCTAGTAGGAGAAATGGGGTCAATAGGTTGTGTTTTACATAGTGGAATATTGAGACTTTTATAGGAAAGTCTTTAGAATTAGTTAAGGCTTTGAATGGACATAATATTAATATGACCTATATTCAAGAGACTAAGTAGTTGGGTACTAAAGCAAAGCAGATTGCTGAGTATCGATAGTGGTATTTAGGCTTTAATAGAGCTAGCAACGAAGTCATCATTTTGACTGAGAAGGAATTAGCGGAGCATGTTGTTGAGGTGAAACATAAAAGTGACCACATTATGTTTATTAAGTTGGTGGCGGGTGTAGAGACCATTAATTTAGAGAGTGTTTATACATCTCAAATATGGTTGGAGGTGTTAAGAGGCTTTTCTGCAAGGGTTATTCAAAGTACTCCACAAACTGAGAGACTTGTCATTGGAGGTGATTTTAATGGACATACAGGAAGAGAAAGGGATGGTTATGAGATGATACATGGGTTTTGGCCACGGGGAGAGAAATAGTGGGGAGGTGTCCATTATGGAATTTGCGGTTCCGTATGAACTATTGATCGTTAACTCCTATTTCGAGAAAAACAATAAAACTTGATGACTTTTAAGAGTGGCAACAATAGGACTCAATAGACTACTTTTTGACAAGGACGGATCATTGGAGGTTGAGGGCTGTAAAGTGATATCGAGTGAGTGCTTAACAATACAGGACTAGGTACCGGTTATGGATGTGTAGTTTAAAAATTTAAAGAGGAAGATAAAGAATGTTGCGGACTTTATGGTCGAATGATGGAATCTCACGAGTGAGCATGCAACTAAGCTGTCCAAGAAGATCAAAACAGAGAGTAATTGGTCAGCATTAAGGGATATAGATAAGATGTGGTAAGAGATGGCGGATTATATTCAGAGATTGGTTAAGTAGATCTTAGGAGTCTCTAAAGGGGGAAGTAGGAGACTGAAAGGTGCTTGTTGGTGGAAAGAAGAGGTGAAAGAGAAAGTTAAGGTGAAACAAGAGGCATATAAGGCTTTAGTAAATAGTGGTACGGAGAGAGAAAATGAGGTTAATAGAATGCGGTACAGGATAGAGAAAAGGGAAGGTAAGAAAGCAGTCACGGTAGCAAAGAACAACACTTATGAAAGGTTGTATCAGAAACTAGAATCTAGGAAAGGTGAGAAGGAGGTCTTTAAGCTAAAAAGAGCTAGGAAAATGTGAACAAGAGATCTAGGTAGTATAAGTGCATTAAAGATGAAGACGGTAAGAACCTAATCGAGGATACCATAATACAGGTAAGGTGCCAGGACTATCTATGAACTATTTAATGGGGAGAGGTCTGACATCTCTTAGCGCGGTGAGCAAAGGGGTCAGCAGGAGCCTCTTAACTTTAAGGTCTACCACTATATCACCAAAGAGGAGTATAAAATGGCATTAAGGAAGATGAAGTTTGGAAAGCCAGTCAGCTCGGATAGTATCCCTGTGAAATTTGGAAGTGTTTGGGGAGAAGGGCCCTAAATGGCTTACGGAGCTTTTTAATGTTATATTCATAACTGGAAAGATGTCGCATGAATTGAGATTTTGTATAGTAACCCTTTATCAAGAACAAGGGCGATATTCAAAATTGCAATAACTATAGAGATATAAAATTATTTAGTCACACAATGAAGGTTTGGGAAAGGGTGATTGAGAGATGGATAAGGGAGGAAATAAAGATCTTGGAGAACCAGTTTGGTTTTGTGCTAAGTAGGTCGATAATAGAAGTTATTCATCTCATATAAAGGCTCATATAGTTCTATAATGATAGGAAAAATGACCTTCACATCATGTTCATTGACTTAGAGAAAGCTTATGATAGCATGTCTAGGGATGTTTTATGGAGGTGGAAGAAATTGTGTCAGTAGCTCATATACAAGTTATTAAAGATATGTATGACGAGCAAGGATAAGAGTTAGGTTCTTACGGGGAGGATATAGAAGACTTCCCTATTTATGTTGCTCTTCATCAAAGGTCAGCATTGAGCCATTTCCTTTTTACTTTGGTTATGAATGAACTTACTAGAGGGTTTCAAAATGAGGTACCCTAGTGTACGATTTTTGTTCATGACATAGTTATTATTGATAAGATTAGGGAGGGGGTTACCAATAATTTTGAGTGGTGGAGAGATACCTTAGAGGCTAAAGGTCTAGGCTGAGTAGGTCAAAGAAGGAATATTTAAAATGTTGATTCAGTGAAGGAGAATACGGTATTGAAGACAAAGTGACCATTGGAGGTGTGTCTATACCAAGCATGGAAAAGTTCATATATCTGGGCACCGTCATTCAAGAAACAGGGAATATTGATGAGGAAATTAGCCATCAAATAAAAATAAGGTGACAAAAATGAAAAAAATGCATCAGGAGTGTTGTGCAAGAAGAAGATCCCACTGAGATTGATGAGGAAGGTTTATCGTATGGTTATCAAACCAACATTATTATATGGAGCAAAATCTTGACCTATCAAGAAATTTCAAGTCTAGAGGACAAGGGATGTTGAGATGCAGATGATCTTTTGGATGTTTGGCTACACGAACTTGGATAAGATAAGAAATGTAGTGATTAGAGATAAAGTAGGAATGACATCAATAGAGGAAAAGATGAGAAAAGTTAGACTTAGATGGTTTAGTCATATAAGAAGATAAAGTATGGATACAACAGTAAGGAGATATGAGTGGATTGTCTGCCAGAGTGTAAAACAGATCGAGGTAGACCTAGAAAGAGTTGGAAGGAAGTGATTAGATATGATTTGAAAGCTTTAGGATTAATGAAGGACATGGTTCTAATAAGAAGCTTTGGAGGTCTAGGATTAGGTTGTAGACTTTAGGTAGCCTGATACTTGTCCTTCCATTAGTAGGTTTTTTTTGGGGGGGGGGAGGGAGGGGGGAACGTGCATGTGTTGGTTTTTATGTAACTTCTTATTATTATTTGTGATACCATGCTAGTCTCTGATTTTTATTTACTGACATAGCTTGCTACTATTTGTTGGCATTTCGCTCTAATTTTTGTATCAAAAGATTTTCAACTCCAACACTTTTTTATCAAGTCTTTTATGGGTCTATTAAAACCAACGTCTTTATAGATAGTAATACCTACAAAGGTAAAACTGCATATATCTGGATCTCCACAAACCCTATACATGCAGGACCCACAATGGGAGTTATTGTTATTTGTATATGTGTATGTGTGCGTATGTAAATACACACACACACACACACACACACACACACACATATATGTATATATATATATGTATATGTATATGTATATATATATATAGATACATACGTAGATACATACATAGATACATACATATATATATGAATGTGTGTGTGTACACACACACACACACACACACACACACACACACACTCACACACACACGAGCGCGCGCGTGCACACGGTGTGTGTATGTGCGTGTGTGTGCGCGCACGCGGGTGCCTGTGCGTCCAATGTTGAGATCTATATCAAACAAGCCTAATCATCCTGATACCACTTTTGTAATGCCCTAATCTTATGCAGTTGGATTAGGTAAATCTAAAGCATGCATTTTCACTTATACAAAAATGTTATGTTGCGTCTATAGGAGTTTTACACAATTATATAGAAAAAAACGCACGCGTCTGAATTTCTAATATATATATTTCACATAAAAGCCCAAACACAAGTAGATCCAACTTCAAGTTAGCTAGTCGTCATGATGGTTTCTATTGTGTTATTTCCCTTGAGCCTGAGAAATGGTGAGGTCATGAGCTACCCAAGCTCCGCAAGCAAATCCTGTCATATACCTCATTTATCTTTCACTTTGAACGTTAGTTGGCTAACATACACGAACATACGAAAATCCTCAACATCATATGCACATGAGTCAAAGTAATTAAATAGAACGAAACTCATGTTACTTATCTAAGTCAAGGGAGATTACTTTACAAATTGTGAACAAATGTTTATTGGTTCCATCAAATGTTATGACATCTTAACTCAAAATGAGAACTTACAAATTATTTGAAAAATCAAATCTCATTTCCTTTCCATAAGATTCCAAAACAAAAACATAAATGATTTTTACAGCAAGATTGAATTTGCAACTTAACACGACAGATTATTGATTCTCTAGCAAGTATGAAACTCCACTAGGCCTACCAACACCACTGAAGGATGCGACTACCCAGAAACAGAAATCCCTAACAAGCACAAAACAACTCCACTAGGCCTACAAATGTTAGTAAGCTTGAGACTCTATTGACCACACAAAACTCTAGTAAGCACAAAGCCAATGTTACGAGAATTGGCCCCGTGATCGATCCAGTCAGAGGGATGGGTCAATAAGTCAATGGGTCGAAGCCGCGAGACCACTTTAGACCGATTGATCATTGAACGGGATTGCTCCAGCATGGCACGGTTGTCTCCATCACTAGCTATCTTGCATTTCGTTAACATCTAAAATGATAAAAATCATTAGAGCAAACTAAATTAAGGAAAATGTTCAACAACATCAATTTAAGTCTACAGTTTCTAATATTTTTTAAGGTAAGTTTCTCTCTCTTTTATTTATTAGTGTAGAATATATGTGATTAGTTGTCTTTTTTCCCTTGCATCCATAGAAATTATGGCTCTTAGCATTAGTCGAGTTACCCGAGTTAACCAAATTTGGCTTACTTTTCTCGGTTCGAGCGGCCAAACGAGTGCATTGGTTTTCGATCCGACAAGATGAACGTTTCCCAGATGAACATTTCCCGACCTAACCCGTTTGAATGGTCAATCTAGTCCGGTTTTCTTAGCACTGCACGAAGCTCTACTAGGCCTACAACTGTCAGCAAGCACGAAGCCCTACTAGCCTTACCACACATAAGCAATGCTTCTATGGCCATAGTTCCGAAGTCACATAAACAGAATTAATATAAGTGCAAATCTAAGACTAATTGCATGAAATACAGAAAACAAAAACTTATTACTTAATCGTTTATAAACATAATAGACTAGGTTTTCATAACTTGCATCTTTTCCCATGTTCCAAGAAAAGATGCAATGTCATTAAATTATATTTAGTTTAGCAAATTGTAGACTCAAAGTAGTTGTTCTTTGCATAATCCTGACATATATCTCAAAAATTAGACATGCACATAAGAACATATACAATCATACGCTAGGGGATTTCATGGACTCAACTAGTCTCAAACAATTTCCCACATTTTCTTGATGCCTTCATATCCCTACTTGAAAATTTTAAGCCCCTAAAATATTCTTAATCAAAATTGCCATCTATAAATACAATCAGTCCAAAAATATATTTTCGAGAAACTAATTTATTGAAAATTCATAACATATACAATACTCAACCAAAATTCATGAACTTTTATTAAAAAAAATTGCCAAATAATATGTAAAACCTGCAGTAATTATTTGAGAAATTTCCGTTCATCCGATGATCCATAATAATTTATACAAAAATAGAAATAGGACAAATCGAAATTTATATTTTTACTACCTCTTGTTTGTTTTCCTAATGGTTGTCAAGCTATCTATTCATTAATCTAGTGCTAATAAGATCATATCATATCTCATGGAATCAAAATCACACCATCACACATCCATAGTTCATATCATGCAAATAAATTATCAAATAAAAGCAAACAAAATTTATTAGAAGTGCATTTCTACATATACATTTAATTCTGGTGTTGCCTTTTCCTCAATTTAACCTAAGACATCATATTCTCAACTTAATTTCAATTATTGAACCTAATTAAATTTTTAGAAAGAGAGAGGTGGAAAAATTTACTCACCTTAGCAAACTAAAATCCTCAATTCTCTTTTTTAACTTTTCCTGCTTCTTGCCTTGGGTTTTAGCTGAAGCTTCCTTCTTCTTTCTCCCTCTTTTTGAAAATTTGGGTTGAACAAGTTGGCAGACAAATGGGGGAGATTGCTTCTACTTATTGTTTAAGCTTGAATCAAACAATAAGTAAACCAAGCATATACCAAAACATGCGTGGGACATAAGTATGGTTGTATTATTCGTTCATCGTCTATTTTTTTATTTTTCTTTCCCTTCATATAGGAAATTTCTTTCTATTCTCATAGATGACAATTTAGGTAGAGCTCTTACGAGAAGGGTTGTCTAAATTTCTTGCACTTACTTTTTCAAAAAAAAAAAAAAAAAGGTCACATAACCAAACGTTAGTGCCCCCTTCCTTTTTACCTTTTTTTTAACGGGCAATGCTAATTGTATATTTGGATTATTAGTAGTATTTTGTTAGTATCAAGGACATCTTTGATTTTATTATAAACTAGTATGGACCCGTGCTATATACGGAGCATTTAAATTTAAGATATATTTTTTAAAAAAATAAATTAAAAATTTAAAAACCAATGAAGACTCGTATGTTGTATATGCGCAGAAATTAATATTGTGTACTAATCAATATTTATCAAATTTATCTTTATAGGAAGTCAGATACTTATTATGTTTTAGTCTAAGTTTTTCAAAATTAAAGTTTTACTTAACATTGAAGAATATATTTCTTTGCATTGAATTCGGATTATAAACGCCAGATAGGAAATTAGTATTTTTCAAATTTGTCCTTTTTTTGAAAAAATAAAATACATTTATTATTGAAAATTGATTAAATGTAGAATATGCTTGCTCATTTCAACACCAATGCATGTAAAGTATTGATGCTCATTTCAACAATAAAACATATAAAGTATTGTTGCTCATTTCAGCACCATACACCATCAGTAATTATGATTTGGAATAATACAATCTAAATTACTACTATAAATAAACTTCCATTACATAGCTATTATAATGTTGAGAAAGGAAATTAAAATATATCATATAGCCCTTTCTCAATGCCTAATAAAATAAACCCCTGTTTTTGCACGTTGCCTAATAAAATAAATCTTTAAAAAATATTATTAAAAAGATAAGTCAACCATCACTTGAATAGACTTAGGATTTTCATGATTTTTTACACACATAGTAATAGTCCTGTAGTGTGCCATAAACATGATCGGAAATGAGAATTAGAACTTCCGAATAAATGACTAAATGGCAAACAATAAAACAACAAACAATAATTAAGAATTTAATATCTCCAATCAATTAAATAAAAAAAGATATTTAGATAGCTACAGAGAAAAATTACTTTTTAAGTGCATCCTTCAGTTCAGAAGTAGCATCCTTGGCCTCTTGGAGAGTCGGAACCGGTCCAAACACCACCCTCGGATTTCCCGCGTCGATCTGGTCTACGATCAAACCGTCATTCACGTCGCCAGCGAATCCCAGTCGTCGACGTCCCAAGCCGCCGTCTGAATCGCCAGTTCCACCGTCAAACTACCAGCTTATTTCAAGGAAGACAACACCACGCCGGCCGAAGCCGGCTAGACTGCCTTCGACACCAAACTCGCCAGAAAATCAGGGTGATGAGAGTTAAATGATAAAATTCAGGTTAGGGATTGTACCTAAAGAGGAAGAAAATAGTGATAATTCTCTCTATTTCTCATCTCCGCCTTCTCTTTCATCCATCTGTCTCTCTCTTTTCCCAAAAAAAAAAAAAACCTTCAATCTATGTATATATATATATATGTGTGTGTGTGTGTGCGCGCGCGCGCGCGTGTGTGTGTATAGATATACATATATGTATATGTATATGTATATATATACATATACATATGTATGTATGTATGTATGTATGTATGTATATATATATATATATATATATATATATATATATCATGTGCTATATACATATACTCGTTCCCATGTCTATATATATATATAATATATATATCTATATATATAATATAATAATCCTTATATATATAATCTTGTAATATAATATATAATATATATATATTCTATGATGTATATATATATATATATATAATATATATATATATATATATATATATATATATATATATATAGTATATATATATATATTATACATATATATATATATATATATATTATATATATATATATATTATGTATATATATATATATATGTATAAATATTATCTATATGTTGTGTGTGTATATATATTATATTATATGAGTGTATACTAGTCTCCATATCTATATCTTCTCGGTCTCTCTTTGTATAAATGTAATTTTATGTGTTTATTGTCTATATATAGTGTGATGTGTGAAAGTATGTATATTTATGTATCTGAATTAGTGTATTTTTATTAATTTTAATATTTAATATATATTATCTTCTATCTGTTTTTATATTTTTATGTAATTATGAGAAGCTTGTATTATGTATGTAAGTATTTTTATGCTATGATTTATATTTATATTTATCTTATTATGATGTATATATAATTCTTTACTATGTATGTAATATTATTATATTATCTGTTGTTTTTTATTATATATCTTATATCTCTTATATATTATATATATTAATCTATAATATATAATTATATGTATAAAATTATTTCTATCTTTATTTATAATTTTTATAGTAATCATACTTATTTCTCTCTTTTTCTCTATTTGTATATATATATATATATGTATATTGTGTGTTGTGTGTTAATATCTATATGTGTGTATGTATGTATCTCTTCTATTATAGCTATATTTCATCCTAGTACTTTTTCGTGAAAAAAAGACAAAGAAATTTAGAGTAAAAAAACATATGATGTAGTTTATCTACCTTCTGTCCGAGTTAGATTCAATTTATGACCTCTGAGATCTGTTAATTTTTATGCCTGTTAAAATTTATAATGAAATATTTTATTTTTTTTTTTGGGTTTTTGTCTACTTGAAATCAGCCTTTATGTCGAGTTCTTCTCGGTTGTTTTTGTAGAAATGTAATTTAGGTGGATTGGGAAGCGAGTGTTCTGTTAGAGTCAGATTTGGAGGGATCTGAATTTGTGAATTTTTATGAATTTTAAAATTTAAAATCAAATTAATTTCTAGCTGTTTTAGTATTTTGATGGAATAATTAGAAGCTTGATTTATGTTGGGATTATTTTTATGCTATCATTGATATTTACATTTATCTTATGCAGTGTTTTATAATTCTTTAGTTGTGAGTACTTTTGCTATTTTAACTTTTGTTTTATAAAGATTAGGTCCAAATACATTGTCTACAGTATTGACAATGATACGTTTGTATATGAGACATAGTTCAGTTCTTTTTTACATGTTTTATAGTTATCATATGTATTCACGCTTTTCCTCAAGTTTAGATAATTAGTATGATTCACATAATTGAGCGTGTTAAGTAGTTTTTGAAAATTCTTTGTTATATTTTTTTGATGTTTGGACCTGTTCGGAAATAAGCGTCAAAATACTTTCATAGTCGAAAAGCATATGTGGTAGTTAGTAACTTTCTGTTCGAGTCGTTTCGTCCAGTGGTTGATATCGTGATTTATTCAGTTAATATTTTTGATTCCTTCCTTTCTAAGTTTTAATCTTTAATGCTATTTGTGCTTAATCTCTAATTTAGTGTGAGTTTATTCTTTGGTTGTTATGTTGTAAAAATATAGTTTGAAATTCTATTCTTCTGTTAGAGTCAGATTTCGATCTTAGTAGTTGTGAACCTTGTTTTTTTGAGTTTTCTAATTTAGAATCAAATAATTTCTAACTAAAAAAAATAATGTGCAAATTACAACGTCATGATTAGTGTTGGATAAATCCACGGTTGTATCAGTCTCCTTCTAGATCACATGCCGTCTTTGGATCTGTGTGTCACTTACCTTAATTTATAGCCGGTGGTCTAAGTTATTTTTCTTTTTGTTTTCCCCTTTTTATTTCCCCTTACGATTGGATTTTTTTTTTACTTCTGGTAAATACTTATGGTAAATATATACCGATTACCTGGCTGTTTTCTTGCCACACTGCTTACAGTTTACTTCACACTGGTGCTGCCTCTGGTACTTTCTCTTCTTTGCCCCTCTCCCCCCCCCCCCCGGAAAAAACCCCAATTTTTATGCTTGAATTGTGTATTAACTTCTGGGTAAGTTTGTTTTAGTTCTTTAAGTTTTGGAAATTAACATAAAGATTGATTTTTGTAATTGCGCTTGTGATAATTTAAGGGTTTTTCACTTATCAGTGTAATGGGTGAAACCCTTGATCAAGTGTTGCCTAAAATTTATTGATGTAGCCCTGGGTTGATCATTTCTTTTTAGAAAGATCAAAAGGACAACTTGAATGTTGATTTTGTATTTGGTGAAGGGAAGAAATAGTTGATCTAAAAGGACACAAACTATGTCTAGGTTCATGGGTGCTTTCCTTTTCCTGTATTTTTCTCTTTTTCCCTTGATGACAAACATGAGAGACATTAAATTTTGTTTAGTATGCATTTTCTTGGTATTTCAGGGTGTGGGCATGTTAGAGTTCAAGTCATCATGTCCAGTTATCCTTTTATTTAGAGTAACCCTTTTGGTTCTTCTTCTTGTTGATTTGTAGCTTCCCTGCTTGTTTACCATAATTGTGTGAATTGTCAAAAGTTGGATCCTGCCAATCCTTTCCTTGGCTTCTGGTCAGAAACGCAAACAAAAGACGAATCCCGGGGGGGGGGGGTTGTTGTTTGGAAATCTCAATCAGTTTATGGAAGGAAACTTAAATAGAAGCAATAAGAAGATAATAGAAAGAATCACTTCAAAGATCAGCTGGATCATTAGCTGTTATGCTTTTTCATTCTACATGACTTTCTACTGTGAGTCTATGTTTTTTTCTTTTTTTTTTGGGGGGGGGGGGGGTTACAGCCTTGTTAAACCAGAGATGGAGGAAGAGAAATTATGTTTAAACCGACAAAATTACACCCAAAATACATCAACTCAATGCGACTGGTTCATTTTAATTTTCATTCTTAAAACCCGCCTATTTTCATACTGATATTTTCGATTTGATTGCATCACATCATGCTAGTGTAGATTTGCTATTCATTTTGTCATTCTTCTTAGGAAAGAATCCGCTTTGTTTTGTCTGTTCTTTTGGAAATAATCAGGCACCATCGTATATGAATCCTAGGTTACCATTCTTGGGCTCACTTGGTACAGAGAGGGCTGTCAGGCAAATGCAGCCATATCTATGCAGTGAAATTGTAGGGGATAGGGAGGTTTCAATGGATTATTGATTTGAATGGTGCTGACTACCTCTTGCTTTACAACATAACTTTGTAATAAACAGTTTAACGAGACGTGCTGTTTTAGTCTAACTTCAATCTAGCATATTCCAACTCCAAAGCTAAAAAGAATGGTCCAATGTTGATCCTCTCAGTTTCCTGAATGAGATATTGGAAGTTTGGCCTGGCTATTTGTTTCTCTCTGTTATGAAGGTATGTTGATAACTATCTTTTTCTGGGAGCAGTTGAAAAGGTGCAAAGATGGCTGAGTGTCATGCTGCTGTTACTGATGCAGAACTATTGGAATGGCCAAAGAAAGATAGGCATAGGTTCCTGCATGCTGTATACCGTGTTGGTGATCTTGAGCGATCCATTAAGTATGTTCTGATCTACAAGTGTGTATATTACTGTGGTGGGGCAAAGCAAGGAGCTAAAATCTCATATTTTTCCATAAAATTTTCCCCCCAGGTTTTACACAGAATGCTTTGGCATGAAACTCCTAAGAAAGAGAGATGTTCCTGAGGAGAAATATTCGAATGCATTTCTTGGATATGGACCAGAGGAGTCACACTTTGTGTTAGAGTTGACTTACAGTAAGTGACTTACAATGAGTAAATTATATACATGTCTAGCATGATTTGCTTCAGTGAAGCTTTATTTGTTGTAGTGCCAATCTGGACTACATAAATCTACTTAGCAGTATCCCTTAATGAGAGGTCAACCCGTTTGAAAACGGTGCTCCTTCATAATCTATGGAAGAACAGGGACCTTTCTTGAAGCATTTGACACTTTGTGTTTCACAATAGCCAAGGAGTTCAGGAAGTTCACCATTTTTCTCTTTGGGCATATAAAGCTGAATTTCTGCTAATTGTCCCTCCTGATAATTATAGTTTACCAGATTAGTATTTTTGAACATAATGAAATCACATATCTATTTTTATTGGAGGTTCTTTGGTTGTTTCTATGGATTTTGCACTTTCTAGTAATTTCATCCTCAAAAGTTTGTTAGGATTTGTATGGTGTGAATTGCTGCCACTTTTGGACTATAGAGTATAGCTTGTGTCAACAAAACCTATCTGTAATGATTTTTTCATGCAATATATGAGTGTTTGTGTATTTGTGATTGAACTTGAATCTCTTGCGTACAGACTATGGTGTGGACAAGTATGATATTGGGACGGGATTTGGACATTTTGCGATTGCAACCCAACATGTGAGATTGAACTATCTCCCCCCCCCCCCCCCGGTTTTTTCCCCCCCTCCGATTAACCTAACAGATTGGTTCACAAACTAAGCTGCAAAAAAACAGTGAGTTATGGAACTCCATTTTGATTTCAGGTTTACAAAATGGTTGAAGACATTCGTGCCAAGGGTGGCACCATTACCAGGGAGCCTGGCCCAGTTAAAGGTGGAACAACTGTGATAGCTTTTGTCAAGGACCCTGATGGTTACCTCTTTGAGCTCATCCAGAGAGGTCCGACTCCTGAACCACTCTGCCAAGTAATGCTTCGTGTAGGTGATCTGGAGCGCTCTATCAAATTCTATGAGAAGGTATTGAGATTTTCATTGTGAGCTGATTCATTATATTTGCATGGATTGTGGTCCGGGTAAGTTTTTGGTACTTTTAACTTAACCCCCCCCCCCTCCTTCAGAAAGCAAAAAGAAAAGCAAACTAAGAACCAAAAAAAAAAAAAAAAGCAACACTGATCTTGTCTGTTTAACAGTTTGATGTGTTCTTGTTTTAATTATGTTCTCGTTGCTGCAGGCCTTGGGTATGAAGGTAGTAAAGAAAGTTGACAGACCTGAGCAGAAGGTATGCAAGATTTGAATTCTACTGCTTCTATTCGGATTATTTGTAGTACAGATTGAAGACCCTACAACTTTTCGCTAAGTAATGAAGTTCTCTAATGCAGTATACCATAGCTATGTTGGGATATGGCCCTGAAGAGGAGACTACTGTTCTTGAGTTAACTTACAATTATGGTGTGACTGAGTATACTAAAGGAAATGGATATGCTCAGGTTTGTCTGCAGCACCACGTTCTCGAACCCACTTTATTTTCAGTTGTGATGTGATTTTTATTGTTGCAAATACTCTATATACCCTATGAAATAGGTTGCCATTAGCACTGAAGATGTCTACAAAAGCGGCGAGGTGGTCAATGTGGTTACTCAAGAGCTGGGAGGAAAGATCACCCGGCCACCAGGACCTATTCCGGGGATCAACACTAAAATCGTGTCGTTCCTGGACCCAGATGGCTGGAAAACTGTAAGTTCCCTTGCTTTATTCTCAAATAATAATGGAGAAAGCATTATTTTAGCAGTGCTTGTGTTAAGAATCTGATGTGAAGTGTATTTTTGGCGGTTTTGCACAGTCGCTTTTGCATCATCCATTAGCGACTCACTACTTGATTCAACCATTTGGTTGATTCTCATCCTTGATCTCAAGCATGTGTTTTGTGAAGATTTTGTTACTCCACACGACAGTTCCTGGGGTCTTGGATAAACGGTGTAAGACTTCGCACCTAGAAGTGTCTAACAATCATCTGAAGTCTAAGACCCTATGTTGTTCACCTCAAATAATCTTCATCCTTTTAAATGCATAGCATTTTTGGATTGAGAGTAAAAAAGGGCAATGCCCTTGAAGGATTAGAATATAAGGTCATGTTCGACAAAATTAGTTGTTTAAGTAGCAGAAAGCGGTTCAAGTAGTAGATAGTCGTTTAGGCAGCGGATGGCGGCTCTAATTGAGCTGTTAGCAGATTGTTATTTAGATTAGCAGTTGAAACAAATATGTTTCCGTAAATTTAGCTCTTGGATTGACTGATTAATGTAAATTGACATAAAAGGATATAGATAATTTTCAAAGATAAAATTTCTAAAGGATATTTTTTATCCGAAACATATTAAACGCTACTTTTGAATGTCAAAAGCCAATATTATTAGTTTTTCAAAAACGTTTGAAATACTAAACGCTACTTAAAATACTAGCCCAAACACTAAGTTACCGAACACTAAAAGTTGTCTTCTATTTTGATCGAACTCTAAAAATTGCAGGTTCTTGTTGATTATGAAGATTTTCTCAAGGAGCTCAAGTGATCAGGACTCATCTCCCAGTAGTTGTGATGGATGGTTGACGTTGCATGAATAAAATGTGTGTTCAGCTGCTTTTAGTGAATATTGATATGTGTGGTATAGTCATATGTATCTTATCAATGTGAATGCTAGCCAATGATATCTGTGTTGCCTTGAGTCAGCCTCAGAGAAGACGACCTTGAAACAGGTTGTTTACATGTAATCAAATACTACTGAAGTATATTAAATTTCTACATGTATTCTATAGATTAATTCTTGATTTTTTACCAGATTTCAGTGCATTTACAACTTTTTTTTTCCCAACATAATTCTAATGAACAAGTAATGAGATTTTGGAGGAAAAGCACAGGCCAAACATCAACTTGGCCTGTGACTTCTATATAAATATTTATCGCACCATGAGCAACAGAGTAAATAGCAAGTCTAAATGCAACACGATAGAAACAATGCATAACACCCCCCTACGATTTGTCCCCGTTAGCTTCTCGACTTGCTTAACCATCTAGCTCTTTTCTAACAACCAACAGTTACAGAGAGATCAAACGCCTAATTTCTGTGACAATAAAAAGAATTGAAGCACCACCTGTTTAAGTAGGGAGAAAAAACAAGAAGGCCTCTCAGTTCAAAAAACAGCTGAGAAATGAGACCCATACTGGATTTAAGAGGTGAAAGATATGTACGGGATTAACGTGGGTTTGCATCATCTGGTGAACCAAAACTGGGAATGGGATGATCAAGTTTCTCTTCCTCTCTCTACCGATGTGTATCCATTGGATAACAACCGAGAACTCGAAGAAATGTTGCAAATTCCTGCAGAAAACCATCTCATATGTAATGTCTAATAAATAAATGTTGCACGGTCATAGAAACCAGGAAGCCATGTTCACTTGACAGCAAGTTCGTTAGCCAGATACAAAGGCAAAAAGGGAACTGTATTTGACATCTGAACCCAAGTCTCTGGCTTTAACCACCTAAGATTTTAACGGCTAGTCAATCTGAAAGAAAAGTCAGATAACCTAACATTTAAATCATGTGACATTTTCCCACAGTAAAAGGATTGACTGTGCTCTCATCAGTCATTTTCTTATGAAACCATTTGGCATTCAATCTTGGAGTTTACATAATATAAGAACCTTTAATTTGCTATAGTTGATGACAAGATCATGATACTTTAAATCAGTCAAACAATGCGAATTGTGGTTTAAAGGAACCTGATTTTCAGAATTAAGCAAGAAACCAAATGCTAATAAAGATGATAACAATTTAGCAATCTGATAGATTCGTTATGAAGAGCTGACCTGCAGATGGCTTAAAGCAGATTGTGCTCGGGGCTCTGCCATTGATGCTTGAAAGTCTATGTAGAAGAGGTAGTCAAAGTATCTGCGACAAAGAGTCAGCAAATCATGATACCAATGGAGAAAAGGTAAATGATATAAGAGAACAATTCAATATTTTCGGAATCCTTCGTAGTTTTTTACGATTATTGATCATGTTCATAGAATGCTCCACAATTTAAGAAAATATCGCAAATAAATGCAAGGGAATATTTACGAAAACAAGCACCACCGAGAATGGACACCCCTGAAGGAAGGTGTGGGGATACAGACGGGCAGCAGCTCATGCCTGTAAGCAGAGATGCTGTTTCCAGTAGACCCACTAGAAGAAAAATAATTAAACTCAAGCTCTTCATTGATGCAAGAACAAGGGGTAAATATTTCCAGAGTAAAATCATGTTGAGGTTAATAGAAAAATTACATATCAAGCAATGTATACATCAAATCAACATACAATAGTTTTTAATACGTACTTGGCAGTTCCCTTATTTGAGTCATCCACTATTCGAAGTGGACGCTTTCTTTGCGGTCTACTCTCGATCTAAGTTTCATGCAAAGATAAATACATGCATCAAATGCCTGACTGTAAAGATACAATCTCAAAAAACAAAAAAGGGAAGAAAATCAATTGGCATACCTTTGTCCATTCAATATCTCGAAGTTCAAACACTGCCAAAGCTTTGAAAAGCATTCCAGAGCCTTCTTCGAAAGACAAGACAATACTAGTCTGAGACCAACACGAACAAGTTACAGGACAACAGATAAACTGCTTGCATTTACTCCTCTACATTTGACAACATTAAAAAGTGATCATACCTTGTAAGGCCTATCAGTGGCCGGAATCATAGGCTCTCTTGCTACTATTATGAAACGCGTGATATTATCATGATGATCCTGTCAAAGGTGTTATCAAATTGGAAATATGATATTTTGCGACAAGACGATGATGAGTTGAAGCCCTAATAAAGATGGCAAACAAAATATATATTACTCCAAGATAACTAGATCACAATATTGCAAAGACTCGTTATAATGGATAAAACAGTCCCACTTTGCCCAAGACCCTGGAAAAGTAAATAAATTTCAGCTCACAGATGTGATAGTTCTCACTGCTTTTCATTAGAATACCATTACCCTAGTGCACTAAGGAACTAAGGAGAGGCCAAGTCAGGGGTAGGGAATAGGACAACCTGTCCACCCCATCTTCCCTCTCAAAGGGGAAAGATCTACAATCTGTAACATATTCTATGGCCTCTAATTTCAGACTGGAAATTTTCTGAGTGGATGAAATAAACAATACAAATAAAGGGAAGCTGCAATAGGATCTAGCATAAACAGAGAAGCTAGCATCCGTGATTTTGTACAATAGAGAGAAATCAAATCCAATAAAAAAATGTTTCTTTTGTATAACCAACACTGTGATGTAAATGCACACCTGTATTCTTTCTTCAAGAACATTGAGGCCATAAATAGCTGCAGCACGCACACTTGCCACTGCAGCCTTGTCTCTTGCACCCTCTGAAGCCACAATCTGGGTATAGAAAATGCAAAACAGAGATGAAAATGCATTCCACTTATAGCAGGATAAACTTCAAGGCGTAAGTATCACCTGCGCAGCACCAGCAGTGTCGTTCGCACTAATTCTTACCAGACCTAATTTGCTCAGAGTCTCTTCACATTGATTGAGTGCCTGGAGGAAGATGTAGATGGATGAAGTAAGTACATATTTTTTTGGGGGGGGGGGGAGGATCGCAAGCTAGACGCCATTAGGCATGTTGTCTATAATAGCAGTTGCATGGTGCATCATGTATACCAAATTAAAGCAAATCTCAGCACCTGAGGGTGACTCAAAATGCGCCTTAGCTCTTCTTTTGTTACCCCAGGCAATCCCAAAAGACAGTGATTAACATCTACATGAACTTCGCCTACTATATGTAGCCCGTGCCTGAGGAGTAAATCATAGTTACGGTGAATACTACCACCCACTGAATTATCAATGGGTAGAACTGCTTTATCCACCAACCAAAGTTCCACTGCCTACGAAACAAATCATAGCAAAAACGAATACAAGTGTGAATAGATGCATTAAGCAAACAACACAGTATGTGATGAGAAAAAGTGGAACCTCGAAAGCAGCCTCATAGTCATCACAAGGAACAGTCTCACATTTTGGATATGCTTTCAGAGCAGCATCCTCACTGTACGCCCCAGGCACGCCCTAAATTAACATTCAAAGAAGTCAATGGTGGAAGACTTTACTCTAGCCAGATGATAATGAGTAGGCCATTTTACCTGATATGCAACCCGCACTTTTGAACCATTGCTCTGAAATGAAGAAAGATCAGCCGGAGACAATGGTTCTGCAGGTTTAAGACGTGTTACTCACAAGAAAGAAGCAATGGTAAGACACTTCATAGCATGTTGATAACTTGTATATCCTGTCAACTAGCATGAACTGTGATCAACTTAGTTACCTAATTCGCTGCACCCCCCTAGATCTGCAATCCTCGTTCCAGATCGCAATTCACCCGGGATCCAAAATGCAGTGGGTCACGATACAGTTTGCTACAATTATCGATCCAGAGTGAGCAAGGTTAATGATGGTTTTCGTAATGGTAAAACAGTTGTTCATAGTGTACTTCAGTTGATAGGCTTCACGCCATACCCTCAAGAATACAAGCATCATGATCAGCTTCAATGGCGGCTGCTAACTTCAGAGATAGACTGTGACGAGGAGATGGAGAGATAGAATAGGTTGCTATGGTTTTCAGAAATGGAAGAGAGATGAAGAAGGGGAACTGTGTGCAATAAATTTAATTTGGGGACAGAGGTGAGAGAAACAAGCGGGCTACTAGGGTAGTAAGAGAGATTCTGAAAGGAGAATTAATTTGGGAACTCGCAGGTAGCTAAAAGTTGTGGAGAACTGGGGACATCGGTGATGATAAAGGGGTTAGTTGTGATACTGGAAGGAAAAAAAGGGAAGTCTAGGTATCATACATGATATAATTAATGAGTTTCATTTAATAAATTTATTATGTATTTTTATGGCATTTGTCATCTTTTAGTATTCCCTTTTATTTTATTTTTAAGGAAAGCATATAGCGATTTAGAAAAATTTTTGCAGCGAATTACGATCCAAATTAGCACTCCTAATGAACCTATCCCCTCGTTCTAGGATCATAGCAAAAGTGCGTATTGCGATCCTCAACTCATTTTATTAATCTAATGATCCCCAACCATGGTAACTATATTCACAACTTTCCCACTCAAAGAATATGTCTCTAGATAAGTTAGGTCTTGCGCAATAGCTAGTACTGCAATCCAGTTATGTTGCCAACAAAGCCTACCATCACTGCCAAGAAACATCAAAAATTCTTGGAACACTCTAAAACAGGAAACCAACATATAGCAAAAGCAAACAACCCCCGTGATCATAATTTAATTTCATCACCTACTTCATTATGCCATATCAATTAATGAAAAAAAAGATCACTGGTTCCAAATGGAGAAAAACAGTAATTATCCAATCAAATGAACCGAGATCAGTTTCATGGGCAACCCCCCCCCCCCAACAAAAAAAAACACAAAGGAAAGGGGGAAAAAGAGAAGTTGAAATTTGGTACAAAGGGTAGGCATGAAGTATCAGTCTCTAGTAATAAAGTGTAACGTGAGTATCCTATTCATACTCCTCATTCCAATTCAAAAATCATGGTTCCAACCTCCTTTACCCGGAAAACACTGGGGAAAAAAAACACTTGTTCATGTTATACTAAATACAACCAAGGCTTCCTGGACAGAGCCATGTTTTGAGCAAGTGAACACCAATTCAACTTCCCTACTTATTCTTGTCCCCAAGTCCGAATAATGTAGCGGTATAGATTGCAGATTTCTAGTAAAGTAACATGCACATAAAGAGGATCCATACAACAAAATAGGCCATTCAAGCAGCCAACTTCCATTATATTTTACACAAATTTCATAGAATGTTTCCTCTTCAAGCATTACTTAAATTTCAGCTGATCAAAGAGTGCAAGACCCGAAAGACTTGATATTTGTTTGATTGTTTCTCGACCTATGCAGTTCTCCCCTTACTTAAATTTCAGCTGATCAAAGAGTGCAAGACCTGAAAGACTTGATATTTGTTTGATTGTTTCTCGACCTATGCAGTTCTCCCCTAAAGAGTTCTTCTCATTCACAAAAATAAAAATGAAATTTGCAGCAACAATGATGGACGCACATGAAATAGAAGAGGCACTATATATCAAAGATGAAATCACACAACTATAGAAGAAAGTAATCTAAAATTAGGAGTAGGAAGGAAGAACTCACTAGAAAGGGAATTCAAATCCTTGTTGAACCCGCTAAGTTTATTTTGTAGGGTCTCATCATCAGCCTCAGGTTTCAATGGCTTCTCATCTTCAACAGGTTTGATATCCCTTTCTCCCAAAACATCACAACAGCAACGCCACTTCCATAATCTCCTCAAATCTCTCCTGAAATTCACCCCACCCAAACAAGGCCTTGCACCTAAATCAGGATATGAGACAACCCGACATCCCCATACAACTGCATCAACCCTTAAAGCCATAAGTTCCACCCAAAATCCTCAATCTACAAACTCAAACTCAAATTTCCAAAAAGATTAGAAGCGAGTTTCATGGGAATTCGAAAGACCCATTTCGGCATTGTGCAGAAAAATTTGTGGGCAGCGGAACCCACCAAATGGAAATGAAAGAAGAAACTTGAAAAGTTGGGGATTTTAATCAGCCAATGCGAAGCAAATTTAGAATTTGGGAAGGAAAAATGTGGGGAAATTGGAGGGTGGCAGGTGAGCAGACCCTGGTACAGCAATTAACAAGTTGTCAACGATTAAATATAGAGAGAAATAGAAAGAGTAGAGCATTGCAGCAGACAAGAAAAGACCATCAGAGGAGGAAAAAGAAGACAAATTTCGATGGATTCAAGCGAAGAAATTATGGGGAATTGGAAGAGTTGCAGTTTAAGAACAGGAAAGAGCAGAACGTCGAGAGAGATGGGCAGAAAGAGTATGGAGGGAGGATGAAAATGGCAACGTAAATTTGGGTTGGCTAGTGCAGGCAATGGAGTGGGGTTTTGGGATTTGGTTGGGATAAAAATGAAAATAACCCTTATGAGGATCTTGTCATTCGAGTTTTATTTTTGCCACATTTTAATAGAAATGGGATCTCATCAAATCAAATAAGATTTTTATTTCACAACCAAGGATTCTATTTGAGATCTTGCAATATTTAATAATTTTTGGGTAGGGCTGTACATGAGCGAAATGGGGTTGGCAAGTCCTCGGGTTCGGCTCACTTCAGGTTCGATTTGACCAAATTTGACTTGCATGCTTAGCGAGCCAAGCCCAAGCATATGCTGATATACATGATTAAACCTTTTAATTTTATCAATGTGGGAGAATTCCCACTTTCATATTCTTCACTCGTGGTTTACTGATAAAACTCAACACGTGGCATGATCCCTGTGGGGGGTGGTGGCAAACTGAGATTGAGTACAACTTTGGGTCTGATACTATGTTAAATTTTATATCAATTGGATTTTTTCAACAAACGAGTCATATATACAAGTTCAAATGAGATTCCAATCCAAAACTAATTGACAATAGATGGAGTAACTCATAAGCTTATATAGATGCTCAAACTGTTCAATTTTATCAATGTGGGATAATATCCATTTTCATATTCTTTCATTTTATTAATGTGCGATAACATCCACTTTCATACTCTAACAATATCTGTCTTGCTAGCAATCCCTGAACCACCATCACATTTACTTGAGCACAATTTCTTCTTAGCTACCCAATGAATCTTCCTACCATTCTCACGCGCCAATATCTGTTGATAGTAAATTGAATGTCATAAAAAAAATCTCTTGAGAATTTGGATATATTCATAGCTTATGTTGGATCTGTCTGGTGTCAGGGATAAGAATCACACATCGGACAAGTGATATGAGGATCCTGGACTTATAAACGGTGGCGCTGCACACTGTATCAGACTGGTCTTTTGGGTACAAGTGATATGAGGCTCCTGGACTTATAAACGGTGGTGCTGCATACTCCATCAGACCGGTCTTTTGGGGAGAGAGTAATGGTTCCGTGACAAGTGGTATCAGAGCCAACCCAGGCCCGGTTCCGATGTCTCGGCAAGCGCTTCAACGGAATGGGGTAGGCAGAGAATCCCACCTATGACGAGGGCTTCACAGGATTGGGTGGATGAGAATGTCACATATAAGAATCCTACATCGGATAAGTAATGGGAGGATCCTGGACTTCTAAATGATGGCGTTACAGACCCCATCAGATTGATCTTTTGGGGAGAGAATAATAACCCCGTGACACTAGACAACAACCTTTACAAGCGCCTTCGTCTACGCCCAAGAAAAATTCTTGCTCATCCACCCTTTATTACGTTTACTTATGCGGTCCTTGATGGGCATAAAGCTTGCCTCTTAGAATGACCTATTCTTGCGGGAGGCCTAGATATTATTCATGTGAAAGTTCTTCTCTCATATCAATGGTAAGCTTAATTTCATCCCTTCTTTCCTGTTGAAACCCTTTGCTAACTAACGATCACACTTGGTTTATCTAAGTCAGCTTTTTTCTTAGAAGCCGTCTCATAAACATTCTAAATATCCATAATAACACGAGTTTCCTCGTATAGCATGAAAAAAAAAAAAAAAAACTGTGTTGTCTGCGAACAGGAAGTGTGAGACTGAGAGTCGAATTACATACCTTATGACCCATAAATCAACCCATCTTCAGTTGCCCACTTAGGAGTTAGAACAATCCTTCAGGATAAAACAGAAAATTGGATCTGTTTGGTGAAGTTGTGAGGAAGGCTTGAGGGTTTAATAAAACCCCTAGACTCACTGTTCATTATTCTAATTTATCAACTTTAACCAGCTGTAACCTACTTCAACTCACTTCATGAACTTTAATGAAAAATATCTATTTCAACTAATTTCAACCAGTTTCAACAATCATGATTGTGTAGCTTGTGGTGATCATAATACTAAGGTAGTTGTTATTTAAAATACTCTCTTACAACTAAATAAGATAATAGAAATACTATTACAAATCTGTTTATATTATATGGTTGTTTACTTCTAATAAAATATTACATAAGTGTGATACCTTGTAGTCCAATCAAATAATCGAAAAAGAAATCTGATTTCCTCAATACCAACCAAACACCTCCCAGTGATTTGTGTGACCATTCCTTGTGTGATTGTTTGGTTGGTGCCTTCTGATTTGTGATGGTGTATGTTGTTCATATCACTAGTCACTACTCTAGTAATTAAAAGGAATTAAAATACATAGACTAAATAAAAAAAAGAAAAAGAAGATATCTACAATATGATCCTTCCATTCATTTTAGAGAACGAAGCTTGATGCCAGGAGCATGTGGGGCCATCCTCCATTGCAAAACATCCAATCATTTCAATTCTGATTGCAACACTTGTCATATGAAAGTACATGAGTTTAGACCGATGAACACCCTGCCACAATCGAGGACACTTAAAAAAAAAAAAAGAGAAATTGTTGAAATGGTTCACAAACGAGAAAATCTTGATCCAATAGGGAAATAAGACATGGGAATGGGCGGCTGTGATTTTGTAATCTTGGAGCTGCCCTTTGACTTCTTGGGCTGATCATCATCAATCTTTTTGCTGCTTGCTGCGACCTGTGTGGGTGAGAAGCAGGAGAAAATCCCAGAAAACAGAGACATGATGCTTGAATATTTATGGAGGCTGTTTTCTTCTTCTTTTTAAATAAGTAGGGAGTTTTTGTGGACTTTGTTTGGGAGCTAAGCTAGAGAGATGATAATTAACCCTCTTGGGTTTGCCTTTCTGAGACTGATTATGCCTCTGTTAATTTGTCTTGTACTTTTATAGGGGAGAGAAAGAAAGAGGGGGGGGGGGTTATGGCAAGTGGTTTGATTAATTCTTGGTGGTCAAGAAAATGTGGGAAATATTATATGCAATTTGTCTTGTACTTTTATAGTGCACAATGTCTTCCTTTTTTTAACCCAAAAAAAAAAAAATAGTAAGCTGTCTACCTACTGAGTTTGTGTGTGGAGCTAACCCAATGGGCAATGGTGGAGTTGGCTTTTCTTTTTGGGGGGAAGCATCTGAACTAAATCTGACAAATGGATCATTCAGTTTGATTTTATGGCGAGCTAATTTCAAGTTGGATCATATGCGGGCTAATCAAATTCTGTTCGGGTTCGGTTTCGGATCAAGTTGTTTTTGGTTGGGTTGTCTTTAATTAAGTAACTCCATTTTTAGTCTAATAAGCTTGTCATGCGAAGAAAAGTAAGTTTTCGATGGCGTCATTTTTTTATCAATTTGGTTTTTGAATCCACTTCAGATTAAGTATTTCAGGTGTCGAAAGTATGGATTCGGATTATTCAACTCAGATGTCAAATTTCAGATTAAGTATTTATTTATTTTTCCTCTTTACATATTAGAGTGTCAGCAAATGCGAACGTGAAAAGTTGTATATAAGCCGAGGGTTATGACATATGATAGATGATACACAATTTGAAGGGAAATGTATAGAAAGTAACGATTTAGATATGATTTTGACTAACTTTACTTGAAAAAAATTACGCTGATAAATTTTAGTTGATTAAATGAAAGAAATAATAGATTAGACGATATAACTTTTGAAGTTTGAATCAAATGATTTTGGAGGGATCGCATGCGGAAGCACGATTTTGGCTGTTTTGGCTAGGACAATGATGACCAATGAGTTATGTTGGTGCAGAAGAGTGGGAAGCAAGCTAAGCTAAAGAAACCAAGTTGAAAGTTGCGTCTACAAAGGCAGCTTATTTTGACCATTCATAGTCATTGAAAGCTTCCTATTACCTTTTGATTTTGGCATCATTAAGCCAATTAAATGATCGTGCCTGAAGTATTTAGTTAGTAACCCACTAATCACTGTTTGAGTCTTGTAAAGCAAGTTATCGAATCCGCTCCTGTTTCCAAAGATAAGATAGATTAACGGTTTGTTTTTTTCCAACTTTAAATATCGTGTTTTAAATTGCATTCTTATACACCTTTCCTTTTTTTTTTTTTCCTTTTCAAATTTAAAGAGAATAAATCCCGGTGGAAAAGTGACCTAGAGCTAGAGAGAGAAAGGAGGCTACAAGAGGAGCCTACGAATGGGACAGGAGAGAGAAAAGGAGGAGAGAGAGAGAAAGGAGAGAGGAGAGAGAGAAAAAGTGGATGAAAAGCGCACAGGAGTTGTTAAATCAAAAAATCATGCGTTGTTTTAATAATTATTTTGATTATATTTTATATATTATTATATCTATTTTATTTTATTTTTTATATTGTTCAGGTTTGGTATTAATAAAATAAAAAGGAGAAGACAAGTCGTCAAGACGTGGGTTTTACACGCTTGGCTATAAAGACGGTCCAAAAATAATAATTATGGAAAAAATTATTTCTATAATTATTTAGTTTGGGCTAGGGTTTCAAGAGTTGGGAAAATGCTAGAAGTCTTGAAGGAGAAGAAATCTAAGGAAGAGATAAAAAAACCCTAACTTACCAACCCTAATCCCCTTCACTTCCTATATATACCTCCACCATAAATCAGCTTGATAAGACCCCATCACACGCCCTACACCCCATCTCACGCCTTGCTCCTCCCTCTTCATAACCTCACCATATCACGTCTTCAATTTTCATTCAAGCCCCATCATCATCCTATCATCTCATCACCATCATCTATCATCATCATCGTCTTCTTCTAAACACACGATAACGCACGGCTACTTCAATCCTTCACGCTTATATTACCACCGCCTCACTTTCATGGTTAATAAGTTTTTTTTTTGGGTTTTAGTTATTCTTATTTTATTTAATTAGGTTAAACTCCTTAAATTATTATTACACATGAAACCTTTGCTAAATTATTGTGATTTAATTTTGAATATGAGTGAGTAATTTTTTTTCCTTAGTATAATCTTCTTGAAACCATGCTAAATTTACTATTTTGAAATAAATCTTATACTTTATTGTCTAGTTGATTCATATTCATGATTCTATAGCGATTAGTATTTATCGTTCATGATATTCGTGTTATATTAATTAGAATGCATGCTAGTTAGTTTAATACGAATTCATATGATAGTTTAAAAGGCTTTAATACGTAAAAGTTATCGTCTTTTAAGCATTAGTATCCCCCTAATTAATCATGGATGGCTCAAACCCATCTCTTTTAATTAGGTAATCGTTATAGATCTTTGTTAAATCGATTTGCTGGTAAATTAGTTACAAAGCGTTGGATGATATTTTTCTAGTACGTAATGCTCTGATTTGATTAAATTCTTACGCTGGTATAAGGGTTATCAAATTAGTAGGGTTTACATTAGGGCTGGACCTAATTAAACTAGAATCTAAGGAAAAACGGAGAAGAACCGCTGGTGGATGTTTTCTACAGTTTAACTCATGAATGAAATTAACTTGTGTGTCAATGATAAATATTAATTTGCATGGTGGATTGAGATTATACTAAGTATCCGTCATAAATTTGACAACTTTTGATCATTATTTGTTGCTTAGAGTTAATTTGATTAGTTTGTTAATTTTTGTTCTATTTTTATTAGCTTCAATATAATTTCAATTGACCCCCCCAAAAGTATAGTCTTTTAGGAGTGTCTAGGTAATTTTAGATAGTTTAGATTTTGATTTTTAGAGTGGTTATAATTTTAGATTGATTTATATTTAGTTTTAGTATTTAATTACCGGTTTGTTAGAAATTAGACTAAAAATAGTTATTTTTGTTCTTTTTTGATTTTTATCAGTTTCTAGAGTTTATATAGTGTCCTAGTCTGCCCATACTTAATTCCGTAATTTTTGGAAGTTATTTGATAATTTTTCAGAATTATTTTGTGAAATTGATATGTGCAGGTTTTTAGGTTATTAATTCTGAAAATTTCGATTTTAATTGTTAATTCACAATTATTAGGTATTGTTAAGTCCAGAAAATTGTATCCTAGAATTAGGGTAATTTTATTGATTATTTTCATATTTATATTTATGCAGATTATTTTATTTCTAATTTCAGATTTAATATTCTACATTGATATTCTATGGTAATTTTCTGATTTGATTTTTCTGAAATTATTTGGATACAATTGAGGAGTCATAAGCTTATATGCCTGAATAATAATATTTTAGGTTACTGTTTGACATTTTTAATATTTACCTTCGGATTATTATTTGCTGTGTTGATTTGTAATTAGAATTTCAGCTACTATTCTGTTTTTATTTTTTTAGATCATTTAGGAACGCTTTTTACTGTTTTCTTTCCAGAATATAATCCAAAATATTTAGGAGCATCATTGGGTGTTTTTCCAGATTTTTATTCATTAGATTTTAATTGTTTTTGAATTATTAAGATTAGATTTAATAAATTGGATTAGTAAAATCATTTAGGATTAAGCTAGCTTTTTTAAAATAATCTTTCCTCGTGGATCGATCCCTACTTCCCTATGCTATAAATTGTATTTAAAAATCGAAGTAGTGGTTAAATTTATGGCTCCATGACAAGCTTTACAGGAGCTTCGAAATAGGAAGCAGACACAAGGAATTTTCTCTGTTCATTGATAATCTATCACCAAGCTTGGACAGCTTCACTCTAAGAAGAATTTTCTAAAAGTTCGGTGAAATTGTGGATGTCTACATCCCTAGAAGGACTGGGAAGAGGAGCCATAGATACTTTGGCTTTGTGAGATTCAAAAAGGAAGATCAAGCTCAGAGGGCCTTCGAAGCCATGCACAGACAACTTATCAGAGGTAAGCAGATATGCCCTTTACAGGCAACGCATGCATCAAATAGTGTACAACTAAATGGTTTTTTTTTTTGCAACAACTTAGTGTTGCTTTTGGAGGGAAAAGAAAATAGCTGAAATTGGAGGAGAAATGCAAATTACTAAACTACCCTTCATGAACTTATTAGAGAAGGTTGTGTGAGGAGGTAGCGGAAGTATTTGGGGTTTTATGTTTACTCTCTCTCTTTTCCTTCAATATCAGAAATTCCATCAACCCTCCCACACAACTTCTGCTCTTTCATCTCTCTCAACGTCTCCACAGATTATGTGAAATTTTAGTAAATTCACAGTGAATTTAGTGGTTTTAGCACAGATCTAGAAATAGGTGAAAAGAATGGAGTGAGACAAGATATGTAGTGGTCCAACTTTAGCAACACATCAACCATTACTCTACTTCTCTACTATTTCTAATGAAGGTGAAGAGTCTATGATGAAGATGATCGGTTAATATGAAGAGGAACGACTGAAAAAATCTCATATGGGTATACCACTACAACTAGTTGGGTATGCAACATATCTGTCACACTTGATAGTAATTGTCAATTATATGTCAGTAAAATGAGTACGTTATCATTGTTGTTGTTGCTATGAATAGTAATTAACTGAGTATATATGTATGCCGTGATTTGTTAATTGTCTACCATGGTAGTAGGGTTAGCACTGTCATGTAATCCAAATTGTATGAAAATATAGTGAGGATCATGTACCATAAGAGTGAAGGAACACGAACATTGAAAGAAAAAAAAAATTTACTCACAAGCAAACTTGTAAAAATGGCGTTCTATCATTATGCTATTACATAGCTGTACTTGAACTTATCAAGATGCATAAATTTTAATTTCGCATAGATTATTTGGATATTGAAAGATGATCATAGGTAATGAGATTATTAAAATTTTTTGAGTGTAAAGTATGTACGGGTTGGAATATATTTGTGGAAGTGAATGAATTTCGTGAAGTATAACTGTTATAATAGTACTTCATTGTGCGGAATGTTAAGACATGCTATTGATAGGCTTCAAACCAAGATATCATATACCAGATTCTTAGTTTACCTACATGTCAATATATGTGTACCTAGGCATACTCAGTACAGTGATTGGGTAGACTGAATGCTCAGAATAGGTGGTGAGTTAACAATAGAGGAATAAGTATATGTTAACACAAGATAAATAAGGGAAGTTGATGATTTAACAATGGGGGTCAAAATTTGGTAGCAAATTTCAGGAAGGTGTCATTTGCGATGTTACATATCGGTATATGTCATTAACATGTTTGATAGCTGCAAAATTCAATATTACTTAAAAGAAGGCGTTATATATAATGACTTGCAATCTATACCTACATTACAATAAGTGTAAACCCTGGTAGACTTTATAAACTTAATGGGTAAATATTGAAAAACAGTTTTATGAAGGCCCCTTGACCTAATAGAGTGAATATTTGATAAAGGGAATCTCATAGTGATTGTAATAGAGTTATATGGCCAGTGTAACGTGTATATAATGGTGTGTGTTTTGCAGGTGTATGAAATAGAGTTGCAGAGTGTATAAAAACGGATGCCAAGCCTCACGAAGGAAGTCGCGTATCTAAGTGAAAGGATTTCGAAAATGGAGAGTTCGCGAAGTGCCTCTACTCATGTTAATGACAAAGGGGGAAATACGATGAGCAATCCATTCGTATCTTTAGAAGAGGAGGAAAGTACAAGTAGTGTGAGCAAGTTGGGAAGGGATGCAATCAAAAAGATGCACGACAAAGGAAATAGAGGTAGCACATATTGTCAGTTGCAGTCTATCATAAATGAAGCAACGAAGCATAACCTAGTTGAGGAGGAGAAGAGAAGATGTTCGAGGTACAGGAACAAGTGATGAAAGGTCAGGGTCAGCCTAACCAGGGGGTAAGTGGGAGCAGGAACGACCATTCTTATAAAAAATTGTACTGATAAGCAAACTTGTAAATTGCATGGGACATGCACAATCAAGATGTGATTGCATGGGACAAAATCTACTAGTTCGATTATATTTTTTGTTTGTACATAGACTTGTAATCCTAATATGATAGGAGTGTACTAATTGTATGTCATTGTGGTGTTCATTGTGTATGTCATTGTGGTGTTCATTGTGGTAGTTTACAAAAATAACTTATTTGTAACTATAGGACCAAAATGTTTGGGTGATGTTCAACTTGTCTGCGAGGAGGTCACATTTTGCAGGTTCAGTGGTTGTACTCATCATCCTTATTGACCCTACCATAGTGTCATGTTTACTATGGTAAGCAATAACTGCACCCTGGTATACATACTGTCTTTGTTGGAGTACATGGACTATGTGTGAGGATGTGCACGTTGGTGTGGAAACTCGAACATATGTCGAAGACCTGCTGTAATCCCGAAGTTAATGTTAATGCCAGCTGGTGATGCTGACATTTGGGAGATGGTTCGGACAGGATAAGCAAAAGCAGGGCATGCTTACGGGGGCAAAACATGATAGTTTGATATACATTTTGTTAATTACACGTGCTTTTAACCTAGCTATGCAAGGGTTCTACTAATTGTATGCCATTATGGTCTATCTTGTTAGAGTTTATCATAATTGATAAATATGTTGTAGTACAACCAAAATGCTTGATTGTTGTTTGAATGTATGAGAAGAAGTCACATTTGCAAGTTTAGTGGTTACATCCACTATTGATGTTAACCCACTCCCCGTGTAGTGTCTACCATGGTAGGCAATGAATGATACGTCGATATACATAGCGTATATCTTAGACTAGATGGATAGTGTGCAGAGATGTGCACCCTTGTGTGTACCACTGATAAATGATCATGTATAAGTAGTTCGAATTTTATACTGAATCAATTATACTTGACAAATATATCATCAATAAAGATAGACTACAACTGACAATATGCACCTCGAATATCATGTATAAGTAGTTCAAATTTCCTACTGAATCAATTATACTCGACAAATATGCCATCAATCAATTAGAACATATAATACTTTAAAAGTGCATCGATATCGAATCATAGCATCTACATCTGCCTCTGCCTGCTTCTCAACTCCCTGAGGAATGGTTGCTGCTACTCCCACTTTTCCCTGCTTATGGTGACCTTGAACTTCCACCACCTGTTCCTATGCCTCGAATATCTTCTCTTCTCCCCCTCAACTAGGCTATGCTTCATTCTTTCATTTATGATAGACTGCAACTGGCAATATATACTACCTCTATTACCTTTGTCGTGCATCTTCTTTGATCGCATCCCCCTTGACTTGCTCATACTACTTGTACTTGCATCCTCTTATAAAGATACGGATGGATTGCTCGTCGTATTTACCCCTTTTTCATTCATATGAGTAGAGGCACTTCGCGAACTCTCTATTTCCGAAATCCTTTCACTTACATAGACGACTTCCTTTGTGAGGCTTCGCTTCCATTTTTATACACTCTATAACTCCATTTCATACACCTGCAAAACACACAACATTACATACATATTACACTGGCCATATAACTCTATTACAATCACTATGAGATTCCCTTCATCAAATATTCACTACATTAGATCAAGGGGCCTTCATAAAAACTGTTTTTCAATGTTTATCCATTAAGTTCATGATGTCTACCAGGGTTTAAACTTATTATAATGTAGGTATATATTGCAAGTCATTCATATAACGCCTTCTTTTAAGCAATATTGAATTCTGCCGCTATCAAACATGTGTAACATCCCCAGCCGCTAGGGCTAGAAGTGTTACGTTTTCTTTACTTCTTTCTCAAATTCTAGGGCGAAACGGATAGAGTTTTCCCTAAAAACTGATCGTTTCCAGGCTAAAAGCCTTACAATAAACCCCTGTAAATCAACGGAAGCGCAAAATATTTTAAAAGAACCTCAATAGCTATACGCAGGAGTTTATAACTCAATGAGCCACCCGCTCGGAGTATACCACACAGAATAGTTCATTAATAAAGAAAAAAAATGAAAGATACAACTCAACGGTTCACACAACTGGAGTATTGGGGTTTACATCCCAAATCATAACTAACTAAAACCAAGAAGACATCTAACTAATTAGATGGTTGGCTCGTACGGCCGTATAGAGCGACCTTTATACCATATACAATACATGAACTAGAATGCTTGGTTTACATGCATTTAGAAACTAAGAATACATTACATGACTTCATTAAAGACGTAAGTAGGCACACATGACACCCTGCAAACGAGAATAGACTCCATCTTGACATAATTAACTCAACTTCTTCCTGTCATAAGAAAATCTGGGGAAATAGAGGAAAGAGTAGTGGGATGAGCAACCACACGCTCAATGAGTGTCCCCTGACCCCCTTAAAACCAAAACCGTTGCAGGCAATAATACTCATATTAGTCACATATCATGTATTCATACTTTACTATCATATTAGGCATTCATTAAATCCTTATGAAAGGATTACTAACCATAAACTTGATTTTAATCACTCAAACACATTTCTAGGTCCCTAAATGACTAAGTTCCTTTACTAACAAGCAGTTAAGCACATAAGCGAGCACCGAGGGCTAAGCATAGGGATCTTCCTTTTTCATAATCACATCTTCTTAGCATTCCATTTAAACTATGCATGAAACCTCATTATATGGTGTACACATAAGGTTATCTCTTTTCATAAGCATACTTTTCTTGACGTTTCATTCATATGATATACATGAGGCACACACACTTCAAGTCTCATTCATAGGGTATGCATGAAATATGATCATGAAGCTTTCTTTTTCATGATCCATCTTACTTAGCATCTCATTCATAAGTTATACTCGAAATGTTCTGTTGAGTTAAAAATACCGCAAGTGCACGGTACCAGTTGTAGCCAACAACGGCAAGTACGGGTTGTGTCCACAAGAAACTCGGTTTTAACCACCGAACCAACCTTTAACACTCAATTTAGGCTAGAGTCTAGTAGAATGGGTTTTACTGGGCATTAATTCTATTCAATCTAAAGTTACTGCTTCTATCTAAATCAATAGTGACAAGGATCCTGGATTGGGGTTCACCACACTTTGGTATTCTTTGGATTATAAACTAGATCATGTGAATCCGCCCACGAGACAACCGAAATGGAATGGTTACAAGTTAAATGCATCTACGCCTTCTCTCAAAGGTCATTAGACTGGTCAAGTTATTCTAGTTATCTATTTTCATGAAACTAGAGTCGCGAAACCACAGGATTGTGTAACCCTTAATTCCCAATTGAAACCCTAACTATTTTCATGTTAAGAAATTCAATCGCTCACAAAGCCGCTCTAAGTAGAGGACTTAACTTTTGTTAATCTCCTAAACCCCAATTATAAACATGAATACGACCCTCTCAGGCAATTCATCGAATACCTGGCATGCTAAGTGAGAGTTCAATTATAACATCGGCGTTAATTCACAAAAACCTAGAATACCAATCCAAATCACATCATAAGGGCTACGCCCAATCCAAGACACGAAATTTAGCCTCTAATAATCATTCTAATCATAATTACAATCAAGAAAACGAACATGCTCAAAAGTATCAACTTTGAATTAAAACGCAAAGGAAAAAAGGTAGAGGAATGTACTCTGTGCAATTCGCAGCAACAATCTACCAAAAGCATAAAGTACTTTCAATCCAATGTCCTGAATCTAACAACAATGAATCTCAATCCTATGAACCCTAATTGCCATTTTCGAGAGAGAAAAACTAACTGCCAATTACAACGCAAGATCGCGATTAAACGAGAGAAACTAAAGTGGCACGGGGCAACCGTGCCACTTTGCTGCCTTGCGTTTTCCCGTTTCCCTGGGTGGCACGGTCATGCTGCCTGGCATGGTGCCGCCGTGCCACTTTCTCTTTGCTCTAGATCAACATTTTTTTGTTCCTATTTGGCACAACATTAGCTTATTTCTCTCATTTCTTTCAACCAAACTCCTGAAAACACAAACACACAACATTTAGGCACATTTGCGGTAAAGAATGACAAATTAGCTTCTATACTCTTGAAGTTTTACCGAAAATCGCCGAAATGAGGGGTAGAAATCATGCCTAAAAGCGATAAAATAGAGGTTTATCAACTCCCCCATGCTTATCTCTTACTTATCCGCAAGTAAGACTGAAACATGAATGAATCGACAGGGGATCAAAAACCTCTAACCACCTGCCTCCTCAGGCAAGGCCAATTGGGGATCAGTCGAATCGAACATAGGTGCGCACAACCAGTGGAGTGATTTGAAGCATAAATACAATTTCCAAATTCATTTCAAATCGTTGGGAAGACCACATGTTCAAGTCAGCATATCGTCAAACCATATCACACCCCTCCCCAATCAAGACGCATCCAAATGAGTAGTGGGCTAGAAGGCCTGGTAGTGACTCTCATAGGAGGAACAAAGTAACTGCACTCCCGCACATGTGTTTAAGATGTAAGAAGGTTCACTCGACTCTCTTCCAATTAAACTATCTACCATAGGCTTGGTAGGATTCTCAATTCTTCACCGCGAAAGTGCAATATACGCAACAACAATCAAGAGGACCTTGTAGGGTTGAAATGGGGGTAAGGGCGCAGGCAGGAGGGGGATAAACAATTTGGGAAGTGAAGAGCTGAAAGTCGTAACTAGTGAGCAACCAACACTTAAACATATCATATCGCACTCTTATTAGGGACACAAACACGCCCTAAAACAGAAGAGCCATCGGGAATGCACTATACCATCATGCCAAACACTCTTATTTATCACCTTTTTCAGGTTTCAATAAGTTTCTCTTTTCCCTTTTCTTTTCTCCTTTTTTTTCAGCAAGTTTTTCTTTCCTTTTTTTTGTTTTTTTGGTTTTTTTTTTTTGGGTAAGGACAAGAAAATGAGTGATTGGCATGCACAATAACAAAACAATCAATTCCCAAATAGCTACGAGGATGCAGCCTCCTTACATACCAAATTAACCACAACTGTGCATAACACCCACAACTACCAACAGAATAGTGAAGCGTTGCTCTACTAGCTTTGGCTGAAAGGTAGGAAATGTGTTTAGGCCAAGAGCTAGCAGTGAAAGGTTCACAACAAAAACGGATAAGGCTGAAAGGGGTAAGCAAGGGTTAAAACATTAAATCACGGGTAGCAGTCTGGCTATATAACTCAAAAACAAGTGAATGCCTCTATCATTTAATCGTTACGTACATGCTAAATACGGTTTCAAAGAGAATCCAAGCAAGTTCTAGAGATGTTGCCATGGAAGAGATACACATGAAAAAGAATATGAGACTAAGTTGATGGATTAGTCTATAGGCTCAAAATCTCACGGGTTATACTACCAGACAATACAACCAACCCCAAAGATGTCCTACTTAAAAGGGATAATCAATCATGATGAGGGGGTTTCAAGGGCAAACAAGAATGCGAACCAAACAATGTGGTCAAAACGTTTCCAAAATCATCAACCAAAAGCATTTTGCCACAAAGAAACCACAAGTGTACACAACCATATCAACCCACTGATCCTCACTGCCTTGGTTATCGTCATAGGAGGGGTTTTCAAAACTTTGTTTTTTCCCTTTTTTTTTTGATTGAAAACAGTAAATCACCCTAAGTAGTCGACTAGTAGATAAATGAAGAGAAGAGTTAGAAGAATTACATCGTAGTCTTATAAAGCTCCACTCAGCATATGTCCACTTGAGACCAAGGGTTAGAACAGAAAATATATACAATGCATTGCCTATCTATATGCACCCTAAAAATGCACCTAAGTTAGAATGAAAACTAAACATATGTAGAATGCTATATACAAACGGATACGTATACAAACCAACATCCACCACAAATCATCACGGAAACAGCTCATGAGCTTACCCCCTATGCTTGAACTGTTCATTGTCCCCAATGAAAAAGATAGGAAGCATGCGAAACAAGGGGGAAGGGGAAACAGTAGACAGTCACTGGGCGCCGTCGGGCCGAGGGGGAGGCCAGAAGGGTGGGGGGAATGGGGAGAAATGCGAGAAGCCACCCTGATCAAAAGGTGGAGGGGACGACGAACTCGCAAGGGCGCCCGGGAAAGAGCGAAAACGCTCCTCTAGCTGCCGAATCGACTCGGACTGGCACCAAAGCAGTTCGTTCACCCTCTGTCTCTCCTCATACTGACGGGCTTCTCTAATCGCCCGTTCCTCCTCACGCTGTATCCGCCTTAACTCTCGCTGCTCTTGGCGGTCAATATAACCGCGGAACTGACTCACGCCCTCCTCAGTGGAATCTATGCGCCCAGAAATGTGGTGGATATCGTGGTGCATACCACTAAAACCCTCTCGAAGACCTGTCACCTCCATTTGGAGGGCAGAGAAGGACTGAAGAAAAGAAGGGTCGAGCGGCAAGTAGGCCGCGGAGGAGAAAGAGCCGCCCATCTTATGAGGGAACGGTTGGGGAAGGGGTGGTGGTGGGGGGGTGGGCTCGGGATGGGTAGGGGCACCACTGGCCTCAGCCTCAGGAGCGTCATCACCTTCATCACCACCCTCCTCACTCTCGTCGCCCTCATTAAACTCAATAGTGGTATCAGCTTCTAACTGTTCCTCTCGGGGAAGAACAGTTGCCCTTATAATCCTCCGGTCGCAATTCCAATTGCTTTTGTTAGCGACTGTGGTACGCTCAAGGTTGGGGAGGATGGAAAGGATGGTTTTGTGGTGGGGGTACCTAATGGTGTCACCTCGGGTATCTATAATGTGCATGTGGTGGAGTGTACCAAGGTTGACATGACCACCTAAAAAATGGGGCTCGAGAATAGAGATCTCGAGCCGTAGCCTAAGGCAATAGCAATGGCGGTAACAGTACCGCCAACGCTAAGGACATTCCGGTTACTGGTCTTGGCTACTTCCGCCAAGTGGCGGATTATAAAGGCCCCCGTGTCGAGAGGGGTGCCTGATAGGGCGTACCAGATAATAAACAGTTCGGCCTTCCGACAACCATTCTGGTTGTCGTTGCGGCCGAAAACAATGTTCGCCGTTAGGCGCTGAAGGTACCGAAGGTTGACATTACAAATGTCGGTAGCCTTGGCCTGTCGAGGGTCAAAGACCTTAGGTCGTCCCCACCTATCAGTATACTCTTTCCGTTTAGAGCAGGTGATGCTCAACCAAATGGGGTCAGGTCGTCACAAAGAGGGTACGTCCCTATATGCCCCATCGACCACCAGGAGTCGCAAAAGGTCATTAAACATTCTCAAACTCATCCGGTGATCAATGTTAAACATTCAAAAATAAATGACGACTTCTTGACCATTATAACTACCATCCCAATCAACAGCTAACGAACTCAAGAACTCAACCATAAGGTGGTCATAGGATGTGCATTGCATGTTTATATATTCGGTCCATCCCAACCTACCAAGTAGAGTCAACAAATCATCCAACAGTCCCAAAGAGCGCAAGGAATCAGCATGAAAATATTTCAGCTCACTAGTATTCCTAGTGACTAAAAGCTCATATCGAGACTTTTGTTCGTCGTTCACAAACTGTAAACCCCTAGTGCTAGCAGGTAAAATAAGAGGGTAAGCATCTTTGGTACCTTTAGCAGAAGCAAGCGCAGTTGAAGAAGAGGTTGCTCGGGATGATTTCTTGGGTAGGGATGGACCCTTTGAAGCCTCCCCAACGCGTTTCTTGCCCATTGTGGAAATAAAAACAGATCTGGACCCAAGAGGAGGCGAAAAGAGCAGGAAAAGGGTCAATTTCGCTCTCTACAACCTTGGACCTCAACAATGGAGGTTGAGGTTTTAGAGAGAGAAAATGAGATTTGGGATGGAAGGACTTTGAGATGAAAATGGGAGGAATTGGAGGGGTAGAGTGAATGGGGATGGAAAGGTTGAAGAATTTGGCAAGAAATTGAGAGAATTTGAGAGGTTAAAATGGAAGATTTAGTGGGGATGGAGAGAGAGGGAGAGCTGCGTAGTAGAGAGAGAGAGAGAGGAAGGAGGTCGAATGGAAGAGGAATGAGGAAGAAGAGGAAGAAATCGGGCGTTTCGGCATTTTTTAAAGTGGCACGGTCGTGCCTTACGGTACGGTGCCACCGTGCCACTTCGCTGCCCGGCCCGTTTGCTCTTCTCTCTCTCTCTTTTTTTTTTTTGTGGGAAGAAAGAGGGTACGGGGTGCCGCGAGGCACGCTGGCCCCGTGCTACCCCCATTTTTTTTTTTTGGTTTTTTTTGTGTTTTTTTTATTTGTGTTTTTTTTTGGGGGGTGGAAGAGAATTATGGCACGGTCGTGCCCAAGGGCACGGTGCTCTGGTTCCGTGTTCCTTCCCCCCCCTTTTTTTGGTCGAAAGCAATAAAGCTTGGGTTACCTCCCAAGAAGCGCTTATTTTAGGTCCTTAGCTTGACCAGTACGATCTATAGGGAGACGAGATATCGAGAAGGGCAACTGTGACCTTCCCTTCAAGTGGCTCACCGGAGATATAGTGTTTCAAACGGGACCCATTCACCTTGAACAAGCCGGTGGTCTCATTGCCTATTTCAATGGCCCTATATGGGTATACCTTGAGTACCTTAAAGGGACCTGACCATCTAGAGCGAAGCTTTCCAGGGAAAAGCTTCAAGCGGAAATTGAAAAGGAGAACCAAGTCACCTTCCCGAAACTCGCGACGGTTGATAAACTTATCGTGCCACCGCTTAGTTCGCTCCTTGTAGAACTGGGAACTGTCATAGGCATCCAAACGGATCTCCTCGAGCTCGTTTAACTGCAACATCCTCTTCTCCCCCGCGGACTTCAAATCGAAGTTGAAGTGCTTGATAGCCCAGTAAGCCTTGTGTTCCAGCTCCACAAGGAGGTGACAAGACTTGCCATAGATGAGCCGAAAGGGAGTGGTGCCAATAGGAGCTTTGAAAGTCGTGCGGTAGGCCCAAAGGGCGTCATCGAGCTTGTCCGCCCAATCCTTACATGATCTTGCAACCATTTTCTCCAAAACGGATTTGATTTCCCGGTTGGAGATCTCGACTTAGCCATTAATTTGAGGGTGGTAGCCAAGTCCATACTTGTGGTGCACTCCATATTTCTTCAAAAGTGTTTCTAGCTTCTTCTCTATGAAGTGCAATCCATTGTCCCTTATTAGCACCCTCGGGATGCCAAAACGAGAGAATATGATCTTCTTAAAGAGCTTAGCCACGACTCTGGAGTCATTGGTAGGGCTAGCCACGGCCTCCGCCTACTTGGAGACGTAGTCCACGGCGACTAGAATATACTTGTTTCCCCTCGAAGACGGGAAAGGGCCCATAAAGTCGATGCCCCAAACATCGAAGATTTCAACTTCAAAGATGAAGTTAAGGGGCATCTCATTCTTCCTGGATAGATTCCCCATCCGTTGGCAGTGATCACATGCGCGGACATATGCATGGATGTCCTTGAAGAGTGAGGGCCAAAAGAACCCCGCTTGGAGCACCTAGCAGCTATTTTGGAGGTGCTAGCATGTCCTCTACAAGGAGAGTCATGACAATGGGAGACATCACTCTGAATTTCCCCCTCAGGAAGGCATCGCCTGGTAATCCCATCCTTGTACAACTTGTAGAGAAAGGGCTCCTCCCAAAAACATGTCTTGATATCGTGGAGGAATTTCTTTTTCTGGTGGAAGGATAAATCATGGGGGAGGATCCCGGTAGCCCGGTAGTTCGCATAGTCGGCGAACCATGGGGCTTGTGCTGAGGTGACGCCCATAAGATGCTCATCAGGAAAAGCATCATCAATGGGGAGGTCGTGGCTCTCCATAATGAGCCTGGAAAGGTGATCGGCCACGACATTCTTAGTCCCCGCTTTGTCTTTGATCTCCAGGTCAAACTCCTGGAGCAGCAGAATCCATCGGATGAGGCGAGGCTTAGCATCCTTTTTCTCAAGGAGGTGCTTGAGTGCAAAATGATCCGTGTACATAATGACCTTGGAGCATAGTGGGTAAGGCCTGAATTTCTCCACTGCATACACGACCGCAAGCAACTCCTTCTTAGTTGTGGTGTAGTTCTGCTGGGTCTCATCCAGTGTTCTGCTAGCATAGTAGATCACCACTGGCTTCTTATCTTTCCTTTGTCCCAGAACTGCCCCTACCGCATGGTCGCTAGCATCGCACATGATCTCAAATAGGAGATTCCAATCTGGCGGTTGTATGATGGGGGCAGAAATCAGTGCCTGTTTGATCCTGCAAAAAGCCTCATGGCACTCATTAGTAAAGATAAACGGGGCATCCTTGGTGAGCAGCTGAGTGAGGGGTTTAGCGATTTTGGAGAAATCCTTGATAAAGCGGCGATAGAACCCCGCATGACCAAGGAAACTCCTTACCCCTTTTACCGAAGTAGGAGGGGGCAATCGCTCAATTACCTCAACTTTCGTTCTGTCCACCTCGATGCCCCTAGCCGAAATGACATGACCAAGTACTACTCCCTCCTGTACCATAAAATGACATTTTTCCCAATTCAACACTAGGTTGACTTCTTCACATCTATGGAGTACCTTGGTTAAGTTTTCTAAGCAAATTGTGAAGGTACCTCCATAAACGGAGAGGTCATCCATAAACACTTCCATGATGTTTTCAATAAGATTAGAGAATATGGCGGTCATGCAGTGTTGGAAAGTGGCAGGGGCATTGCACAATCCGAATGGCATCCTTCGATAAGCGAAGGTGCCATACGGGCACGTGAAAGTCGTCTTCTCCTGGTCATCAGGATGGATAGGAATCTGAAAGAAACCTGAATAACCATCCAGATAACAGAAGGAGGAATGCCTTGCCAATCGTTCCAACATTTGGTCAATGAAAGGGAGGGAAAAATGATCTTTTTGGGTGGCTTGATTTAATCGGCGGTAATCAATGCACATTCGCCACCCGGTGACAGTCCTGGGAGAAATAAGTTCATCACGCTCATTCTTTATGACAGTCGTACCTCCCTTTTTGGGGACTACCTGGACTGGACTTAAACACTCACTATCCGAGATAGGGTAGATGATCCCAGTATCAAGTAGCTTAAGAATCTCCTTCTTAACAACCTCTTGCATGTTCGGATTTAGACGACATTGAGGTTGTCGAGAGGGGCGATGACTGTCGTCAAGAAAAATGCGATGCATGCAGAACGTAGGACTAAGTCCCCGAATATCATCGATACTATACCCGATGGCACCCCTATGCTTACGAAGCACATCTAGCAATTGTTCCCACTGGGGGCCATCCAAGTTAGCATTAACGATAACGGGAAATCGATGGAAGGAGTCCAGAAACGCATACCTAAGATGGGAAGGTAGAGGTTTTAATTCTACCTTCGGTGGGCATTCCTCTTCCTTCTTGGGTGTATGCTCCTCCACACCAAAGATGTCTGTATGGGACTGCCTAGGCAAGTAGGCAGGAGACTCATTGAGGAGTCTGGCGTACTCCTCCTTCTCATCCGAACCGGAGTTAATGACATGACAACCGGTTAAAGCGGCCTCCAATGGATCCTTCACAGAAAATCTGGCCTTCTCCTCCTCGTTGAGGGCTTTCTCTAGTACATCGACTCTACAACATGAGTCGCCTAAAGTAGGAGAAGTCATAGCTTGTGGCAAGCTAAACGCCACCTTCTCATCCCCTACTTGAAGGGAAAGCTTGCCGTTCTTCACATCTATCATAGCTCCTGCAGTGGCTAGGAAAGGTCGCCTTAGAATGATAGGGATGCGAGAGTCTTCCTCCATCTCCATAACCACGAAGTCACATGGGATGAAGAACTTTCCCACTTGTAGTGGAACATCCTCAAGAACACCAAGAAGGTACTTGACGGATCGATCAGCGAGCTGCACGGAGATGGTAGTGGGTTTTAAATCCCCCACTTGTAGTTTCTTACAAATGGAGTATGGCATAAGGCTCACACTAGCCCCAAGGTCGCATAACGCTCTGTTGATAATCAGACCCCCGACAAAACAGGAAATGAAAAAACTGCCTGGATCCGAAAGCTTAGGAGGGAGTTTGTTTTGAATGATCGCACTGCACTCCTCGGTGAGAGACACTGTAGCGTTCTCGAGTAACTTCCCTTTATTGGAGAGCAAATCCTTTAAGAATTTGGCATAAGAGGGCATGTCGGTAATGGCCTCCAAAAAGGGAATGTTGATGTGAAATTTCTTTAAAATCTCAAGAAACTTGCCATACTTGTGCTCCTACCTAGCCTTTACTAGCCTTTGAGGATAGGGGACAGGAGGCTTGTAAGGCTTCACATGAGAGGGGGTACTCTCTGTTGCATCCTCCTTGGGCTTCTCATTCTGGGCCCTCTCACTCATGGCCTCACTAGGGGCCACCCTGGTGACATCATCCTCCTCATCAGCTTCCTTCCTCTCCTCCCTCATAGGCATTGTGGGACTCTCTAACTCCCTGCCACTCCGCAGTGTAATGACATTCATCTGACCCTTGGGATTGGTCTCAGGTTGACCTGGTAGATGTTTCTGGGGTCTAGATAAATGGCTCACTTACTGTGCAATTTGAGCGATTTGATTGTCCATCATCTTCTAGTGAGTAGCCATAGAGTCAAACTTGGGGGTCAACTGGTTAACCGACTCACTGAGTGCCTCGTTAGTTTTCGTCTGAGTTGCTATAAAGCGCTCTATGAGGCTCTCTAGATTGGACTTGGGTTGTTGGGGAGGTTGTTGAGGAGCTGGGGCATAAGGGGCCTTATATTGGAAACCAGGAGGTTGTGGTTGCGAGGCATTGGGTGGCATAAGACTGTTGTTGCGGTAGGAGAAGTTTGGGTGATTTCTCCAACCAGGGTTGTAGGTGTTTGAGTAGGGGTTATTTTGTGGGCGTTGGCCATAATTTTGCAGTGCATTGGCATGCTCAATGCCTAGGAAGGTGGATTGACACTCAGCAGTAATGTGGCCTTCAATACCACAGATCTCACAAAGTGCCCCAACCTCGAACATGGCACCGGATGGACCTCCCATTAAACTCCCCGAAGGGGTTCCGAGCTTGTCGAAATGCTGTGCCAAGGCATCAACCTTGCTAGCTAGTAAGTCCACAACGTCGATTCCATAAATCCCACTTGCCTTCTTCGGGGCCGCCCTCTCACTAGACCAATGGTAATTATTGGAGGCCATCTCCTCCAATAAGGCTTTCGCAGCCTCTATCGATTTTCCCATGAGTGCGCCGCCAGCTGCGACATCGACTGACATCTTCAGTGCCTGGTCTAATCCATTATAGAAGGCTTGGATTAGAAGCCAGTCAGGTACTCCGTGGTGGGGGCATTGGCGTTGAAGGTCCTTGAATCTTTTCCATGCCTCATAAAGCGACTCATCGCCTCGTTAAGAGAATGAGGTGATTTCCGCTCTCAACTTAGCGGTCTTGCCCGGGGGGGAGTACTTACTCAGAAATGCAGTCGATAGGGCCTCCCATGTGATGAAGGAATTAGGCTCTTCATTAAGGAGCCAGTCACTGGCTCGGTCCGTCAGCGAGAAAGGGAAGAGCCGAAGTTTGATGGCGTCAGCGGAGATCCCGTTGAGCTTGATCGTGTCACACTTCGCCAGGAAGTTGCGAAGGTGAATGTGGGGGTTCTCTGTGGGTTGCCCACTGAATTGATCCTTCTCCATGAAGGATACAAGGGCAGGCCGTAGCTCGAAGTTGTTTGCTTCGATGTCCGGATTCACAATGGAAGAGGTGAGGCCGGTGGCCTGTGGTAGAACATAATCCTGCAGCACCCTAGGATTTCTCTCGGCCATAGCACTGTCTTATTGCAATTGCCTCTTCGTTGCACCGCTTTGGCTTCGCGTAGTGGCTTCCATATCAGGGTCAAAGGGAATGAGTGGTCGCCCCCTCTGACTGCGCCTGTGCATACAAAGCCAAAAACTACACCAAGCGTAAGCAGGTTCAAGCAAAGCTAAAGGAACAAGAAGGAAAAAGAAAAGTGAAAAAGAAAAAGAAAAAGCCTAATCTAAAGCATTTAAAATCGCTTTCGATGTTGAAACAACCAAGTTCCCCAACAACGGCGCCAAAAACTTGTTGAATTAAAAATATCGCAAGTGCACGGTGCCAGTTGTAGCCAGCAACAGCAAGTACGGGTCGTGTCCACAAGGAACTCGGTTTCAACCACCGAACCAACCTTTAACACTCAATTTAGGCTAGAGTCTAGTAGAATGGGTTTTACTGGGCATTAATTCTATTCAATCTAAAGTTATTGCTTTTATCTAAATCAATAGTGACAAGAATCCTGGATTGGGGTTCACCACACTTTGATGTTCTTTGGATTATAAACTAGATCATGTGAATCCGCCCACGAGACAACCGAAATGGAATGGTTACAAGTTAAATGCATCTACGCCTTCTCTCAAAGGTCATTAGACTGGTCAAGTTATTCTAGTTATCTATTTTCATGAAACTAGAGTCGCGAAACCACAGGATTGTGTAACCCTTAATTCCCAATTGAAACCCTAACTATTTTCATGTTAAGAAATTCAATCGCTCACAAAGCCGCTCTAAGTAGAGGATTTAACTTTCGTTAATCTCCTAAACCCCAATTATAAACATGAATACGACCGTCTCAGACAATTAATCGAATACCTGGCATGCTAAGTGAGAGTTTAATTATAACATCGGCGTCAATTCACAAAAACCTAGAATACCAATCCAAATCCCATCATAGTGGCTACGCCCAATCCAAGACACGAAATTTAGCCTCTAATCATCATTCTAATTACAATTACAATCAAGAAAACGAACATGCTCAAAAGTATCAACTTTGAATTAAAACGCAAAGGAAAAAAGGTAGAGGAATGTACTCTGTGCAACTCGCAGCAACAATCTACCAAAAGCATAAAGTACTTTCAATCCAATGTCTTGAATCCAACAACAATCAATCTCAATCCTATGAACCCTAATCGCCGTTTTCGAGAGAGAAAAAGTAGAGAGAAAAACTAACTGCCAATTACAACGCAAGATCGCGATTAAACGAGAGAAACTAAAGTGGCACAGGGCAACCGTGCCACTTTGCTGCCTTGCGTTTTCCCGTTTCCCTGGGTGGCACGGTCATGCTGCCTGGCATGGTGCCGCCGTACCACTTCCTCTTGGCTCCAAATCAACCTTTTTTGGCTCCTATTTGGCGCAGCATTAGCTTATTTCTCTCATTTCTTTCAACCAAACTCCTGAAAACACAAACACACAACATTTAGGCACATTTGCGGTAAAGAATGACAAATTAGCTTCTATACTCTTGAAGTTTTACTGAAAATTGCCGAAATGAGGGGTAGAAATCATGCCTAAAAGCGGTAAAATAGAGGTTTATCATGTTCACCTAAAGCTTTATTTTTATTAGCTTACTTCACTTAGATCTCATTCACATTTCATTCATAAGAAAAGCACAGAACGTGCACATCATTCAACCACGCTTAGGAATCATTTCATAAAGCATTCATTGAAAACTTTCTTCTTTTCATTGAAAGCATTTTCTTAACCTCTTCAAGCTCTTGTTCTTTAAAAAGAGATTTCATTTCATATTGGTCGTACAACGACCCTTTTAAGCTTTTCATATCTCATTCCATATGGCCTTTTAGGGCCCGTAAAAACCTTCTTTCCTTTTGAAACATATAAAATGGCAAAGTGCCAATTGCTTTTCTTTGCTTATTAGGAAAATACATCTGGTATAAGATCATTACAAGGTGCTGATTGGGTGAGATCTATTCTCAACCCCATAGTGAGGGCTAACACTCACGCTTAAGCTCTTACTCCCGGAACGGCTACATAACATATCGGACCATTACATTACCCTTGTCAGGGTCTTCTAGGGTTTCCTAGTATCAGGACTTATCCCCTAGACTAATATCATTCATATTATATTGTCCGCAGTATATTATCTTAGCCAATTTAAAGCGTATGGGCCATAACGGTTAATAAGTTTGTTATTTCTTATGCTAAAATCACTTATCATACAACTCACACCTTTATAAAACGTTTTAGGGATTCCGCCGTTCAAGCAGATTCACTCCCAGATAATGTTTGTGTAGCTAAAATAGGCCATTGCTTGCTATTAGTCATGGCTATTATTAGTTTGAAAACACGAGAAACGTTCTTTGTCAAATCATCAGACTCACACGCATAATGCATCTTAATAATATAAAAGGGGAGGGATTTACAGGTATTACATTCAAGCACTTCATAATCATTTTAACAACATAATGAGCCACACATGGCCTCGCAATCCACACGATTGCGGTTAATTCACAACCCAAACTCCCTCCTCACAAGCACCGTACCACAAGAACCTCGAACCACTCATAGTTCTACCTCAAACCATTCAACTACCATCTTGGTTTTTAATTTAGTAATCATAACACATTATCATGCTAGCTTATAAAAAGATAGGGTTTAGGTACTTACCTGGGCAAGCAGCACCATCCAGCGGTGCGTTACAGTAAGCATACATACATATATATACAATCACATCCACATATATAACTATAGTACTTTACTTGACAACTCAAGCATGAATTGACTCTAAGCATTTATAGTTTGCCCCTAAGTTATTTAACGAACAAGAGTTAACTAATCATACATATATCAAACCTAAACATTAGTAAATCATTTCGAAGTTAACAAATGATTGTGAAATAACTAAGCATATATACGTTGATTCTAAACACTTATAATTCCCTTCGAAATTAATAAACGATCATGGAATGACTAAATATGTATACACTGATTCTAAACACTTACGATATACGTTAATTCTAAATACTTACGATTCACTTCGAAGTTAATATATGATTATGAAACGACTGAACATATATACGTTAATTCTAAGCATTTATCATTCATTTCGAAGTTAGAAAACGATTATGAATTAACTAAATGTACATTCATCGTTTCTGAACATTTATAATCCACTTCGAAGTTAGTTTTCAGGCATGTATTAGCTTAATGTATTCGAATTGAATCTAAACATGCATAATTCACTTCGAACTAGATTTTTAGGCATGAATTAACTGAATAGGTTCGAATAGGATCTAAACATGCATAATTCACCTCGAACTAATTTTTCAGGCATGAATTAACTGAATAGGTTCGAATAGGATCTAAACATGCATAATTCACTTCGAACTAAATTTTCAGGCATGAATTAACTGAATAGGTTCGAATAAAATCTAAACATGCATAATTTACTTCAAACTAAATTTTTAGGCATGAATTAACTAAACTAACATGTATCGATTCAAGCCACTTTCGAGTATTAATCAATTAAACTAACGTTTAACGATTCGAAGTCATTTTCAAGAATAAACTAACTAAACTTAACATGCATCGCAACTTAAAGTTTAAAACGATTTCGAAATCACTAATACTTAGGAGGCGAGAAATACACACCTGGCCTCCAAGCTAAAGGCTCGAATACAAGGCTGTTGGCTTGACTCTAAGGCTCGAATAACTCCAATCCCCCGACTCTTGCTCACTGACGCATGAACAAGCCCCATACCATGTCTAAACCGCGCATTTCAAATCCTAAATTCACCCAAAAGTTCACTCACCGACTCGAACTCATGGTGGGTGCTTAGGGCTATGAGTTTACTCGCAATTTGTAGAGGAATTGATGTAACTAAAGGCTAGGGCTCGCGTCTGGGGGGTCGAATCGCAACCCAATTCAACCGAAGCATGGCCTAGATCCTTCGAATTTCTACCAGAATTGCAGCATAGGGCTCGACTGGGGCTAGGGAGGTGGATTATGGAGGATTTCGAGTTGGGTTGAGTCGAAAATCGGAGATTTTGGGCTCCCTTGGCCGTGCGCATGGTGGATCGCAGAGGAGGAAGAAGAAGATGGTGAGGGGAGAGAGAGAGAGAGATGTCGGTTGGGGATGGGTTCGCGTGAAGGAGAAGGGAAAAGGGGTCTTGTGATTTTACTAATACGCCCCTCTCTCTCTCTTCCCTTTATTTTTGTTCCAAGCTGCCTAGGAATCGGTATTGCTAGCTTAATTCGCATCCCAAATTCTAAATTCAATAATCGATAACATGACCCTTCATCGATTATTCATTCCCAAGTGTATCAAGGTTCGATTTAATAAACCTTGAAACTAATTCTAAGGTAAACAACCTAATCATACTCGGGAAACAACTAAATAAATCGAATAACGACTAAATTAAACTATCGATATAATTTAAAGGCACAAATAGCACAAATTAACTTTGAAATCAATAATAGCAATAATAATCCCTTTTTAATAAAATTATAGCTCCCAAAAGCACATCGATAATCATTTAACTCATACAGTTGCTAAAAATACGATTTTATAATGTAAAAAGGTAATATAGTTAGCTTAACGAAAAACAAAAAATACGGGTCTTACAACATGTTAATCACATATACCTCTATGTAACACTGCAAATGACACGTTTCTGAAATTTGCTACCAAATTTGTCCCCCATTGTTAAATCATCAACTTCCCTTATTTATCCTGTGTTAACATACACTTACTCCCCCATTGTTAACTCACCACCTATTTTGGGTATTCAGTCTACCCAATCACTATACTGAATATGCCTAGGTACACATATATTGACATGCAGGTAAACTAAGAATCTAATATATGATATCTTGGTTTGAAGCCTATCAATGGCATGCCTTAACATTCTCCACAATGAAGTACTATTATAACAGTTACACTTCACGAAATTCATTCACTTCCACAAATATATTCCAACCTGCACATACTTTATACTCAAAAAATTGTAATAATCTCATTACCTATGATCATCTTTCAATATTCAAATAATCCATGCAAATTTAATATTTATGCATCTTGATAAGTTCAAGTGCAGCTATGTAATAGCATAATGACAGAACCGTACTGCCATTTTTACAAGTTTGCTTGTGAGTAATTTTTTTTTCTTTCAATGTCCGTGTTCCTTCACTCTTATGGTACGCGATTCTCACTATATTTTCATGCGATTTGGATTACATAACAATGCTAACCCTACTACCATGGTAGATAGTTAACAAAATCATGGCATACATATATACTTCATCAATTACTATTCATAGCAACAACAGTAATGACAATGTGCTCATTTTACTGACATATAATTGGCAATTTCTACCAAGTGTGACAAATATGTTGCATACCCAACCAGTTTTAGTGGTGTACCCACCTGAGATTTTTTTTAGTCATTCCTCTTCATATTAACCGATCACCTTCATTATAGACTCTTTACCTTCATTAGAAACAGTAGAGAAGTAGAGAAATGGTTGATGTGTTGCTGAAGTTGGACCACTACATATCTTGCCTCACTCCATTCTTCTCACCTATTTCTAGATCTGTGCTAAATCACTAAATTCATCATGAATTTACTAAAATTTTACAAAATTTGTGGAGAGATTGAGAGAGATGAAAGAGCAGAAGTTGTGTGGGGAGGGTTGATGGAATTTCTGAGGTTGAAGGAAGAGAGAGAGAGAGTAAACATAAAACCCTAAATACTTCCACTGCCTCCTCACACAACCTTCCTCTAATAAGTTCATAAAGGGTAGTTTAGTAATTTGTATTTCTCCTCCAATTTCAGCTATTTTCTTTTCCCTCCAAAAGCAACACTAAGTTGTTGTAAAAAAAATAATTTAGTTGCACACCCTTCGACGTATGCGTTTCCTGTAAAGTTACCTATGGGTAAATCTAGAAAAATATCAGAAGATAGCAAAGCCAAAGCAATCTGCGTCCAAGCACCAGGGTCTAAGGAAGAGAAAAAGATGGATTTGGGTTCCAACGCAACCCAAACCAAATAAACGCGTTGAAGCTCGACTAAGCCAAGAAAGGAAGAACCATTAGTGAAGATAGTGTTGCGCGGCTTAAAAGAAGTTTGGTGTGCGAAACATCAATACCCTTCAAAGCTAATTCATTGGAAGGAGTGATAAGATCACAATTAACTATGGTTGTCAAATTTACAGATTTGGGGAAATTCAAGTTCATCATCACCGTTGAAACTAAAGACGAGGCAAACAGGGTGCTTATGGAGTGTCGGGAGATCCTTTATTCTTGGTTTGATAGAATAGGAAAGCAGAATGAATCTGATGCATGCAACTCTAGGAGAACAAGGGTTGAACTAATTGGTATCCCCCCACATGGCTGGACTAGAGAAAATATTAACAAAAGAATTGCTGATTTGTAGGGAGATGTGGTGTCGGTGAGCTCTGCCTCTGAAGATTTAGTGTCTATGCCATCGGCAAAAGTGTTAGTAAACACTCTTGATTTAAACTTCATAGATGATGAAGTCATTCTAATTTTGAGAAGTAATGGATTTAGAGTTAATATTCTTGAGTCTAGAGATCCATTACAATCATGTGAGTGCTCTAGAGGTTGCAATGAAAGCTTAGATGAAGTGGTGGAGAATAGTGAGGAAGACAGCCACTTTAATATGAATGTTGCAGACCCAATCAATGCCCAACAAAGTGAAAACTCTCCTGAAATGGAGTTTGTTAAAGATAGTCTCTTGTAGGGGCATGAAGTTGATCAGGTAAAAGGCAATGAGCAAGGGCTAGAGGTGTCAAGTAGCAGGACAGTGACTATTGAACTCCCTGGGCGTATTGCGGCTAGAATTAATGTTCACAACCTTGAGCAAACAATTTCAAATTCAAACGGGGCCAACATTAATGGCAACAAAGAAAGCATGGATATTGATACCAACGCTATTAATGAAGACATTGTTGGGGGCACTAATGATCTTGATACCATTGAGACTCAATCTGAGACAAAATTGGCCATCCTAAAGAACTGGAGAAAATTAAAAGCTAGGAAAGGGAAAGGGAAAAGGATGGAGATTGAGACAGCCACAAAATCTGCTGATGATACTCTTTTAATACAAATTGATTCTTCTGCAGAAAGAGTGGCAGATTGGCCAAGCAACTGGCTTAAGAATCTTGAATGGGAATGACAAGCAGATTATAGACAAAATCAAAGACAACTACAAAAGTTGCAACAAGTCAGAACAACACAGCTACAACCCAATCTCCACATGAAGATTCTAGCTTGGAATATTAGGGACAAGGGGGCATTCCAAAAGAAAGCTGCAATTAGGAACTTAATCAAGAAAGAAAGAATTGCCATCTGTGGAATCATAGAGACAAAGCAAGAAAATCTTTCAGATTATTATATTCTTAGTTGCTGGGGGAGTGGTTGTGCGAATTAGGCATTGGTTCCAACTATTAACAAGGCTAGAGGTTTGTTAGTAATATGGGATATTACTTCAGCCAGAATCATCAATATCATTAAGGCACAGAGGTGGTTATGTATCCAAGTAAATTTGTTGAGAGAGGATTTCAATTGTACTATTTGCTTTGTCTATGTACCTAATCAACAACCTGAAAGATTGATTGTCTGGAATCAATTGAGATTCCTTAAATGTTCGTTGAACCAACCTTTGATGATAATTGGTGACTTCAATGAAGTCCTACACCCGATGAAAGAATGAACTGTTGAACGAGGAACACTGGAATCTCATGGAGCTAACTCTGTAGTCAACTCAATGCACTTGGTTCAGGTACAATACAACTAGTTACTTGGATAGGTGCTTTATCGATACCCAGTGGCTTAATTTTTTTCCAAGCATTAGAATTTCCTATAAAGATAAAACTTAGTCAGATCATTTTCTAATCTTAGTTGAAACATATCAAAACGATTAGGGACCGAAGCCATTTAGATCACTTGATTGCTGGTTGTCACACCCTTCCTTTAAAAAATTGGTGCACTCTGAGTGGACCAACCTTGTTCATCTGCCAGCAGACTAGAGGTTAAAGCTCATTAAGAAGCCCATTAAGAAGTGGAACAAGGTTGTATTTGGCCATATTGAAGAGAAGCTGCTGAATGTTCAATATGAGATCAACAAGCTGGTTAACAAAGCCAGCTCCCAGTAGCTCAGCGAAGTTGACATTACAAGGCAAAAAGCACTTGATTCTCTACACTGGGTATGGATGGGAAGGAAGGAAAGGATGTGGAAGCAGTTTTCAAGGTGTAAATACATTAAAGAGGGTGACAAAAATACCAAACACTTCCACAAGATAGCATCAGCTGGGAGGAGGTCAAATGCAATTATCAGTCTTGTTATACAAGGAGTGCAGTCCTTTGATCATTAGCATATTATGACCCATATCATTAGCTATTTCTAGAAGTTGTATAATGCAGGGGCTAGAGTTGAGCTGGATCTCTCTGATATGAATTTGCCTACAATATCACAAGAGGATGTTGTTCACTTAGAACAACCAGTGTCTGCGAAAGAGATCACGGAGGCCATATGGAGCTGTGATCCCTCTAAGGCTCCTGGGTATGATGGATTCAACATCAAGTTCATCAAGTGCATGTGGTCTACTATTGGTCCTGAAATTGTAACATTTATCCAAGAATTTTTCACCTCCAAAAAGCTCCCTTCCAGAGTAAAAACCACTTGGGTCACCTTGATTCCCAAGAAGGCCAATGCTAGAGAAATTGGGGACTATAGGCCTATAAGCATGGTGGGCTGCCTCTATAAGATCATTGCCAAGATCTTAACCAAGAGGATGAAAACTGTTATTTCGAAGCTCGTAGGTGAAACACAAAGCACCTTTATAAGTGGAAGGCAAATACTTGATGGGGCTTTTATAGCCAACGAAGTCATTTGGTGGCTAAAAAAGAATAAAAAAACCTGTTGTTTTGCTGAAGCTAGACTTTAAGAAAGCCTATGACACCTTGGACTGGGAGTCGTCATTAGTGTGCTAAAAGCAATGGGCTTTGGTGAAAAATGGATCGCTTGGATTTATGAATGTATCTCAACACCTGCTATCTCCATCCTTATCAATGGAGCACCTACCCAACCTTTCAATATAGGAAGAGGGTTGAGACAAGGGGACCCTATGTCTCCCTTCTTGTTTATACTCGCTGTTCAGGTATTGAACAAACTATTAGAGAATGCAAGAAATGCTGGAATTTTTCAAGGTCTCCAAGTTGGAAGGAATAATGTTAACCTCTCTCATCTTCAATTCACTGATGACATACTGATAATGTGCCAAGCTGACAAGGATTCACTATGCAATATCAAGAAGCTATTATCATCTTTTCAAGCAGCATCTGGACTAGAAGTCAATTATGCTAACTCTGGTCTACTTATCCTTGGGAAAGATGCTGACTGGACCATGGAAATGGCATAAGAATTAGGTTGCTCATTGATTAACTTGCTTTTTAATTATCTGGGCTTCTCTCTTGGATGCAACATAAGGCACGTATCATCATGGCAACCCGTGCTCGACAAAGTCCAATCCAGGCTATCATCTTGGAAAGCAAAAGGCCTTTCTAGAGCAGACAGGTTAGTGTTGACAAAAGTTGTACTTAATAACTTGCCTTTATATTATTTATCATTGTTTAAAATGCCAAAGGCTGTGGCAAATAAAATTATCCAGATGTAGAGGAAGTTCTTGTGGGTTGGGGACAAAAATGGACACTTTAGGCCCTTGGCCCCCTGTATGTTGGGAAGTTGCTCAAAACCAAAAGAACTAGGTGGTCTTAGGGTAGGAGACACTCTCATTAAAAATGCAAGCCTCTTGTTTAAATGGTGGTAGAGGTTTGCTCATGAAAAAAAACACCTTTTGGTGTAAAAGGTTATCAATTCAGTGCACCATGAGAATAGTCAATTCTTACTTCCCAATCCCCTAAAACCTAAGAAGTTTGGAATATGGAAGGATGTTCTTGATGTGGGGAATGAAGAGAATTTTACAAGAGTTGTATTCATAAAGGGGCTGAATATGAAGCTAGGAAATGGCAAATCTATCAGATTTTGGATTGATAAGTGGATTGATGAGAAGCCCTTGGAAGACTTGTTTCCTGAACTCTTTTCTATCTTAGTTCAACATCATGTAAGTATATTTGAAATCGGCTAGTTTGAGGGCACAGTCTGAAGATGGCTATTAGGATGGGCGAGGTGTTACAGGAGGAAGAACTACATTTGCTACAACAACTTTCTCATTCAATTGAATGCACAGCACCCACCCCTCAACAACAAGATATTGTGAGTTGGAGTCTTAATAACAGTAAGGAATTCTCTATTAAAGCTCACACACAAGAAGCTCTTACGCTTAGATTCCATAATATTGCTGTTGACTCCATTGTTCTAGCTGCTTGGAAGAAGTTAGCAACCCCAAAGGTAGAAATTATGATCTGGTTAGCATTGCTGGGAAAGTTGCACACTAAGGAATTACTATACATGAAAGGTATCTTAGCTGCGAATGAAATTGGTTGTACCTTCTGCCATGGACAAGCTGAGAATATACACCATCTACTGCTGACATGTCAAAAAACATGGCAAGTTTGGACATCCTCTGCTGCAGCTTAGAATGTCAATATTGTAATTCCCGGTAAGATCACTGATTTTTATGAATTGTGGTTAGCTACCCATTTTAGGACCCAATTCCAAAAGAAGGTGTGGGTTACTCTATTCTTTGCTGCCTTATTGTCCTTATGGAAGTTGACGAATGGTATTACTTTCAACAACGAGAGCTGGAATACGGCAAGCCTCATTTAGGCTATTAAATTCAGAGTTGGTTGTTAGATTAGGCTTTGGGAGGAGAATTTCACTTATAGCCCTCAAGATGTTGTGAGGTGTTTTGAGTTTATTGATAAGTTGGCTTGATGTTTCTCTTGTTATGTACATAATTTGTATCATTTTCCTTTGCTTCTTTGGAGGCCTCATTAATGATAAAAAAAATATGTATATATATCATCTTTTAATTTCTTCTAACTCTTTGCAATTTCTTCTAATTTTTTCTAATTAGTCTGGGCCTGTGCTTTGCACGGTTCATGTTCAAATAGACAACTTGTAGATGTGTTATCGAAATTAAAAAAATACCCACTAATCATTGCCTGGAGTATTTAATTAGGAAACCACTAATCATTGTTTGAGTCTTATAGCGTTTGACATTCAGCATTCCAAATGAGCCCCCTCACTTTTTTGATTGCCTAACTTTCACTTGATTGGGAACTTGAATTATTTTCTATTCCATTGAGGCCTTATACCTTTCATTGGTAAATCTCAATTTACCAACTTTAACCCATTTTACGAATTTCAATTAAAAAAATACCAATTTTAATATATTTCAACCAACTTTAATCAACTTCAAGTAATTTTAACCCATTGTTTTAATCTACTTTTGTTCATCATACAAAAATATACCAACTTCAATCAACTTCAACCAACTTCAATCCATTTCAACCCACTTTAATAAAAAAAATGCATATTTCAACCTACTTCAACAAATTTCACTCATTTTCCAACCCCTATTTTCCAACAAAAAAAACAGGCCCTGATTGAGTGGAAGATTTTGATACTGATTGTTTAACTGCCTTAAATTTGGTGGTAGTGATAAATTCCTAAGTTGTATTCATGATCTTAAAAAGTATACATATCGTGACTTTATCACAAAATAAAATAGGAATAATAATAAACTTGAGTGTCAACAACCGAGATGCAAACATTCAATAATAATAATAATAATAATAATAATAATAATAATAATAATAATAATAATGGTAGTGATGGTGGTAGCAGCAAAGTACTGAAAATCGTAATGAAAAAATATAAAAAATTTGTACGAGCAATAGGCTTAATGAGCTCGGCGTCAATACCAAAAAACACATCATCAATCATGGCGGCATTCTAGCCACCCTCATCTCTATTAATCAAGTCTCCAACCCAAAGATGCACCATGTAAGAATTGAATGGGGTTACAACTTTATGGCTCCATTTAGTTCTTAAAAAATTTGATGAAGAGAAAAGTTAAGAAAAAATATAAAGGAAAAAGAGTAGGGAGAAACTGATTTTTTCTTCTATTTGAATTGAGAAAAAAATACAAGAATTTAGATGGGAAATTTGAATGCTGATGAATTACTTACACCATGTTGATATCATCTAAATAGTACGAGGTTGGAGGAGGTCATGAATTCTTTTCAGAATTTTTTCCAAACTATCCTTACAATTTTTTGAAGAAAATTTTTGAAGTTGTTTCTAACAATTTTTTTATCTAATTTTTCTCCATATTTTTTTCTTTGTGATTTTCTCTAAATCAAACAATGAAAAAAAGTTAGTTTTTCAATTTTTTTTCTTTTCCATCAAATTTTTCAAGGTTCAAACGGAGTCCTTAGGAGTTACGTATTGGTACCTCTTTGGATTCCCAAATACTTAATGAATAGCCATCTTCTACTAACCATCAAGCCCCTTTATCAACAACCCAAGTCGCCTCATACAAGCTTATCTAAGTGTAACTTGCATTATGCCCCAACTATGCGTCCAACAACACTTAGGCCCTGTTCTTTTCATAGGTCATTTTAGATTTACCAACCTCAACCCACTTCAACCTATTTCAACCCTCTTCAACCCACTTCAACCAACTTCAATCCACCTGAAAAAAAAATTATCAACCTCAACTCATTTCAACCCACTTCAATCAACTTCAACCTACCTCAACCCACTTCAACCAATTTCAACCCACCCCTTCATAAATTTAATAATTTATAACCCAAATCGTTAAAAATAATTGACAAGTTGTGCCGACCTTCAACTTCCAGAAAAATAGCTACAAAATTGTGAAATTACTATTCAGAAAAAAATGCACTAAAAATTACAATAACTTAATAAATTATCACACATTCTCATTATTTTAATCCACTTCAACCCACCACAAAAAAAATATACTAACTTCAATCCACTTCAACCCACTTCAACCTACTTCAACCAACTTCAACTAACTTCAACCTACTTCAACATACCTAAAAAAAAATACCTACTTCAACCCACCTCAACCCACCTCAACCAACCTCAACCCACTTCAATCTTTTACCCACCCCCATCTACTCACGAAAAGAATAGGCCCTTAATCTGAAAAGTAACGAACCTTGAGGACTTTCAATACAAGAGACTCCTATGCATGCAACAATCGCAATATGTGTGAAGAATATGAAAATGGAAATTGTTACACATTGATAAAATTAAAGGGTTTGAACATGTACATAAGCTCAAATGAGGTTCCAACCCAAAGACAATTGACAATGAATGGAGTAACTCACAAGTTTATGTACATGTTCAAACCCTTTAATTTTATTAGTGTGGGACAATTTTCATTTTCATATTCTTCACACGCCCCATCACGTGTAAGCTATTGATAAGGCCCAACACGTGGCATGATCCCTATGGGGGACGCTGGCAAACTGAGATCGAGGACAACCTTGGCTCTGATACCATATTAAATTTTATATCAATTGTGCTTTTTCAATAAACGGGTCATGTATAGAAGCTCAAAGGAGGTTCCAATCCAAAAATAATTGGCAATAGGTGGAATAACGCCGACTTTCATATTCTTTCATTTTATCAATGTGTGATTACACCCACTTTCATATTCCAACATGTCTCCTCACGTGTGGGCTATTAACAAAACCGGACACGCACATACAGTTTTAATTAAATGGGGACGGTGACAAATCAAGATCGAGCAACCCGCTTTGATATGTTAAATTTTATATTGAAATTGCGTCATAAACAAAGAGTTATACATATAAGCTCAAATAAGTTTCCAACTCAAAACCAATTAGCAATAGGTAGAATAACTCATAAGCTTATATATATAGTCAAATCCTTTAATTTTATCAATGCGAGATAATTCCCATTTTCATGTTCTTTACACACCTCCTCACGTATGGGCTACTAACAAGGCCCAACACGTGGCATGATCCCTATGGGGGACGGTGCCAAACTGAGATCGAGCACAACCTTGACTCTGATACCATGTTAAATTTTATATCAATTCAACAAATGAGTCATGTATACAATAGATGAAGTGACTCACAAACTTATATACATATTTTTTCTAATTTTTTCTAACTAGTCTGGGCTCGTGCTTTGTACGGTTCATGTTCAAATAGACAATTTGTAGATATATTATCGAAATTAAAAAAATACCCACTAATCATTGCCTAGAGTATTTAATTAGGAAACCACTAATCATTGTTTGAGTCTTATAGCGTTTGACATTCAGCATTCCAAATGAGCCCCCTCACTTTTTTGATTGCCTAACTTTCACTTGATTGAGAACTTGAATATTTTCTATTCCATTGAGGCTCTATTCTTTTCGTTGGTAAATCTCAATTTATCAATTTCAATCCACTTTATGAATTTCAATTAAAAAAATATCAATTTTAATCTATTTCAACCAACTTCAATCAACTTCAAGTAATTTTAACCCATTATTTTAAACTATTTTTGTCCATCATACAAAAAATATATCAATTTTAACCAACTTCAATCCATTTCAACCCACTTTAATAAAAAAAATGCATATTTCAACCCACTTCAACCAATTTCACTCATTTTTCAACTCCTATTCTCCAACGAAAAAAACAGGCCCTTATTGATGGAAGATTTTGAGACTGATTGTTTAACTGCCTTAAATTTGGTGGCAGTGATAAATTCCTAAGTTGTATTCATGATCTTAAAAAGTATACATATCGTGACTTTACCACAAAATAATAATAGGAATTAATAATAAACTTGAGTGTCAACAACCGAGATGCAAACATTCAATAACAATAATAATAATAATAATAATAATAATAATAATAATAATAATAATAATAATGGTAATGATGGTGGTAGCAGCAAAGTAATGAAAATCGCAATGGAAAAATTATAAAAAATTTGTACGAGCAATAGGCTTAACGAGCTCGGCGTCAATAGGAAAAAACACATCATCAATCATGGCGGCATTCTAGTCACCCTCATCTCTATTAATCAAGTCTCCAACAAAAAGATGCACCATGTAAGAATTGAATGGGGTTACAACCTTAAAGCTCCATTTAGTTCTTAAAAAATTTGATGGAGAGAAAAATTAAAAAAAATTATAAAGAAAAAAAAGTAGGGAGAAACTGATTTTTTCTTCTGTTCGGATTGAGGAAAAAATACAAGAATTTAGATGAGAAATTTAAATGTTGATGAAGTACTTGCATCATGTTGATATCATCTAAATAGTGCGAGGTTGGAGGAGGCCATGAATTCTTTTCAGAATTTTTCCCGAACTATCCTCATAATTTTTTGAAGAAAATTTTTTCACTTATTTCTAACAATTTTTTTACCTAATTTTTCTTCATATTTTTTTCTTTGTGATTTTCTCTAAACCAAACAATAAAAAAAAGTTACTTTTTCAATTTTTTTCTTTTCCATCAAATTTTCCAAGGTTCAAACGGAGTCCTTAGGAGTAGACCTGGCAAAACTGACCCGAAATCCGAACCGAACGATCTGGACTCATACCCGACCCGACATCCGAAATATACTCACTCGAAAGTGGACTCGAAACCCGAATTGACACGAACCGAACCATACCCGACCCGAAATTTACCACAAAGTTGCTTGTTTTGACATGACGAGCGTATTTGACCAAAAATTAATTGATCCGAAATCGACCCGGACTGAACCATACCCGACCCAAACCGAAATGATCCGAAATGTCATTTAACCCGAACAAAACCCAACCCAAACTTGACTCGACCCATATCCGAACTGAATGACCCGTTTGCCAGGTCTACTTAGGAGTTAGGTATTGGTACCTCTTTTGGAATCCCAAATACTCAATGAATAGCCATCTTCTACTAACCATCGAGTCACTTTATCAACAATCCAAATCGCCCCACACAAGCTTGTCTAAGTGTAACTTGCATTATGCCCCAACTATGTGTCCAACAACACTTGATCTGAAAAGTAAAGAACCTTGAGGACTTTCAATACAAGAGACTCTTATGCATGCAACAACCGCAATATGTGTGAAGAATATGAAAGTGAGAATTGTCACACATTGATAAAATTAAAGGGTTTAAGCATGCATATAAGCTCAAATGAGGTTCCAATCTAAAACCAATTGGCAATGAATAGAGTAACTCATAAGTTTATGTACATGCTCAAACCCTTTAATTTTATCATTGTGGGATAATTTTCACTTTCATATTCTTCACATGCCCCATCATGTGTGCGCTATTAACAGGGCCCAACACGTGGCCTTATCCCTATAGGGGATGGTGGCAAACTGAGATCGAGTACAAACTTGGCTCTGATACCATATTAAATTTTATATCAATTAGGCTTTTTCAATAAACGAGTCATGTATAGAAGCTCAAATGAGGTTCCAGTCCAAAACTAATTGACAATAGGTGAAATAACTCACAAGCTTATATATATATCCAAACCCTTCAATTTTATCAATGTGGGACAACGCCTACTTTCATATTCTTTCATTTTATCAATATAGGATAACGCCCACTTTCATACTCCAACATACCCCCTCACATGTGAGCTATTAACAAAACTCGACACGTGCACATAATTTTAATTAAACGGGGATGGTGACAAATCAAGATAGAGCAACATGCTCTGATACCATGTTAAATTTTATATTGAAATTGTGCCATAAACAAAGAGTTATACATATAAGCTCAAATGAGGTTCCAACCTAAAATTAATTGGTAATAGGTAGAGTAACTCACAAGCTTATATACATAGTCAAACCCTTTAATTTGTCAATGTGGGATAATTCTCGCTTTCATGTTCTTTATACACCCCCTCACGTGTGGGCTACTGATGTAACACCCCAAAATTTTTAATATTAATTTTCGTCTCTATGTCATTGTATGTTTTACGTGTATTTTATGTATTTATTTTGGACATATGTGTGGGCTTAAATTAGTGTGTTATTATTATATTTTTGGGAGTGATTAGAAAATATTACTCATTTAGTACCAATTGTACCAAAAAAAAAAAAGAAATGGAAAGAAGAGTCAAAAAGGGGGCCTTGACCCAAAAAAAGGAAAAAGAAAACACAAAAGGGGGGGTTCTTTTTTTTTTTTTTTACGTGATAAGTATTGGGGGGGGGGCTTATCTACTCTTCTTTCCCCCAACCCACAAAACACATGCATACTTAAAGAGGGGAGAGGGGAAGCAGAGAAGAGGAGAGGAGAGAGAAGAAGAAGAAGAAGAAGGGAAATTAAGTTTTATCGAGATCAAACGTGAGTAATTCTTATTTTCCTCAACCTAAAACTGATTAGGGGTGGATTATTTGAATGATTTATGTTTGAACTTAAAGATTCAATTGAAGGTTGAAATGATGAATTTGGCGTTTTTAGGGTTTGATGGATTCGAAAACTAAGTTCAATTTGTAAAAACTCACCCTAAAAATTCATGTTTATTTGTGATTTTTAGGTTATGTAGATGTGAAGATTGATAGATATGTTGTGGATTTGTTATATATATGTTAAACTATGGATTTTTGGATTGATTATTGGTGTTGGAAGACCAAGATGAAAGAAAAATAGAGGTTGAATTTTCGGATTTTACACATAGCCTACCACTGTTTAATTTTTTGTGAATTATTGGATTTGCGAAAAATTCTAGATTACCGTAGGTGATCTATGATATTGTCAAATTTCCTGTAAATTTTTGTGAATTTTTAATATGTGGTTTGGGAGTTATGAATGTTTGATTCAAACTATCCTGTTATTGAGTGCAAAAATTCGGATGATGCTTGAATTACTGTGAGCTATTGAGTTGGAGAAAAATTGTGAAAATTTTTCTGTAAACTATACATGTTATTTGGAAATTTTTTGTGAAGTTCCATATATTTTGGATATATACTTTGTCAGTTATGAATTTTTGATTCAAACTGCCTTGTTGTGGTGCATGAGTTTGGTTATTGTTTTAATTTGTAGGTGTTATTTGCTTGGTGAATAATTATAAAAATTTTAATGTGCGTGATCTATAATACTTGGCTATTTTCTGTGAATTTTTATGAATTTTGGAAGTGTACTTTATGATTTATGGATTTTTGATTGAACTTTTCCTAGTTAGTGTATATCTTCAGGTACTGTTTCAATTTTTATGAAGGATTGGCTTTAGAAAAACTTATGAAGATATTATGATAAATTTCCATGCTATGTTGTATTTGTCTGCAAATTTTCGTGAACGTTGGATGTGTATTCCTTGAGTTACAAATTTTTGAGTGGAATGCTATGTTTTATATAACTATGGTTATTCGTATGCATAAATTAAACCTTTATCATGTTTGTGATGATTTCATGCATTAAAATAGTAAGGTGTTTGTTATGATTTATTGAAAACTTGTAAAAATTATTTTGGGTGAAACTATGTCTTTCCTTGACTATGTTTTGTCAAAAATTGTGAAATCGAGCTTCTATGAGGAATGTTACGATGCATTAAGTTATGTTTTTGGAGAAAAAATTTCATGTCTTGATTAAGGTTATTACATGGCATTCTAGAGGTATGGCCATAGAAGTAGTTGTCTTTGTGTTTGGAGTTGTATGAGTCATTGGTTGGTAGCTTAAGTGGGCGCTACCCGGCCTGCCAATTGACTATTCAATTTGTGTTATTTTGGAGCTGTATAGGTCCTTGGTATTCCAGGATGTGAATGTGATTGAACAGCTTGTGATTTGAGAATATCTACGTACTTTAGAGCGTTGGATACCTAGTTGGTACCATATGAATGAGTTGCGGCTGGTCTACCATTGGTTGGTACCATATGAATAAGCCGTAGTTGGACCACCAGGATGTGTTTGTCATCCTTTTGTTGTGATGGTTCCTTGTGTGAGTTATGAGTTGATTTTCCTTAAACTAAAAAGTTTTGCATTCAGTTAATAATGCGTGATATGTTATGAAATTGATTTTGGCTTGGATTTGGACTTTGGATATGTTATGAAATTGGTTTTAGTTTGGATTTGGACTTTGTATTTAGTTTTGGATTTGATAGATCATTCAAGATATTTATGAAGTTGTGATTAATTTTGAAGCATATGTGTGATAGCTAAATACGTTTATAGAAATATATCATGTGTGGATAGCAAGTGTGTGGACTTTTGAAAAAGATATGCTTTATGCATCAAGTATGATTATGGGCAGACCATTAGCTTGATTTAGCAGGCTTTGTTTTCTTTTAGACCTCAGTGAGGATTAGAAGCTGTATAGGACAATCATAGTTAGTTTAGTGAATAGACTAACAGTAGAGTTTGTTTAGGGTTTAAGTGAAAACGAGGGTCCTTGAGTCGCACCTGCTATGAGACAGGTATGACTAAGTTAGTCTCATTGCCTACCCCATGACATACATATATGTGTGTATTTTGTGAAATTCGGGAGCATGTTAGATATGAAAGATATGAGTTTATTTCGATTTATGAAGCATAGGCATGTTCTTTTATCGCCCTTTATATGTTATATGATATGTTATGTCTATATGTCATAAGATACATGTACTGTATGATTATGTGTTAACCGGTTAATGTGCAAAGTGTAACAACGGGGAAGGTAAAGGTTATTCACTGAGCTCGGGGAGCTTATGACCTCACCATTTTTCAGGTTTTTTGAAGCAAAAAGGAACCCCAGGAGCATTAAGAGAGCTAGCTAGCTGTAAAAAATTTTCGAAGAACTTAGTTGGGGATGCAGGCCTTGTTATATATTTATATGATGGATTATGTTTAGAAAATACAATTCTGAATGTATTTTTGGTTCGCACATGTGTAAAACTATTAGGAATACAGTTTAAGTATGTATGTAATACATGTTTTAGATTTACCCTTCCAAACTCTAGTTTGATTTTGATAACAGCTTCCGCTGTTGTCGCCTATTCATAGGTTAATTATGGTTTAAAAAGTTTAAATAGCCTTATGGATGTTCCTAGTGGAACATCCATGACGGTGACACACCCATCCCCTTTTGGGCGGGGCATTACAACTGACAAGGCCTAATACGTGACATGATCCCTATGAGGGACGGTGCGAAACTAAGATCGAGCACAACCTTAGCTCTGATACCATGTTAAATTTTATATCAATTCAACAAATGAGTCATGTATACAATAGATGAAGTGACTCATAAGCTTATATGCATGTTTAAACCCTTCAATTTTATCAATGTGAGATTACACCCACTTTCATATTCTGTCATTTTATCAATGTAGAATAACACCACTTTCTTATTCCAACAATACATGTCTTGCTAGCAAAGCCAGGTTGAATGCTTCTAAGTCCCTAAACACTAAGCCACTATCACATCTACTTGAGCACAATTTCTTCTTAGCTACCCAACGAATCTTCCTATCATTCTTACCACATCCCGCCAATATTTGCTGATAGTAAATTGAATGTCATAAAAAAAATCTCCTGAGAATTTGGATACACTCATAGCATATGTTGCAGGCAAACCTTTACAAGAACCATTATCCAAGCCCAAGAAAGATTTTTGCTTATCCACCGATTAATACGCTTACTGACGCGGTCCTTGATGGGCGTAAACACTTGCCTCTTAGAATGACCTATTCTTGTGGGAGGCCTTAGCTAGATATTATTCATGTGACAGTTACTTCTCTCATATCAATGGTAAGCTTAATTTCATCCCTTCTCTCCATTTGAGACTCTTTGCTAACCATATCACACTTGATTTAGTAGTTAATTTTTTTTCTTAGAAGCCATCTCATAAACATTCTAAATATCCATAATAACACGAGCTTCCTCATATAGCACGAAGGGGGAAAAAACCATGTTGTCTGCCAACAAGAAGTGTGAGACTGGGGAGTTGAATTACATACCTGGTGACCATAAATCAATCTTGTGATGCCATCATGACTGTATAGTTTGTGGCAATCATAATAACAAGGTAGTTGTTATTCGAAATACAATCAAACATGATAATGAAAATACTATTACAGACATGTTTACATAACATGGTTGTTTACATCCAACTAAAAATTACATAAGTGTGATACCTTATACTCCAATCAAAAAATAGAAAAAGAAATTCGATACCTGAAGGTAGATCTTGTTCCTCAATACCAACCAAACACCTCCTAGTGATTTGTGTGATCATTACTTGTGTGATTGTTTTGTTGGTGCCTTCTGATTTGTGATGGTGGTATGTTGTTCACATCACTAGTCACTACTCTAGTAATTAAAAGAAATTAAAATACACAGACTAAAGAAGAAGAAGAAAAAGAAGATATCTACAATATGATCTTTCCATTCATTTTAAAGAATGAAGCTTGATGCCAAAAGCATGTAGGGCCATCCTCCATTTGGAAACATCCAATCATTTCGATTCTGACTGCAACACATGTCATAGCAATTATCTGAGTTTAGGTAGCTCACCTTATGGAAACTCCAGATCAAAAGTACCCATTTTTCTTAAGACTAAATTTCAACAATGTATGTTTTAAAAAAATCCATTAGATTCTCATAGCTCATGAAGGTCCAATAAAATTCATATGGTAGAAGTTTGTATGTCGAGGTACATTAGACAGTAATTAAATATGAAAATTAAAAAGCTAAGCCTGCCCATTATCTTGGTCAATTAGTTAATTTGGAGGATCCCAATGATATATGAGAAGAATGGCTTCCATAATGACAAGAAGTTGTTAGTTGTCCTATTTAGCAAGAGCCATCAGGTTTCACAACATTTATTACCAAATATGGGCAATTGAACAAGGAAGCATATTAATGCATTCTAGGAACACTGCTTTCATTTATCATAATAATTCTAGTGAATATAAGAAGGTAGAAGGAGGTATTTTAGAAGATGTCTTTCATTATCTCTTTGATGTTGGAGCTAGAAAATTTCTATCAGAAAAAGAAAAGAAATATTTTCATGAATTATTTAAAAAATACGATCCAGATCATCTTCAACTTGATGAACATTTTGATAATTATCTAGATAATGATGGACTAGAAAAAATTATTGGAGATGAAGGCATGCAGAATCTTAATTTGGATGACTGGTCTTATCAGTTTTAAGTACTCTGAAAAGTTGTTGCATCATTACTCTATTATTTTGTGAAGTTCCAAGTCAGTAAAATAATATAGCCTACTGTAACTATGTGAGAGCAGGTGTAGTCATTTGAAAATATCGATGTATGTACTGTAGTCATTATGAGATCCTACACTATCCATCTCCTCTATAAAAGGAGAGGTCGAGTGCTGAGAGAAGGGACACGATAATTTGAGTGTACTTGATCAAAAGAGAGATCGAGTATCTCCATTTTTCTATGAGCAAGCATCTCTAATGATCTTATTCGCTTAAGTACCTCTTTAATCTTTCTATTGTTATATTTTCACTTTCAATCTTTCAATAAAAGAAGTTTCCTCGTAAGAAAAGTTATTCAATCAAAGGTTATGTCTTAAATATTCTGATTTTTTTAATAACAGTCTCAATATCCTTAAAAATAGACAAAAAAACCTTAATTAGTGACTATGTTCTGAGGTAGGAAACAAAATAAATATGTATTGTGTCTGATATAAGCAATGTGTGGTTGAGATTAAACATATCTGTAAACTATAAGATAGAGGAATGCTAGGGTCTAACGCCGACTAAGTTCAGGTAATGGTCAAATCTATATAATTAATCTTTAATTATTTTGCTAAAAATGATAGACCTCTAATCACAGAAAATATAATATTTATAATATAAGCAGTAGATTGTGATAGCTAATACCAGTACAATTATTATAAGAATCCAAAACATTAATATAAATTTAGTTTTCTAAAAAAAGCCCAAAAATTTGAGCATTTGCACTTTGAACCCAGCCTAGATGAAAACTAGAAATTTCAGAAAGTTGTTGATTGGATTTGAAATAAAAAGCCCTGAGAATCACTCTTTCGTAAAATATTGACCTCTACAAATAGTTTTCCCAAAATAGTTGATATTTGGGAATACTTTCTAAAAAAGTTGTCTTTTAAAAATTATTTTTATAAAATATAGGGTACCTAGAGTCGCAAATTGACTAAACTTCATTAAATGGCCAAGGACAACATTGTAGTCTCATAATCTCATCGACCACATCAACCGAGTAGGATAACAGGACCCTGATCAGTAATGTGAAGGGGAAGAAGACGGCGGACCTTGGGCCTTGACAGTGTGTTTGATTGCACAATTTCAATATGTATTCTCGCTATCATTATGACTACTTTGTTCTCCAATCTGCAAAATGCTATTTTTAAATTCTTTGTAAATTTCCTGGATGTCGATTGCGAGTATCCACATTTTTTGGTCTACATTTAGCATTTTAGTTAAGTTTTACTTTGAGTTTCATATTTTATTGTGTGGTACCTGACTCTTCCGACTCACAATTATTGTCATTCTCTTTAGTCAGTATTTTTTTTATACAATTGTTTATTGCTATCCTTAATTGAAATAATGATCACGTACATAATTTCAGTATTAAAAATAAATCCAATTCCATGTAAAATAATCAAAGGCAGTAAGTAAATTACTAAATTCATAACTGTGGGAACCTGTTTTGCTTTTTTGGTATTTTTAAAAAATAGTTATGACCATGTACCTCCGACATCTATGTTAATGCTTTTTGAGTCACATTCACCTGCTCTCCTGCTCATTTAAGCTCCTCACTATGACAATAAGAATCACATAACTCTAAATTCTTCTGTGGGGTCCAAAAATAGGCATTGGCGAAGTAGTTATCCTTAATTCTGAATTTTTGTATTAGAATAACTAGCTAAGATCCGTGCGTTGCTCCGAAATTAAATTTTTGAATAAGTAAATAGTACTTTAAAAGTATCATTGAATAATTGCTGGGTCGACGCCAATAAGTTGATATAAAGAAATAATGAGAATTTTAGTCTAATTCAAAAGAATTGGCGTAAGTAGTGAAACATTATCACTATTTTTTTTTTTTTCATTGAGGCATTTTTTTACAAAAGAAGTTTGAAGCATATATGTTTTTTTGAGTATGTACCCAAGGATTGCATCAGATTTGAATTTTTAAATAATAAAATCGATATTTTACACCCAAACAAACAAAAAAAAAGATTGTAGATTGAGTTTTATTACGTTTCGTACCACTTAATTATATTAGAGCTCAAGATCATGCATTGTATAGACAACATCCCCGCCTCCCCCTCCCCCAACACACACACACACACACACACATATATATATACACATACATACGTACACACATATATATATATATATATATATATATATATATATATATATATATATATATATATATATATATATATATACATATACATATATATATACATATACATATATACATATACATATATATATATATATATATATATGTATATATATATATATATATATATATATATTACGTTTTTATACATATATATATTTCGTACCACTTAATTATGATCTGTTAACTGAACCCAAAACTTTACTTTTTTCAAGAAAAATATTAAATTTTATATTAGTCAAGTGTAGGTTTTATAACTACTAAAATATAAGAGTAAACATACAATAATGTGTAAATTAAAATTTGGTGTCCCAAATAGTTAAATTAATTAAAAGGAGTGAAAATTGAAAATTAACAATTTAAATTAACGATTAATCGGTAACCGAGCCAAAAATCCAGTGAACCAAGGGTTTCGATTCGGTTATGATTTATATTTTTGTCGAACCGAAAATTTTGGTTAACTGAAAATTTTGGTTTACTGAATCTCAAATGTCGAACCGAAATCAAAAACGAAATCCTAAATTTTTTTTTGTTCAATTAACCCAGCTGACCTTTTTAGAAAAGTCGAACCAGTTAACCGGTTTTTCATTTCGGTCTTTGAGTTTTCCAGCTTGGTTTCTTGGCTTTGGTTTTTGTGCTCACTCCTACCTTCGGGGACATTTGCACAATTGGGTTACTACTGTATGGGGTGGAGGTGAAAAAAATTAGAAATCTATACTTTGGGGTGAAGGACGCTAGGGATTGAATTGTATTGGTGTAATGAGTTTGTGCAACACCCCATCATAGAGAGAGCATATAGAATTTGTAAAGAA
>JAKOGI010000597.1:0-195000 GCA_029747015.1 Carnegiea gigantea | reverse complement strand
ATTATAATTGTTTGGTATGGAAAGTAACGATTTAGACATGATTTTGAGTAACTTTATGTGAAAAAAATTACGTTGATCAACTTCAGTTGATTAAATTAAAGAAATAATAGATTAGACGATATGACTTTTGAAATTTGAATGAAATGATTTTGGACGGGATGGCATGAGGAAGCACGGTTTTGGCTGTTTTGACAAGGTCGGTGATGACTTATGGGTTATGTTGGTGGAGAAGAGTAGGGAGCAAGCTAAGTTAAAGAAACCAAGTCGAAAGGTGCGTCCACAAAGGCAGCTTATTTTGACCATTCATACTTCCTGAAAGCTTCCGACTTCCTAGTACCTTCTTATTTTTGCATCATTAAGCCAATTAAATGATCTTGCCTGAAGTATTTAATTGGGAGCCCACTAATCAATAAAAAGAGGACAGCTCGGTACACAAACATCCCGCGTTTACTAACTTTGTGGGTGCACACAATCATCTACTTGGAGAGAATATTAATTCAATAAAATAACTTTTGAAGGTCCCTACTCTAAAATAGTATCACCCTAGAGGGGTGAACAGTGTACTTGTCAAAGATCAAAACTTAAAGGAACTTCAAAGACACTTTGAAACATATCAAAACCAAAGTTAGCATAGAATAGCTTTGAGTGATAATAACCAAGACTTATGGGTAGAAGACTTTGAACAGAATATAAATGCGGAAATGGAAATAAGACAAACCCAAGAGTTTTTTAACGATGTTGATCCTTACAAATAGGATTAGTCACCGCCTAAGGTCTTCTCCCTTAGGATTTGAAGCGCCCTACTTCTTATTCATTTAAAAAAAACTACAAACTTAAGTCCACCGACGTTATAAAGACTCCCTTGGATACTCTTAAGATTAGCTACTCTATCTTTGAGAACACTTCTTGTAACTCCTTGTCCCCTTCTCGGGTCGCGGACAGTTGCAATGAACGGCTTCAGGAATTGTCGACTGGCCCCACAAATTACCACATGCCTTTCCAGCGTGTTTCGTCCTTGCTCATGGGCTGCTTGGAAAACTTCTCAGGAAGTCACTCATTTCAAAATTTCTCTACAACGAACACACTGAACTGTGGAATTCCTAAGAGTCGGACCCTCGAAAAGAAAGGTGCACCTTTTGTGACATAAGTATTAATTTCAAATATTTAAGCCTCAACTTTAACCATACTCAGGACGTTACACAAGGTCTTGTTTTATGTAAAGTATCATAGATATAGTAGGTAGTTGGTGCATGAAGCTCATGATCAAGCAATGTTTGATCAATGTTGGAACTTCCAAAACGGACACCTATTGCATTAGGTACTGGCGGACCAAACGAAAGAATACAGGAATGCAATTGTAATTTAATTTTGCTTGGGTTGTTTACTAGAAGAAGAAGATCGAATCAACTTTTAGGGTTGTCTCTCATTTAAGAGAACTACTCGGGTATCATGAGTAGAGATTTTATAGGGAAAAGGCTCTATCAATATGGAGCTTGTATAGAACATATTTGAGGTAATATAGAGAGGTATAGAAATGCAATTACATCTTGAAAAAATCAAAGAAAAAGTGGTAATCAACCTTAATGTGCTTGTTATGATGATCTATTGTTGGGTTGGCAACAATATATGTACATGATATCCCAAACATTTAGATAATTAACTTACTATATTGAAGCTTCACTAACTATGCAAGGATTGTTCTTTTGAACTTATCATGATCAACTTATCAACATTGATCAGTATTGATCAGTGTTGATGATTGTTAATCGATATTGGTCAGCGTTGACAAATATTGATAAGTGTTGAACATTAGAAAATTATAATTAGAAACTATGACTAAGCCCAAATTAGTACTTATGGTTATTGATGAGTATCGAATAGTACTAATAAGTGCATTTTTCTGCTAACAAGTGCTAATAAATGTTGAATATTAGCGGGATGGAAGGAGCAATATAATTTTGACAAGTAATTCTCGAGAAATGTAAAGGAGCATGTTACAATGTAGGACAGATATTATCCCATAAAACTTGAAGTAGATTATGGATAAGAATACCAAGCTCAGCTAGCGAGTAGTGAATCCATACCCTTCGGTGACAACACATGCTATAGCACGAAATATAGCTTTAGTGAAGGATATAGATACGGTTGGTTGCTTTTTGGAGTTGGCCCAAACAAAGGGGCACACTACAGTGGCAAGTTCTATGCCATTTGGATGTTGCTCCTAATAACAAGTTGATCACAAGAGAGAATGCCTTGGCCCAACCGGAAAGTACGACATAGGAATTGGTGGCGGCGGCGACGACGATGATCCCTTGATGTTAGAGCTGCTCTCCGATTTGGGTCGGTGATCACAGTTGAGATCTTTCCGATCGTTTCGTTGATCGTCAGAAACAACTGGAGAGGCGCTTGAGAAGCAACTAAAGATGAAAGAAAAGAAACCCATTTCAAAGACAAGTGGGATGTTTGCTAGAAAATTGAATTTTGATCAAGGATTTGAAAGCAGCACAATGGCATACATAGAAAGAGAGTAGGGAAAGTAACGAGTAGTGTTGATGGAGAAGGGTGGGTATCGTCACCAATCCAATTGGATTATCTTGACCATTTATGCTTCTTGAAAGCTTCGTGGGACCATTTTTTTGGGCCGGGGGGTGTCATCACCAAACCAATTAGATTAAGCTTACGTGGAATATTTAAATAGGAACCTGACTAGTGATGACCGGAAATCTGACCATGGAAGTCATCCAACTTGCCCTCTTCTGTTTTCAACACAGAGAAAATGTTTATTTTCCTTTTTTTTTAATTGGGTTTGTAGCACATTATCAAATGGATGATCAGGGTTGAGTACATGAACCAGGGAAAAGAGAACGGATCTGGATAGATCGATTTTTGTATTACATAGGGAGTGTAATATGATTAAAAGTAGAGTCGGGAAAGTCCGACCCGACACGATAACACCACTCGAATCCGACCTGAAGTTATTGAGAGAAATACGAACTGAACCGATTTTAACCCGAAATCGACATGATTTGACCGTTTAGCTTGAAAATATGTTGGTTTTTCAATTTTGAGTAAATATAAACTATTTTCAAGGTTGACATGAAATTGACCCGTTTATTAAATGGGTCGATCCGAAACGACCCGTTACCTAGCGCTAATTAAAGCAGTTAAACTTGGGACGATTTTTGTATTACATAGGAAGAGCATAGGCTTTTGTATACCCCCCGATTCAAAGAAGGCATGAATTATAAGGGGATCAAATCCAAGTACAAATTTATTCAGAGTCTCAATCTTAATCACTATACTAATATGTTATTTATTGATGATGTTCTTATGTGTTAAAAGACAGTCTTGACTCTTGTGAGTATTCTGTTTCAATATTTCAAAAAAAAATAATTAACTATTGATATCTTTTTCTGCAACTATGTAACCTTAAACTAAAGCAATTATCATACATTCGTTTTTAAAAAATAGGAAGTTCATTGGCTACACGTATAGAAGATATTCATAAAACGAGATAAAGCACTTATTTAATCGCGAATAGAATTAGACTCCATTTTCCATGTATGAAACATAAAATTCTTTCCGCTAAACCTTTTATTTAAATGGCTAGCATACATTGGTCAGGGCTTGACCTAGGGGTGTTTTTTTTTTTTTTTAAAAAAGTCTTTAAGCCTATATTATTAGAATCGACCTACTATTGGATTACAAAGAGATAGAACTCTCCCATTATAGATATTCTCCATTCATACCTCGAATTCGTGAATTTATTTAAGTAGAATAAGTGTCAAGCCACTTAAGATGTATTCTTTTCAACTTATTATAAGTACATATTATCAGCATTCAATACTGATCAATACTTATCAGCATATAGTCATAGTTGCTACTCTCAATTTTAGCGCTGATCAGCACTTATCAATACTTCTCAACAGTGGTCAACATTTATCAATAATAAGTTAATTCTGATAAGTTGAAATGAACATATCCGATTACAAAGGATAAGTTAACTGTGACAGCCATGATGTAACCACTGACCTAATCTTCATGTTAATGTCACGGGAAGGCTCGGTTGTGAACTTGAATGAAGGAACGTAGAAAACCTGAGGTTGGACCAGCAGGCAACACAATATTATAGCATGATCCGATGACTATAGTCGTCATGGCTGCTTTTGACTTCTGCTCCCACAATTAGCAACTTCAAGGAAACTGCCAGCACTTTTTTCACTGTCTGCTTATTTAATTTGTTCATGGACGTGTAACATAGGGACTTGTAAGAGTACAACCAGACACGGTGATATCACTAGAATTCAACTTAAAATATTTAGGAGAAGTATATGAACCAGATCAATTTATTTTGATTTTGACCCGAAATCGATATGTTTATACAGATTACATTATTCAAGGGCTTGTTCTTTTCGTTGGTAAAGTATCTTTTACCAACTTCAACTAACTTTTACTAATTTCTACCAACTTTAACAAAAAAAATTCCAAACTTTTTCAACTTAAACTAATTTTTATCAAGTTCTATTAACTCTTACCAGTCTCATTCACATTTTTTACAAAGAAATCCCCACTACTCATTACATTTCTTAACAGGATCCTCTAACTTCTACTAACTTATATCAACATCTACCAACTTCTTTCAGTCTTTTCTAACCTTAACCAACTCATGCCAATTATTCTTAAAAAAAAAAAAAAAAAATTAACTTCTACTCACTTGTACCAATCTTTACTAACTTCACCAATTTATCAATTCCTATTTACAAATGAAAAGAACATGCTTTAATAGAAAAATATACGTAGTATTATTTACTACTATTGTCAAATTTTTTATCAAGTGGGCCATAAACAACGAGTCATACAGATATGCTCAAATGAGGTCCAAATCCAAAACCAATTAATAATGGGTGGAGTAACTCACAAGTTTAGATACATGCTCAAGCCCTATTTTATCAATATAGGACAACATCCACTTCTATATTCTTTCATTTTTACTAATATGAGACAACACCCACTTCCAGACTCCAACACCCCCCTCACGTGTGAGCTACTAACAAGGCCCTGCACACAATTTTAATCAAATGGGGACGGTGGTAACTCAAGATCGAGCAACCCCGTTCTGATACCATGTCAAACTTTTTATTAAGTGTGGCATAAACAATGAGCCATGCAAATAAACTCAAATGAGGTTCCAACCCAAAACCAATGGGTAATGTGTAGCTATATGAAGGTGGACAGAACTAGGAATGAAGTAATTAGAGATATAGTTACAGTGGCTTCCATCGAGGATAAGATGAGAGAAACTGAACTCAGATGTTTTGATCATGTGAAGAAAATGAGTGTGGATGCCCATGTGAGGAGATGTGAGAGGATTAACATTTCTGAAGGTAGAAGAGGACAGTAGGGGACGACCAATGAAGAGTTTGAATGAGGTGATTAGATAGGAGCTAAAAGTTTTATGGCTGACGGAGGGCACAGCTCATGATAGGAGAATGTGGCGGGATAGGATTAAAGTGTTGGAGTATAGAGAGATACCTTCGTAGGTGCCCTTGGGTTTCTTTAGGGTAGGATATGTCGTTGTGTGTTCCTGGATATTTCTCCTTTTTCATTGGACTTTTTGAATGCGGGTAGTACTGTCACATGAAAGAGATAATATTAATCTTCCTCTATTTGTTAAGGTATAGTACTTCCCTCTGCGATGTTGTACTTAAGTTTTAAATAGTTGCTACCACTTGTTTTATTAGTATTTCTTAGTTCTTCTCCTACTGGTTATCTTTAGTTTCTTCTTTAAAATGCTTTTCACAATTTTTTTTTTTTTTTTGGTGCGGGTCTCTAGGAATCGACTTCTCTATGGGCAGAGATGTCTGTAGAAGTAGAGTTGCCTACATCTGAATTTTCGCAGACCCCGTGAAAGCGGGATCTACGCTGCAAGGTGTTGTTGGTGTGGTCAACAGAGTAATACAAGCATTATACACAATACATTCATTACATCTAGTACCTTCCCTATTAACCAAACCCTGGACTCTATACTATAGTATTGAGTCATCTTCCTTCATTATTGTCATTTCAAGCATAGTGAGAGTATAGTTGGTTGTATAATGGTAAGTGTCTCCATTCTGGGCAAGAATCCGCTTTTTGGTGAGCATCTACACAGCATCAGAGCCTAGTATCTCATATTTTCTTTTACAAATCTGCATTTGATTGACATTAGCTTGATGTATTTTGCTACCTTCAATGTGTTTGAATTGTTTGTCTTTTTTACATTCTTCCTGTACCATGCAAATGAGTTGGAATCAAATAATGTCATATCATACCTTGTCCTGGCTGGAGTCTCCTTTGTTCTTTTGATGCTTCTCTTCTTCAACCTTGATTGATAGCTTTTTCTTCTTTATTTTATTTCATTCTGGGTACTCTGTGCTTTTGTAGAAAAATAAAAGGCATTAGTCCAACTTCTTGACATTCTAAGCCTATTTAACACGCAATTGAATTTGCAATGTTAGTGCTTGGAGTATCTTTCATGGTAGTGCTTAAAGAACATTCCCCCATAGGCTCCATAACTGGACTAGTCCCGGACGCTTTTTGGTGGCCCCAACTTCTGACTGTCCCATCTCCGCAGACGGACAACGAAGTAGGTTAGTGTTATGCTATCGTAGAATTCAGTGGTTTTTCCTTGCATAACTCTTTCATACGTTAAGTGAGACAGCTGAAGCGATCTTGGTGGGTGCATTTGGCTAGTTCTCCTTGAGAAATACAAAAGACTCTCCTCATTTTCCCTTGTAGAGCTGAATGTTGAGGAAAGCGTCGAACAAGAGCGGGTACTCACAACATCGAAGTCTATAGTTGAGTTGCTTCCTAGTGCAGACTTTACATTCAGCTCCTCAGCTGCAGGATTCACGTCCTCCTTACTGTCCTCGCTTTAAAATACCTCTCTAGGAGCTCCTATGTTCATTCTTTTAACTTCATGGGATTTAAAGAGTTCTCCATAATCAAGTTCATTCTGTGAGTTGTGGGACGAAAATTAGTAAGAGCAAACTTTACACCTGTTGAAACAATATTAAGAGCAGTAGCAGCGGGCATGAACAAAGGAGAATGCAGGCCCCATTGCTACCACATGTCACAAAATGAGAGGAGAGAGAGAAGAGTTGCATGCAGGGGAGAATGCCTGTGCGTGCTTCCGGCGTTGCAACTTTTTGCTTGTTTTAATATATTTTTTGTGTTTTCTTTTTTTTTTGAGTAAGTAAATAATTTTTAAATGATTAAAAAAATAGATTGTGTATTATAAGGTAGGTCCATGATAAATATTTTTATTAAATGATTAAAATTAGAGTTCCATAGGTTGGAGAAGTGATGGAATGCAAGTTCCAAAATTATGAAACTTTTGTTAATGTGATAGGACAAAGTTTTAAAAACTGGAACTCTGGCTGGGAATGCTCTAAAGTGGGAAATTTCTCATGCCTCTCGGTTTCCCGTCTTCTACCTCACTGACTTACCCCCAAAATTTTACACTCCATTGGGCCTCGCCTTCCACGAATTCAGGTCGCTGCTCGCAGTCTCTGATGGCTGTCCCTGACTGAGCCTCGGTGCTAGCCACTCATTGCGCCTCTTTCTCGCCTCTTTTCACTTTCTTTTTCTCCTTTTTTCCTCTCAAATAGATTTAAGTTTGTCCCCTAATAAATTATATCAGGATATCTGCCCACGATCGAATCTCACCTTCAACTTTCTATATCTTACGCACTCTACGCTTTGGTTATTACAACCCCCACTGTTGTGGAACGAGAGGCTTTGATTGATAGGGCGAGAATAGGAAAGTGGTTTGGAAATCCAGGATTAACATCACCAAAAGCGAGTTAACTTTGGTGATAATTGGTTGGCGGACTTGGTTTTCTTGGGATTATTAATTTAATTTGGTGTTATATTCTAGTGATTTTGTCGAATTATTGTTCTTGTGATCTAGTTGGGTGGTTCTTTGTGTTGATTTAAGTAGCATTAGAGAGGAGTTCCTTATATTGTGGCATGCTAATCGGTTTCAGCATTTGTTGATCTCTCTAAGAATCAAGTTAAAGATCAATTCGATGACGATGTAAGGAGAGCTATCATTAGGATGAAGTCTTCTCGTGAAGCACTTTTCAAATCGAAAGAATTGAAGGAGGAAGGTAACAAGCTCCTCAGAACAAAGGCTTATAGCCTGGATGTTAACATATGTGATAAATCTCTTCAGTATATGTGTGTGTTTGTTCCTAAGAATGAGAATCATGGAAAGTTGATGGAGGAACTTGGCATTGCTATCAATTTGAATATACCTGCTTGTTGGTTAAAATTGAATGAATTTGAATTGGCTAAACATCAATGTGACTTGGTCATCAAAGTTGACCTATTTAACGTGAAAGCTCGATTTAGGAGAGCCCAAACTTTAATCCACTTGGGCTTAAAGGAAGAAGCTCGCCAATACCTTCTAGTTACTATCCGTTTTGACCCTAATGAAGGAAGTTGAAGTTGGTTGTCGCAATCCTCCAGGGAGTTCGTCTAAAGAAATTCATAGGATGGATTTTGATCCTCTTGAATTAACTAAGACTTAAACCTGGGCATCCACATGTGAGCATGGACACTAACCAGAGTATTATTGAAGAGGGAAGTCATGATATTCCATATATCCTATTTGAGTAATACATCAACATTGCATTTTATTTTTTTTTTGGAAAATAGGTGAGTACAAACCAACGCCAGATAGCCCTTCTCTTAAAGGTTCTACCTACGTAATCATCACAGATAATACATGTAAGCTCAGAGGAAGGGGAGGTGAAAAAAGTGAAATCATCTTTAAGTAGCACCCCTCTCTTAGCGGTCCAATCCGCTGCCATATTACCTTTCCGAAAGACATGAAAAATAGGAGCAGAGGTGAAGAAAGGTAACATGTCTCGGATATTGGGTACCGGCATCTGAATCCTCCAAGGGATACGGATAGTGCCCTGTACTGCCTGAATAACTATCTGATTGTCCCCCTCAATTTGGATATACTTGAAACCTGCATCTTTTGCAGCTTCAAGTCTATCTCGTAAAGCTGTAGCTTCCGACGCCAGTATGGGTGCCTTATACATAAATCTGGTCCCAGCATGAAGAAGACGTCCATGGCTATCTCACAACAAATACCATGCTGCTACACCGACTGGAGATAAGCTCCCATCGAAGTTGAGCTCAATTACGCCATCTGGAGGAGGGGTCCACCCAATGGATCGAGTGGAACCTAAAAGAGAAGGTCGGTGAAAAGATGAGGATGGAGTAGGAAGGAGTGGATTTCGATGGCGTTGTTTCCATTCCGCCCAGTTGCGTTTAGCACGAATAAGTACACGCATGGGATTGAGCAAGGCATTTTGAAATACGAGCGCATTACAGCTTTTTCATATACTCCATAGTAAGACTGCGATCCTGGGAGGGTTGCCCGACAACGGCTATACCATTCATGGAGAGTATCACAAATGGAATAATGCAGCGTCGCAAAAAGGAGGCTGGCAAATCCAACCATGCTTCGTTGCCACTTCCCACACGTGAGCGGCAAACGAGCAATTCGTAAATAGGTGTTCAGTATTCTCAATTTGAAATAGGCACGCAACGCAAATAGGATCGATAGTTAATCCCCTTCGCAATAGGGTGCCTCTAGAGGGGAGCGCATTGTGACATAGTTGCTAGAGGAAAATCTGAATTTTGGGTAGTATATCCAACTTCCATATCCAGTTAAACTTCCATGGGGACAAATCAGGTTCAAAAGTACCTTGGGCCTTCCAAGTGGCTGACTTAACTGAGAAATTACCACTTCCTGTAAGGCCCCAACAAAAGGTTATGTCCCATTTGAAAAAACTGATCAGGGGGGCCGTATTTGGCGCGCATTTGTTGAACCTGAAAATTTTCCGGTTATGTAAGACATTCCAAGAAAGTTTAGCTAGAAAAGCAGTATCAACTAACCCAGTTTTCGGTAAGCCTAACCCACCAAACTGTTTTGGTTTACAAACTTTATCCCAAGCCACAAGTGGAAAGCCCTTTTCAGTATTAGATTTTTTCCCCAAAAAAATTCTGATTAGCTTGGTCCAGTTTGTGGGTGACCGATGTGGGAAGCTGAAAACACTGCATAATATGTGTAGGTAATACTTCAAGATTAGACTGAATAAGTACTGACAGCACTGTTGCTTTCCAGTTTGTTAATTTCTTTTCCGCTTTGCTAATAAGCTCTTGAAAGGAGTCTAACTTGGGCGTCCTTGGAAAATTGAACATCCCAGATACTTTTCAACAGAAGATCTGTGTGGGATATTAAATATACCCGCCACATGGTTCTTCTATACCTAGGATGAATTCTTAGAGAATACAAGACTAGATTTATGAAAATTAATTAATTGTCCAGACTGTTGACAAAAGGTATTTAATATACGTTTAAGTTTAAAAGGAGCTTGGGAGGAGGCTATACAAAAAAAAGACTGTCATCGGTAAAAAGCAGACAAGGTATTTTCTATGCATGGGGGGCAATTTTGAATCCAATACCAGATTTTGGTTGTAATGCTTGGCAATAAAGCTGTTGAGCTAGTATGTCCATACAGAGGATAAATAAATATGGTGACAATGGATTCCCCTGCCGTAACCCTCGAGTAGGCTTAAAGAAACCACATGTTTCATTATTAACAATGAGAGAATAGGAAATCATAGTAACACATTCGTGAATCTAATTAACCCAGATAGGGTGGAAGCCCGTACTTTGTAAGCAATGTCGCAAAAAATCCCATTCAATTCGGTCATAGGCCTTTTCCATATCTAGTTTAAGTGCAACATAACCCTTTTTTCCTTTAAGATGGTGGAACTTATTAATAACTTCATGGGCTAACAAAATGTTATCATGGATCGTCCGATGGGGAACAAAAGCACTCTATGTCGGTTGGATCAGGCACTTAAGGATGGGACGCAACCGATTGACCAGAATCTTGGCAATGACCTTATAAAAAGTATTACATAAACTGATAGGTCGGAACTGAGATGATGTTTCTGGGTTGTCAACTTTTGGTATAAGAGCAATTAATGTCCGATTAAATTCTTTGAGTATCTTACCAGAGTGAAAGAAATCTTGGAATTCTTTCAGTATCTTACCAGAGTGAAAGAAATCTTGGATAGTTAAACATCGTATGATCTTTTAAGAGATTCCAATATTTTTGAAAAAAGGAAGCACCAAACCCATCAGCCCCTGGGGCTTTATATGGGTTCATCTGAAAGATGGTCTGTTGTATTTCCCCTTCCGTAATGGATTTGAGAGATCTAAATTTTCGGTAGAGGTGACTCTGCGTAGCGTGTTAATGGACTTTAAATTCGTCGGCTGTCGATGTCCTGGCGTAAACCGTTATGAATAATCGAGAACAAATTTATCTTTGATTAGTTCAATATCTTCAATCCATTTACCAACCTCATTTTTGATACGAGAAATAATGTATGCCGCTTTCTAGCTATGGTCATTTGGTGAAAAAGCCGTGAGTTCCAATCCCCAGCAGTGAGCCATTGCTTCCGAGCTAAGCAGCCCCAGTATTTCTGGTTAAAAAGCATAAGTTTTTCTCTTTGCTTAATTAATCAATCGGTTATGCCAGTGATTAAATCAGAAATTATCAGGATTGGTTATGAGAAGATTCTCCACATGGCTTATTTTGGCCGTATTTTTGTCAACCTGGGTCTTAAAATTATCTCCAGAGCTGGTTCACCATGTTTTGAGATTCATTTGAAGAATTTAACTCGTTGCGCAACACGAAACATAGGTGTCCCTGGATCTTAAGTAACAGAAAACAGTGATCAGAACAAGTAAATGAGCCCTGAGTGATATTTGAAACAGGATAAAGATTATGCCAATCATGTCGGCAATAGCCCGATAGAGTTTCTCGTAGACAAGCTGTCCTCGAACCTTGGATTTCCAGGTAAATGATCGTCCATAAACGGAAAGACTAGTCGTATTAATCTTATTTAAGAAAAGAGGAAGTTTAATGCATTGTGTGGGGGAAATTGGTGCCCCCCCCTCCCTTTTTATCCATGGGATCTTGTAATTCATTAAAATCGCCTAATAGACATCATGGTATATCAATAACTGCATTTAATTCAGAGAGATGATTCCAAAATATGGGTTTTTTCGATGCTTTTGTGGGGGCATAAACACTGGAACTGGTGACCATTTGTTGCGTTTGTATCTCAAGTACTAGCATATGTATAAAGCGTTGTTCCTTGAGTAGGACATTAGCAAGAATATTATTATTATTATTCCACAGAATCCACATGCCACCAGAATGATTAACTAGATTTACAAAATCATAATGATCAAAACCAAAATGGGAAATGAGACGTGAAGTTGTACTTTCCACTATCATCGTCTCAGTAAAAAACAACATATCTGGACAATGGGAATGAATAATATAACGAACTTCCTTGCATATTTGCGGTTTTTTCACACCTTGAACATTCCAAGCAATGATTTTCATAATATAATAATGATTGGCTCGGTGCAATACCGAAACAAGATGCCCTTAATTAGCAATACATAATTGACCTGAACACAGTTATCCTGTGAAACTATGAAAAAAGCAAGCAGAGTGTCTCCACCCACTTGGACTTGACTATTCCACCAATATAACCAAATTATACGATGAAGCAAAAGACTATGAGGTCTCAGATTCAAAGTAATCATCATGGACCAAGGGCCGCAGCGCCTCAATCCTAATAACGCACCAACAATGGCCCATGAGTAATTCACCCCCCAAAGGGCACCAAAACTGGATAAACTAATATAAGATCCAATACAAGGGTCTTGTACAAGGATGAGCAGAGAGTAGTCACACGCAGGCTAAGTCATGAATATACAAGTATCATGCCATACAAAAAGCATACATGAACTCAGACCCCATACTGGTGGTCATCCTTGTTCGGTACAACCAAAGCCGTTGACGTAGTGCCAAAACTTACAATGCCAGGATTGTAAGATCAGGTTTGCCATAATTGAACCCATAGTGCAGTGCTAGGACTAGAAGGCCCCTGTACTGAGATGGGAGGCTCAGTGTAAAGCTCCACCCAGTAGAAGATCCACCTGTAAATTGTCCAAACCAGGGAGCCTGGTTGAGTCCAAACTTTCGTAAAAGAAAGTGGGTCCATTTAGAAGCCAAAAGTGTATGACATAATACACTTAATTCCAGACGCCAGACGTGAATCATAACAACAAATAGCAAACACCCTTGTAAGGGTGGATCAAGCATCTCAAGAAGCAGTCTAAGCACACAAAAGTGCCGCTCCAGAAAAAAACAACAAACAACATCAGTAGACCATAGGATTGGAAGTCTCCCACACATGCAAAATGAAGAACAAAATGAGAAATTGGTAAGAAAGTACATCAACAGTGTGGATACATACCAGCTAAAGCCATTGTCAAGTAAGAGATTTGAACAGAGCTGAGGGTGTGTCCACTGTCTGAAGTATGCCGAAGAAGGGAGATATAAGGGGTGATTGTGAGGGTGCATATCATAAGCTATCAGAACCCAAATAGAATCAACGGTATAGCATAAGTGTAATGGACCCGACCAAGTTCATAAAATGAGACAAGCTGGGCATACAAGGGAAGCAAACGGAGCAGAGTCATTAAGACTATGCCAGAAAGTAACCATAAGCGAATCACTTGAACTAAAAGAACATATGTTATGCGCTACTGAACTATACCAGTTTGTGTCAAAAACTAGTTTCCAAATATGCTTATGAGGATTGCAAATAAGCGTGTCAACCCCAAGGCCAAACTAGTTAATGCAAGAAATAACAAGCCACCCTGGCGGAATATCCTGAATTACAGCCATAACAGCAGACGCGACCCAGAAAAAATAGAACGTGAGTATTAGTTGCACAAACCCAGAATTGCACATAGTATGCAAACCAAGTGCATCCAAATCAGTTTCAAAACACCGAAACTGGAGAACAGAGCACTCGACATCAAAGCAAGGATGATAATACCTTTGAAAGCATGCGAAAATGGCTATTAAATTCAAGGTGGTGGTTATCAAGGCAACGTAATTGACATATTTCAGAAGATCCCAGGCAAAGAAACGAGAAAAAGAAGGGTGCGAGAGACATACCTGGGGATTGCCCAAGAGGCTTAGACAATTACGGACAACACTTACGGATTTACAGCACCAATGAAGAAGGCTACGAAATGAAATTCCCAGGAACAACACCGCAGGCTCACCAAATACATGATGACAGAGAAGCCATAGATCTGGGAATCAAATGCCCGGCACGTGCATGAGCAGTGACCCGGTGCAGATCTAGTGAGGGTAGCGTGTTGGAGTGAAGAAACCATGGCCGTCTGTCCCAATTTATCATCAGCAAAGAGGCCGATAATTTGAGCATACCTAAAGCAATTAAGGACCCAATTGAGCACCTCTAGAGAAGGACCAGTGAGTAGGCAAATGGAATGTGAGGAGAGGCGAGAAGGAAAGGCTGAAGGGAAAAGGCTAATGAAGGCCAAACTACAATCAGGAGGCTTCTTGCGTTTTTTGGTGAGAAGGCAGATGAACAGAGATATGTTTTCTCTCTTTCTCTCTCTCGAGTCTCCAACTCTCGCTGGAGTGGCCCTTGTCTAGCTAATACCTCAACATTGCATGTCCTTCCATGTCGTATAACAACAGACTTTGAGTTACATTAAGGTCCTCTTTTTTATAACAAGCAGCGACAAGCTTATCACTTATAGTTTTGCATAACTTTTTATATTTTTTTATAACTTCCTGCATCTATTGACATGGCAAATCTATACTTGTGGGAGGGGTGTCCACCTCTCTCCTAAAAAAAAATCTAATCCTCTATTTTAAACGGGATTAGATTATTAGATGTGGACATCTTTAAATTAGGTCAAAAAAGTATAGACACTTTAAATATATTCAGCCCACACATTAACATTTTTAATTTCTTTAAATATTAAAAGTACAATTATAAAGTTATAGTTTGATAGAAAAGTAAAATTAAATTAAATGCTTGCAAGTCCAAATTTCTCGCTCTCCCTCCTTTCTTATATGGAGTTTAGGCTTTTAATTTAATCTAATTCTAATCTCTTTATTTTCTTTTATTGTTATTCTTTATTGTTTTGATAGTTTAGTTGCAATATATTCATGATGCAGACTTTTCTTTAACTTGGCCTTAATGATTGATTTGAACTTGATACTATATTTCTTTTTTTTCCCTTTTGGTGTGATTAACTGGTGCAGATTGCTTATTTATAGTTGTATTTTATGTTTAACATGTTCACTTCATGTCTCAATCTTTTTTGGTTTTATTGTTTGGTGCTGATGATATGTCCTTTGTAATCAACAGTTTTATAAATGCTACGTAATTGTAACATTCTATGATTTCAACTCAATTTATATATCAAAATTCAAAATATGAAAAACTGCAAAGAACAAATGTAGTAGTAGAGATACCATAGTTTTTTTTTTGGATGGGGTGAGTAAAAAAGTGGGATATATTATTACTGCTTGCTAACTTCTGCTAGTGTAGAAACATGAGACGGAACGTTGGGGAAAAAAAAGAAACAGAATGTCTGTACAAAATAAACTACCATAATATGTATCATATAATTTCTTTTTTTAATATTGTACAGCAGTAATGACGTTAATAAATGGATACTCCTATTCTAAATATCTAGATCTGCCACTGTCTATTTATAACCTCTTGTAGCTTCTTGCATCTACAGTAATTTTTTATTTCTTTCAAACTAGTTTTTAAAATTTGAAGGATTTCTTATTTTCTTTCTAATCAACTATGATTTGTGAACTATAAGCATCACCCTTAAATATTTTGGAGGGTTTCATATTTTGTTAATGTTATCTTAATATTTTGATGGGTTTCTTATTTTATTAACATTTTGCTGATGTTATCTTGAAAAATATCAATTCTATAATATTAAGTTTGATGGACTTTCATTTTGAAGAGCTTTATTTATTTATTTATTTATTTATTCATTTAGTAGAAAACTTGTTATCTTATCAGGAAGGGTTTAATTCAATTAGAGGTTTTTTCATTTTCTTATGGAGAGGGTGAAAATTATGCTAAATTAAAAGTAACCTCAATGTTTGGTAGTTGAAGAGAGATTATATTTTTTTTTCCGTCAATTTGTGGTCAACAAGTTATTTCAATGTTATGTGCCAATATAGACAAAAGACCATATGTGTAAATGAAAATTCACCATTGTACATTAGTAGTTGATAACACGTTACACATTTAAAAAGGTTTTAGTAATTATGTTCTTATTAATTATGTTATTTTACTGTTATTTTGCTAATTTTGTTGATCAAGGACGAGAATTGTGAAAGATCAAAATTCATCCTCTTTATAGCTGTTACAAAATCATTATTGACTAAAGGTATCAAATTATTTTAATCAATATCACAACTACAACTACATATAGTTTCTTATAACTTTTTATATTTTCTTACATCTTATAATTATTACTTATCACCCAAAAAAAAAAAAAGGGCTTAAGAGTCTTCTAGACTTTGACAAGTTTTCAGAGTCAGCTGGATTTAAGAAATTGTTTTTTTTTTTTTATGTATAACTCTTACATAATTGTGTGTGATCGTAAAGGTTTTTCACGATATTTCTAGACAAAATTATGTCACCATAGGCTTCAATAAATACACAATACAACTGTAACAATATTTTACAACTGTAACAATATTTTACATAAAAAAGGAATGCAATTGCATGTTTGAAATATATATAGAGAGAGAGCATTTGGCAAACAAGCTTTTTAAAAAGTTTTTTGGTCAAAAAGAATTTTTTTGATCAAAATTGACTGTCTTATCAAGTGAAAAAGCTAATCTGAGTATTTGGTGAAAGAACTTTTCAGAAGAGCTTTTTGAGTCTAAAAAACTAATTTGAAAAAACTAATTGTATGAACTTTTTGGAAGAATTTTTTTAAGAATTAGCTTTTTATCTCATAATTTTACCAGAAACAGCTAATTTTACCAAACAGTTTTTCAACAAACAGCTAATTGAAACAGCTAATATAAACAGCTAACTCAAACAGTTAACAGTTAATATAAACAACTAATAGCTAACAGTTATTTGCCAAACAGGACCTATATATATATATTAAATATTTCTACGTAATTAAGGATATAACACAAAAAAAAATAATGAAGAAATAAAGAGAATAATCTCAACTCCTCAATCCTACGCTCTGTCACACAGCTATTGCTCTCTCCCCGAAAGACCCGTCTAATAGAGCGTGCAACGTCATAACTTACAAACTCAGAACCCTCCAATTACTGGCCGATGTGAGATTCTATTCCGTGACATCTAGTACTCTCCCATATTTTGTTATTCCCCAATTGCCCTTATCCTAGAAAAGCAGCAGAAAGCAGATCACAATTCACAGGAGGGACAACCGAGGTCCAACTGGGAAATATGACACAGGAATTGGAGGTGATGATCTTTTACTCTCTGATGAGCATGAGCTGCTCTTCTTCGACTTGGCTTCATCAGCTTCAACGTTTTTGACATTTTCACAAGCAATTTTGCTACTGCTCGGATTCGACATCGAGAAGCAGCTAATTAACATGCTCGAAAACGAACCCATTTCTTGTTTCACAGAGAAGACTGAAAATGTTTGCTTTCAATCAGTTGTCTGCGGCTAATAATAATGTTAGGTCTGGTTTGTGTGTTTTTATTCTAAGGACAAAAACTATATATATGGGCTCTTCCCCCCCCCCCCCCCCCCCCCGGGTTGGGGGGTAGCCGTGGTCGCCAAGGAAGAAATTCAAACTTCTGGACACGGAAGCTTCCTGGTTCATGGTGAACGGTCTAGATTATTGGTATTTTGTGAAATCTGTCAACGTCAAGACTTATCAGCAAGGAAACTTGACTGCGAAGGGGAAGAAAAAGGAAAATCCCCAAGGAGAACAACAGAGCATACATGTACTCAGAGAAATAATGTGATGTCAAAGAAGCAATAATCTTAGTCCACGTGGCCCCTCTTAGGGTGTGTAAGGCGGCAAAATATACAGTACTAGGGAACTATTCTTTGGAAATATGAGTTGTTAAGTAAATAAAGTTAGTTTAGATTGATAGTAATGGATTAAAGTATGTATTTTTTGTTGAAGTAGATTGAAATGGATTAAATTTTTTTACGTAATGAGTAGAAGTTGGTTAAAATAGGAGAAAGTAAGTTGAAGTAAGTTAAAGTGGGTTAAAGTGAGTTGAAGTTGATTAAAGTGGATATTTTTTTTATTGAAGTTCGTGAAGTAGGTTGAAGCGGATTGATGTAAGTTGAAGTTAGTTGAGGTTAGTAAATTTAGATTTACCAACGAAAAGAACAAGGCCTATGTACAGGAGATTATGCTTACAGTGCCATTGTATTTTACATAGGTCCTGTTCTTTTCGTGGGTCAATTCTAAAATACCAACCTCAATCTATTTTAACCCATGTTAACCTACTTTAACCCACTTTAACCCACTTCAACCTACTTCAACCCACTTCAACCTACTTCCACTATTTTAACCAAGTTCAATTTATCACATAAAAAATTCAACCAATTTCAACCCACCTCAATCTACTTCAACCTAACTCAACCTACTTTACCCTTTTATCCACCCCAATTTATCAACGAAAAGAACAGGCCCATAATCCTAAACTCCGTGTGGCGCTAGCAAATTTTACTTTCTTAATTAAATTTGCTTGTAAGCCTTGCAAAATGTTTGATTTAAGTTTAAAAAGCTAAGCAAACTAATATGGGAGAATGCATCTTTAGAGATTACCAATGGCCTCCTTGAGAATTTATATGAGTTTCAATCTCCTTAAAGGACGGTAAATATTGATTTATCCAATGGCTAATATTAATATTCTAGATATTTTTCTTACAAATATCTACAATCTCTACAATCATCTAAATATTCACAAACATTATTTTGTATTATTCTGTAGAGTGTAGAAAGTTCTAATACAGCGTAGAAAGTTCTAAGGCAATCTAAAAGACTCCAAGACACTTTGCACGGTTTCCAAATATGTTTAGAAGATTATGGCGCACTTTAAAAAGTTCTAGAGCATTCTAGAAGGTTCTAAAACATTCTCGAGGTCTTCAGAAATATTGTGGAAGATAATATTTTGTGGAGACAATGTTTGTGGAAAATAATATTGTAGATAATATTGTGATCTTTGTATTTATCTTCCTAATATTTATTTTCTTATTTTAGTGATAGCTTGCTCAAGAAGCTAGGGTTTAGGGTTTCTTTCAACTATCAAAAGCTTCTCATAGGCGTGTACTTGGGCAAAGAAAACAGAAGCAAGGCATTGAAGCCAAATTCATGACCATTCTCTCAATTTTATTTGCTTATCGTTCATGGTATCAAAGCTAGCCTATTCTTTCTACAACAAGAGAGGTTAGAACTTCGCAATCGTGACCAAAGATGATGGTTTTGTTATTGATCCACAATCAGAATTTTATCTTCATTCCTCGGACGGACCCGGGGCCATTATAATGTCCATTAACTTTGATGGAAAAAATTATGAACTATGGAACAGGGTCGTTAGAACGGCTCTAATGGCCAAGAACAAGCTTAGATTTATTGACAATAGCATATCTAAAACGGAACCCATGGCTCCTCTTGCAAAGAGGAATGCAAGAAACATGGTGAATTCCATGATCATCTCGTGGATTCTAACCGTCATTGAACCCAATTAGCTTCATACTAGCGTGGCATATGAAGACACTACCTACAAGATGTGGGTAAATATCAAGAAGAGATATTCCTGTCAATGTTCACCATATTCACTAACTCAAGGCCGAGATAGCTTCTTGCAAATAAGGAAGCATGGGAGTGGTTGAGTTCTATTCGAAACTCATGGGACTTTGGAGTGAGTTAGCAAACTTCATCAAAATTCCAAGCACTAAGTGCGAATGTACATGCAGCAAGTGTAGTTGTGATACCCAAGGCACTATCATCTGGATGATGGAGGATTAAAAACTCACCAATTCCTCCTGGAATTGGATGATGACCTTTACTCAAACATAAGGGGTTAGATTTTAGCTCTTGATCCTGTGCCACCACTGAATAAAATTTTCAACATGGTTCAACAGGAAGAGAATCACAAACAGATGACGGGAAACCAGGAATACGGAGATGATAATGCCGTCGTGTTTGCAATCACTCACCATGGTAGAACTGGCACTCAAGCTCCTGGTTTTCAAACTCCATGTGAATGGGTGTTCTGTACACACTGTGGTAAGTCCTGGACATGAGCCGTCAAACCGTTTTGAAATCATTGAATATCCATATGGATGGAGAGCTAGAGGCATAGCAAGAGGTCGAGGAGGCCATGGAAACCGTGGAGGGTGATCTTCGGGTGGTGGAGACAGAGGAGAGATGATGCATGATGTCACGGCAAAAACCGGGTCATCTTCAACCACGGCGGAAGCTGCTCAAACTCCTGTACCTGGATTCACCACCGAGCAAGTCCAGTGTATACTCAGTCTAATAGAGATTCCAAAAGAAGTTTATGAAAAATTGTCAGGTAATGTAAAGTGGCTATTTCATACCGGTGCGTCGTGTCACATGACAGGAATATACAAAATACTTGAGAATGTAAGAGGCATAGATCCTGTTGTGGTTTGGACTAATAGATGGGAATCAAGTGCTAGCAAACAAAGTTGGGACGGTTAAGCTTGAGCCAAAACTTATACTAAGAGATGTTCTTTTTGTCCCAAGTTGACCTGTAATTTGATATTTATTTATCAATTAAATAAGGAGCCAAGTTCTACTGTGACATTTACTGATAATTTTCGTGTGATATAGGACAATGCCTCAAGGAACATGATTGGAGTAGGTAGGGTGAATAGAGGGGTCTTTATTTACAAGGAGGTGGTTGATTTGAAGTTTCAAGTTCATGCGGTCAGAACTTATGATTTGTGGCATGGACGGCTTGGTCATCTTTCCAGACAAGTGCTTTCTTTACTTGCTAAAAAGTTGAATTTTAATAAACCGAACGAGCCATGTGATGTGTGCTTTCGTGCCAAATAAACTCATCATTCCTTTTCTCAAAGTGAAAGTAATGCTAGTGATATTTTTAAACTCATACATTGTGACATTTTGGAAGCTTATCGCATCCCATTTACTTGTGGTGCACACTATTTCTTGAGTATTGTAGACAATGCAAGTGGATGCGTGTGGGTCTGTTTAATGCGTGACAAAAATGAAGGTAGCATACTCTTGCAGATTTTTGTAGTGTTTGTTAAAAATCAGTTTGGAAAATATGTGAATATTATGCGTACCAATAACGAAAGAGTTTACTTCATGACCTATGGAAAAATTTTATTGTGAAAAAGGAATAATACATCACAACATAATGGGAGGGTTGAGCAAAAGCATAAACATATTTTAAATGTGGTTAGGGCTCTTCGTTTTCATACTGGATTGCCTATTAAATTATGGGGTGAATGTGTATTGACTGCGACTTACTCAATGATCGTACTCCTACTCACTTACTAAAAGGAAAAACTCTTTATGAGTGTTTGTTTGGGACTCCACCTTCTTATGAAAATATTTGTATTTTTGGGTGTTTGAGTTATGCAAGACTTCGAGACAAAGCGAAAGATAAGTTTGAAACCCGCAATAGAGAGTATATTTTTGTGGATATCCATTTGCGAAAAAAGAATGGAAGCTCTATGATTTGGAAAATAAAGAGATTTTTGTGAGTAGAGATGTTGAATTTTTTGAAGATATTTTACCCTTTTTGCATAAAAAGGATGAGCCTTTAGTAGACAAGTGGAGCTTTAAGACCCCACTAGGTCTCAATGTTGATGGTGTAGGAGTACAAAGTGAACAGGTTGTGTTGGATTCAGCTGGACTTAGTGAACCACGAACTACTGAAGGTGATGGGCCTGGGTCAGCTCTAATGGGCCAGGTTGGGAGGGTGGAGGTAGCAGGTCCAATCCACGAAAATTCTGAAGTTGTGGGAGTTGGATTGCTAGTAGAGTGCAGCGATTCGGTCCAAGAAAGTGCCGACACTGTGGGACTTGGACCTGTGGCAGCAGACAGCGCATCCACCGAGAGGGACAGTTTGGCCCAACAAGTACAGATGCAGTCCACAAAGCATAGTAGACGAGCCCCGCCAAGCACCAAGTCACTTAGCTGATTATGTATGTTTTAATGCTCAATCAAAAGACCTTCCTACTACTAACTCTTTTCAACACCGTTTCTCAGGCACTCTGTATCCTATTGTTAATTTTGTCACATGTAGTAATTTTTCTCTTGCTCACCAAACTTCTCTACGTGCCATTGCAAAAATTATGGAGCCCAGATTTTATCATGATGCGGCTAAAGATCATTTGTGGCAGAAGGCTATGGTAGACGGAATACAGGCGCTTGAAGAGAATAAGACATGGACACTCGAGGACTTACCTATTGGGAAGAAACCTATTACTTGTAAGCGGGTTTATCGAGTCAAGTACAAGTCAGATGGCTCTATTGAAAGATATAGAGCTCGACTGGTCATTCAGGGAGATCATCAAATCAAAGGTTTCTATTTCAACGAAACCTTTGCTCCAATAGCTAAGATGGCTAGCGTTCGAGTTTTCCTCTCTATTGCCATTGCAAAAGGGTGGAAATTACATCAGATGAATGTCAACAATGCATTTTTACATGGTGACTTGGATGAGGAAGTTTATATGAAATTGCCCCCGGGGTTCACATCTGGCACACATGGGAAGGTATGTCGTTTAAGAAAGTCTCTTTATGACTTACGGCAGGCGCTGTGAAAATGGTTTATAAAGTTGTCTAGCAAGCTTGAAGCTTGAAACTTGGTGTGTCACACATGGCTCATATGTTTTTTTTTTTTTTTTGGCGCTTTTAAATGTCAATCATCCCAACTTTTGGAGCATTAAATAGGCATAATCTGACTTTCAAAATTGACTTCTACCATGCCAAACTTTAAGGGCATATAACATTAGATGTTTTAGATGATAATGTACTATACTTTTGGGTTATTAAACAACAACATTTTCAACCTTAAACTTAAACGTTTGTGCATAGTACAATCTACATATTTACTATTTATATATTAGATTTGAATATATTTTTGACTCCATGTAATATAACAATTTCATAATAGTGTACAATTGCATATGCTTAAATTACAACATCTTGAAGTATATGTAATTGTATACATTTAATATATATTTTCGTCGCCAAGTTTAAATACTTTTAAATTGAGTCTTACTATGTATACAATAAATATATTGACAGTACAATATAAAAATGTCTAAATTCAAAATTTTGAGCATCATCGTTTAATATCCTCACAATATAATACATTATTATGTAAAAATATAACAATATTTTTTTTATAAGAAAGGCAAGCATTACAATCTAAGCAGCCCTTCTCTAAAGGATTCTCCCTAAATTATCCTCATGAAAAATAGAAAAAATGTTCCTATGCGGGATCACATTCCACACAACCCTAAAATGTAAGGAAAGACCAAATTTTACCAATCAATCAACTAAGCATTTTCTTTGTCTAAAAATATAACAATATAACGACTATAATAATAATTAGTATCTTGAAATAGTCTGTCAACATCAAGCTAAGAGCTTTCTCAGTGGTAAGTCAATTTTTTGGCTCACCTGTGGGGGCCTACTTCTGTCACATCAATTTGTGAGCTAATTTTTTGGCTCACAATCTTCCATCTCTCCAATGAAAGACTCATTACTTTGGCTCACTAAATAAAATAATACTTAAAAAAAACTAATTAAAAACATTTTAAAAAATTTAAAACAAAAAGGCAAAGCCCATGAGCTGCCTCACCTGCACAAGCCTCCTCGCAAGCCTCTTGTGATGAGTTGTCCACTGGAAAGTTGCTCCTCACTCACCCAAAAATTCTATGGTACATACCATACACCTAACTATGTACATACCTATATAAGAGGGTGTATACTATGCTAAAATACATACGTTTGTATCTAAGAATTTTTGAAATACGGTACACACTCTTTTATATAAATTCTATACATAATTAGGTATATAGATATATATCATAGAATTACTGTCCCCCACACCCTTTCTCTCTCTTCCAATTTTCCTCGCGAGTCTGCCGGACATGGTCTAACACATATTTTAGACTTTTCAACGAAAATTTAATTTGACCAACAAGGGGAGAAACATCCCTATGACTGCAACGATAGCTTATGATGATGTCAAACGACCAATCACCTCACTCTCCTGGGCCCGCTGCGTAAATCAGGTTGGAGGAGGTCTTTTGGCAACTTGACCCGTAATTCACTGATTTAGCACCGGCAAGAACTCAGCTTCGATCATTCAAATTCAATCAAATCGAACGTCTGGATAAAAATATCAGAGCAAGAACAATGGTGAGCCAATTTTTGGCTCACCGGTGGGGCCTACTACTGCCGCATCAACTCTCTCTCTAATTTTTTTTGCCTCACAAGCCTCACCATCTCCAATGGTTGGCTCATCACTTTGACTCATCAAATAAAATAATACTCATGGACCCACACACCAACACACAACTACTTTTTTAAAATCCAAAAAAAACAAAAACTAATAATACTTTAAAAAACACCCAAAAAAAAAAGAACAGGTGAGGAAGGCCCGCGGCCTGCAGCCTCCCAGCGGGCCCAACTCCCCAAGCCACCCAGTGCAAAGTTCCGGGCCACATCTTTGCTTCCCCCCCCCCCCCAAAAATTTGGCCCGCAAGCCAGTGCAAAGTCCCGGGCCACATCTTTGCTTCCCCCCCCCCCCCCCAAAATTTGGCCCACAAGCCAATTGTTGCAATTGCTCTCATACCCAAATCATGTTCAAATTACTTAGACGGAACCCAAATCCAAAACTAAATCCGAATCAAAATGTCCAAGGTTGAAATCCAAGTCTTCGAATTTATGAATTCTACTTTTGAAAATTTGATTGAAATTTTGAATATGACCAAACTTGGACTTGAATTTTCAATGTCTGAATCGATTGTCCGAATTTTTTTTATTGAAACTTCAGGAGATACTAGACCGAAACTATACATAAACCTATAGTCTGATTGTTTGAACCCTAATATAAATCTGAATGCTCAAATTTATCGGAACCTAAATTGGTCGGTCTAGACACCTAAAAATGGCACCTTATTTTGTACAAAATGTCTGACAATGAAATCTATGTCCAATCTATACATTTGGGGGCCCAACAAGAATAGAATCTCTCATAAGAGCCTAAAAATTATTATTAGACTTTAAACATATGAATATGGTAGGTCGAGCCCAAATTAAGCGCCCAGTCCGAAAATCCGAAGTGGTTCGAGTATTCGATCCACCCAGGATATGGACCGTGTTCTTAGTTGGACCGGCCCTGAACCGTTCTAGTTCCTAGCTCTCTCTCTTCCGTGTCCAAAAAGCGTCTACCTTGATAAGATTTTATACGATAAAGATTCAACTGATTAGTTTTGCTAAGTGATAATTCACTTTTTTTTTGCATTTTTTAACCAAACCAATATATCCTTTAGGTTCTATGAAAAGGAGCCTGCCAGTCGGGGCTGAATATATTGAAATTTGGGAGGAAATAGATGCTAAAAGTCGGAGAGGAAAGACATCGAAAAATTGAGAGAGAAAACTAATTGACTTGTTAAAAGGCATCAAAATGCCCAAATCCTTATGGGTTCCCAAGTATAGTAAGTGGGTCAACCTAAGGGCACGAAACTAACCATCCTTTTCCTTTCCTTCTTCCTTTGCTTTTATATTTTATTTGGTTATGTCTCTTGAGCAAAAGATGTAATGTTTAATAAAGTTAGCACCCGCTCACTGCAAATATGTCATTTCGTCATTTCTTTCTAAGTGATGTTTCAGATTACCATTATTGCAGTTAATATGTTGCATGCTTTTTAACTCTAGTTTTCTATTTTGATTATTAGAGGTCGTCAGTGATTACGGACGATATCGCCATGCATCCCATCACGATACTGTACATTTCCTACTGAATCTGAATCTTTGGTTTAAACCTATCAAGCCAAGTGGTCCCCAATTCAGCGATTATTCGGGGCCTTTAAATTTCTTTGAAGCGAACATATTATGACTTTCGGTGTGCCTTTCGATTTATGGTTTGATTTGGAGAGTAAACTCAGTTTTGTAAGTTTTCCCAAAAACTCATCTTTGACTATATTTCTTTTATTAAACTTGATTTTATTCATTCATTTTATTCATATTTCTGCACTTAATATTTGCAATTAGGGCATAGCAAAATCTGGTCGTTGGGCATAAGTAAGCTCCCTAATCCAGACAATTTGATACTGTTTGGGCTAGGGAGCTTAGCCATGCTCTTGCTTAGGAACCCGACCGGGTTCCTGGGACCAGAAACACCGTCCAGAATCCTAGTCGAAACAATAGCTGTTGTCCGACCATGAGATGGGACGGATTCCACAATTAGTATTCGACTGCCCAAAAACTTCAATGTTCGACTGTGAAAATAACATAAACAATGAAATAAAAATCAAGTGAGCACACCCAGCAAGCCTAATCTATGGGGGACCTCACCCAGGTTTCAGGTCATGGTCCTTACAGACGTACAGTCACAAAATTTGGATGAGCTGGATCCAAATTAACAACCCTAGACCCGACCTAAATTTCAATTCAAATATGATTGATTGTCCGAATTTGAAATTCAAACAATAATTTCCCAACTTTTTTGTGTCGGACAAATTTGTATAATCACATGGGACGGAAACACTATGTTCATTCAAGAGTGGGGGAAGATTTTCTTTTTAAAAAAACAGAGTGGAGGAAAATTATTCAGGCCATGTTCAGCCGTAAATAATATCTCATACTTTTATAAGTTTATATTCCATAGTCAAATGTTATTTGTATTTATGTGTATCTATCATATAAGCAAGTTTTAATTCACACAAGTATATGTGTAATTTGAGAGTACCTACTTTCGAGAGTATAACATAGGAATTGTTGGTTGACATTATATATTAGTTATTAATTGATGATATTAGTTATTAATTTGTTAGTTATTAACTATATCACCATATGCATACATTATTTTTAAAAAAATATTTGGTAAAACTTGTTTTTTTGAAAAAGATGTGTGACAAGAGTTACTTTTCCAAAAAAACTAATTCCGGAAATTCATAGTTTGTTTTTTTACAAAAAACAACTTTTCAAATTTAAAAAGGTTATTTAAAAGGTTAATTTTCTAGACAAATAAAAATCTATTCAAAAGCTATTGAGCACAATGCTAGAGTTGGAAAATGGGTCAGGTTTTTCAACCCGTTTTTCGTGTCGGTTTTAAAAATAGCTTATATTTACTCGAAATGAAAACATAACAAGTTTTCACGTATGCTAGATAGTCAAATCATGTCGACTTCGGGTCGAAATCAATTTGGTTCAAGTTGGATTCGTGTTTCTCTCAATAACTTCAAGTCGGGTTCATTTTGTATTATTGTGTTAAGTTAAATTTTCCCAACTTTACATAGTGCTGATTGCGAAGGAAGAGCCTAAGTTAGAAAAGATTACAAACATAAGCTTTAGTAAGCACTAAGTAGTGACTGTGTCTCAGTGCCCGACTGTCGTGGCAGTCGAATAATTGGACAGGGTCAGCAGCTAATTGACAGCGATGCATAACAAATTTAGAGAGGTGAGAGAGGCAAATGGAGAGTTTGGCGAGGATGAGTGACTATTACATACCTTTAGCTTGGAAACTTATTAGGTACAACCGAGAGTATGTGCTCTCATATCCTATTAATATATATTTTTTGGATATATTTACCATATATTCAAATTTTTTAATTTTTTTTGCTGATGTATTTTCTGAAACACATGGGTTGAGCCCAAAAAAGGCCTAGAATGAAATACATGGGTTGAGCCCAAAAGTAATTTCTCTGATTGCCCTTTATCTCATCATCCCTTTTTTTGAGACAAACCCCTCTTCCGCACCCCAAAAGAAAACGACTAGATCATTAGCATCTTAAAAATCTGTATTAATATCAAGCCAAGACCATAGCTAGTTAGGCTCATCAACGACATTAAAAATGATCCCGCAATGACTACGACCTGTACGGTACAACGTATTGATATATTTGGTCATTTTCATTGTGGTGATGTCAAAGGATATGTTTGGCAATTTACCAGCTTGTCCGTTCATATTGGAAGAAAATTATATTTAAACTACGCTTTAAGTTTATATGACCTCCAAGCGCCAATTGTTCATGTGCAATGGCAGCTCATGGAAAGGCTCACTCGTCTCAGGAGATGGGTCGAGCGGCTTGCAAGCATACGACGCATGAGTCAATGGGTGACTCGTGAGCGTAATTTAAAAAGAAAGTTGTGTGTTGCAAAATGTGATAATATCAGGTATTATTTAGTTTACAGTGGGTCTGAGCCCAATGCCCTACTTTAGTCTCTACTTCCAATTCATTGAATTAGCTCTATACAAAAAGGTGGCTAGCTAGAGAACTTGCCGAGCGAAAACAAAAGAGTTGTGTGTTTTATTTATTTATTTTTTAATCTTAAGAATATCTAATAGGGTTTGGCAGTCCAGAGGAAAGTTCAATTCCAAACAACTGGTTAGCTACCTTGTGCATCTCTGCAGAAAGAAAATTACAAGTCATGAAATTTGATCCCATGACCTGTGCCCTGAAAAGCAGACTTCATGTCAAATACGCTGAGTGCTTATACGCAAAAGAGTCACTATGTAAGGAGAATACTTGATGTTCTTTCTTCTTCTATCTATTCGAACTATAAAATACAATAAATAACGATACTTGTTTTGGAGAGATGTGAACATGCAACAAATGTTTATCCATGAACCTATTTTATTTGTTTTTTAATTTTTCTAATAAAATATAAATTTTTTTAGGTTTTTTCCTAAATTGTCATTTCAAGTACTAATAACATGGCCCTTCTTCCTCTCTCTCCTTTAAGATCAATAGTTAGTGTGACCCATAACTTTGTATCTTGTAGCCCATGAAGGCCCATTTCAAGAAAGGCCAGCCCAATTGAATTAACCAATCACACAAGAAGATCCACAATAGGTGGTCGACTAAATTTCAAGATCAGTCTGCCCTTTGGTGATCTGCAACCAAATTCAAGTGCATGGATAGGCTTCTTAGGATTCAAAATGAGTTGCACACCCACACCCAAAAAAAAAAAAAAAAAAAATCGAAGTAAAATTGCAACATCAAGGTTAACAAAGACTGCTATTTTATTAACCTGCACCAGTCTTCATGTCTATATGACTATATCAATCGACTATTCCCAACACATGTTTGTTTCAGTGGTTTGACGCTCGTCCCCCTTCAACAAATTATTGGGTTCAAATCTTGTGAACGGAGAAAATCTGTGATATAAGAACTCTACCTGTTATTAGATTAATAATAACTCAACTCTAGAAAAAACTAGTGCTTTGACTCGTACGTTGTAGGAGCTGCAGCTGACCACATACATCCCGTAGACTTTATTTATAATGTGCTCATCGTCATTTGATTATGTATAGAGTTTCAAAATTCAAAATGAATGATCATATTTTGTTCAAAATAATCATATTTGCTTTGTTTTCCTTGAAAATAGCAAATATCATTGAAAGGAGCTCAGTCAGTACATGGGAGTAATAAATAAGTCGTCCACTAATTTTTGTTTTTATAAATTAGAACTTTGGTTCGATTTTCCGCTCTTAACTCTCCATTGTAATATAAAGATTTTTATGTCTAATTTAAAAAGGATTATAGATTGTATCTTAGATATGATTATAAAGAACTAAACTAATGTTGCATTCGACAAAGCAGCTTTTAGCCTTTTGATCAAGTCAATACACTAATCAGTTAATTTTTAATGTTCGGTAACCTAGTGTTTGGATTAGCATTTCAAGTAACATTTGACATTTTAAGCAACAGTTTTGAAACACTAATAATGTTAGCTTTTGACATTTAAAGTAGCTTTTCAGATTTTTTTAACCAAAAAATACCCTTTGGAAATTTTATATTTGAAAATTATCTATATCCCTTTTTGTTAGTTTACATTAATCAGTCAATCCAATAACTAAATTTACCGAAGACATTTGCTTCAACCGTTCATCTAAATAGCTATCCGTTAATAGCTAAATTAAAACTGCTATCCGCTACATAGACCGCTACTGCTGCTTGAACCACAATCCAGACAGCTACCGCTGCTTACACCGCAATCGAGTAACTAAGTAACTAATTTTACCGAGTAAGGTATAATGCTAAAGTGAGTTAGAGATATTATAGGATGACTAATGTAGTCTTTTGTTATTTACAAAAAATTATATTGACTTGTGATAATGATAAGAGGGATAGATTGATATTCAATTTACTTTTGTTTTTCATTTTTTTAATTCCCTTGTAAGTCAGAGAGAAGATTCAGTGGGTTGGCTTTAGTTTACACTTTAGTTATCCTCGAGGGTTTTTTTTTTTTTTTTTTTAAAAAAAAGGTGATTTGGATTTTAGAGATTGTGGTATGGGTCTCCACAGACAGGGATGCCCCATTACCCCCAAACTCTTTTTTCTTCTTTAATTTGGTCACTATGCCCCCCTCTTTCTGGTATAAACAAATGTACCAATATGTGATACTCAATTGGTTAGGGAGGGGGCATTCTCCTCCCCCTACGCTGTTGACTTATTGGACTTTTCTGAAATAACGGACTCAATGGGTGCCTATGTTTACCATTGTAAAAAATTTAAAAAAAAGTTAGGGAGGGGGCGAGTTGTTCCTCTTGCCATCTATTGTCCATTCATATTATTAGTGTTAATTAGATTAGTTTATTGTTGTTTATAATCAAATGCATGCAGAGGCAAATTATTACGTATGTTCAAGAGTACGTGTTCTTGAATGTAGCATCGTTGCTCACCCGACTTGCATGGAAGGAGTTATGCTTGTCAACATCGTGGGGATCGAGTCCCATTGCACAAGCCAGACATAATTTTCTCAGGACTTGTCTTTTTTGAGGGGAGGTTTTCGGTTGCTAACACGTTGATTACCAACTCAGTTATTAATGAATCAGTCTTGACTAGGCCTTGTTTAGTTTAATTTTGTGTTTTGTTCCTTATGTGAAGGGGGGAAAAAAAGTAGGGAGAAAGTGAGTTTTTTTCCTCATAATTTTTCAAGGAAAGTTTTATCACCTGTTTCTAACAATTTTTCTACCTAATTTTCCTTCATTTTTTTCTTTGTGATTTTCTGTAAACCAAACACAAGAAACAAGTTATTTTCCCAAATTTTTTTTCTTTTCATCAAATTTTTAAGGTCCAAATTGAACCTTAAAGCATGGAAGGAGAAGAAGAGGATTGACCATGCGATCAGAAATGCCGTTAACGAAGACTAGAGAGAAAGAAAGCAAAGCATGGTGAGGGAGGGGGAAGACAAAAGAGACAACAATCGCGACTTGGTCTTCTCTAGTGACAAAGACCATGGTAGAGCAATACAGAAAACAAAGAGAACTGAGCGCGTCATATGAAGCAGGCCAGACGAATGAGTGGGTGAGTGTAAAAAAAACCACGTGAGAAAAATAAGTGTGTACATAAATAGTATACCCAATATTTCATCATATAATTTTTCGAAGTGATGCATAGTCTGAAACAATTTAGCAATACAACCCTCATTATTTTGAATTTTAACGCAATATTTTCTTTCTGTCTCTTACCACCTCTTCCCTCTATAATTTTTCGAAGTGAGATATAGTTGGAAACAACAGATTTTTTTTTTTTTTTCCCAGTGTCACAAAATTAATTAATTTCTTTATTTTTTTACACCCAAAAAAAGGTATTTACTTTTAACGCACAGCAAATTACGCAGTTTCTATTTGAAACTGCAGCATGCAGAGTCAGTCAGTTCCCGACAAATCCTTCCAAATGCTGCAATGTGTTTTCTTTCATAGTATTTTGATTTATGACTGGTCGTAAAAAAGGAGCAGCCAATCAGAGACCGACACGTGCACCTTTCTTAAGGTCTTGGAATTTGCAGGGGAAAAACAACAAAATGAATGCCTTATTTTTGTACTTTACTTGATGCACCAAAATCTTGGACTAAATTATTATAAAATTATAACTATATATATGATGGAATTATTATTATCCGTATTTGCTTTGTGGGCTCCATGGCTAGCTGGCTGTCCCTTGCCTTTGACAAATTTTATGGTGGACCATTGACATGTATTCGTTTCAGCTTAGCTTAACTAGTTGACGCAACAACCCCCCCCCCCCCCCAAAAAAAACTTGATCCAAAAAAAAAATTGAGTCGAGTGTTCCTCTTAAAAAAAAATAAGTCAACTATAGTCAACTGTTCCTCTTAAAATTAGAAATTAATTGGGTGAAAAGGGTCAGCCAAATCTAGAGGTTTATTTTGATTTAGATCCTGTTCTTTTCTGCAATTGAGAGGATTTAGTTTACAGCTTACAACTCATTACAACTTTTTACTTCTCCTGACATCTTTTTAAATCTCCTTATATATTAACCAGTTAACAACTACTTACTATGGTTAATCAAAAGCCCTATGCACCGACTATTAAAGGCTTAAACATCATAAAATTCTTACGAAAAGTAAACTAACACGCATATGTAAGCTAATACGTGAATAACATCAAATACAACGTAATTATCATCACATTAGATAGACTTTAACAACTAGTCTTATATGTTTTTTTTTTTTTTTTACATAGGTAAATACGCTCAGCCTATTAGGCCCCTGTCTTAGAGGTCACCAGTAAACTACAACGTGCGGGGAAGGAGAAGGATACCAAAGCCGAGGCAACAAACCCAGAAATCAAGTTCAACCGCATAACCGTACACAAAGCACAACATATACATCTCCCCCAAATCAAACGCAGATAAAGAGGGTGGGAAATGCAACACTTACCATCTGGCCAAGTGCTCGTGGGTAACAACTAGTCCTATATAATTGCAATGAATTCGAACTCCTATGCATTGAGGGGCTAAATATGGCAAACTTTCCTAGAAACCAAACTAATATGCGAACGTTAAATATGCAATTATGATCACATGCTCAAAAAATTACAATCTATCTCAATTTTAGGGGTCCTTTTTTCACTTGAAATGACACAAATGACCTTTCATACCAAAAAAAAAGGTGACAATATTGATAAAATGTGGAAATGGAATAATCCTTGTAATTTACATAAAAAATGTTACAATAAATAATAAAAAATCGACATTGAATATAAATTAGAATATCTTGAATAATTTTTCTCTATTAGTCTGTATAACATTTTATATAATAAATTATTCAATTATTGTATATAAAAAATTCTTTTCAAAATTTATATAATTCCTTACTAAATTATTTTATAAATGGTTACTGTGTTTTTAAATTATTTGTACTTTTGTGAATTTTTGTAATTGTTTTATAATTTCACAATGTTTTTGAAATTTAGCATTTCATATAAAAATTTCAATTATTTATGAAAAATTTTACATTTGTTATATAGTTTTATTATAATTTGTATAATTTATTGTGTAAATTTCATTTCATATTATCTTATTTTTATATTTCACTAAATTTATTATGTATTCAAATTTTTTTACATGATCTTCTTTATGTAGAAGAGTAATCACATCATTTTCGGTGAAAAAAGGACTTATCAGATTGTTTCTGAAAAGTTAACGTATGTCCAAATTATTTTTTAAGAAGTAAGAGTCCTTTAAATAATTACAACAAAATTTTCGGTATCGTTGTATAATTTTTTGACCGCATACTAGAGACTTACTAATTTTTGACAATTTTTGACAGAGTATATTGATGTACGTTTACATTAAGAAGTAAAAAACATATTTACTAATAATTTAGATTTACTAATAATTAATTCAACATTTTTGACAGAGTTACATTGATGTATGTTTACATTAAGAAGTAAAAAATGTATTTATGGTATATAAACACATTCAATACGTTTTTCAGTTTATAAGTTACTCGTTAGAGTCATAAATATATGAAATTTGTGATCTTATTATCCAGTGAATATTATGACTCTCAATTTATGAAGAACATGTAAAAAGTCGGCTTGTAAAAGACAATATATACACATTGCCTTGGGGGAAAAAGGAAAAAGAACCTAAGAATTCGATCATGTCAAAGTATATGGACAACAACAAAGAAAACTATTGCGTTGCAAGTTCTTGCTTTCTAATTTGTTTAGTGTACCCAAGATTTTACCATATAATTTTTCGAAGTGATACATAATCTAAAACAATTTAGCAATGAAGCTGGTATAACCTGCATTGTTTTAAATTTTTAATGCACTATTTTCTTTATATCTCTTACCACCTCTTCCCTCTATAATTTTTGGAAGTGAGACATAGTTTGAAACAATAGATTTTTTTTTTTTCAGTGCCACTAAATTAATTAATTTCTTTATTTTTTTTACACCCAAAAAAAGTATTTAATTTCAACATAGCGAATTACGTACGCACTTTCTATTTAAAAATGGAGCATGCAGAGTCAGGTCCGGACAAATCCCTCCAAATGCTGCAATGTCTTTTCTTTTATCGAATTTTGATTTATGACTTGTCAAAAAACAGGAGCTGCCAATAAGAGACAGACACGTGGAATTTCTAGTGGACCCCCCCAAAAAACACAAAAAAAGGTCATGGAATTTGCAGTGGAAAACAACAAAATGAATACCTTATTTTTGTACTTTACTTTATACGCCAAAATCTTGGACAAAATTATTATAAAATTATAACAATATACAGGATGGAATTATTATTATCGTTATTTGCTTTGTGGGCTCAATGGCTAGCTGCCTGTCTCTTGCCTTCGACAAATTAAAAGGTGGACCGCTGAGATGCATTCGTTGTAGCTTAGCTTAACTAGTGAACACAAAAATTCTTAAAAAAAAAAAAAAAATTCTTGACACCCCCCCCCCAAAAATTGAGTGAAATCTATTTCTCTTCAACATAGAAATTAATTTGGATACTATTTCGTCAAAAGGGTCAGCCAAATCTAGAGTTGTTACCAAAAACTACGGTTAAAATTTTTAAAATATTCAAATTTGTTACTTGACTTTTTAAGTCAAAAGTACTATTGAACTTGCTTAAAAAAGATAAAAGAATACTACTTAATTTTTCAAAATAACTTAAAAGTGCCCTTATTATAATAGCATTTTTGAACATTTTAGAAAATTTAATGATCTTTTTGACTGAAAAAAAAAAAGCTGAGTAGTATTTACGAATGTTTTAAAAAGTTTAGTGACATTTTTTAGTAACAACAGGAGTTAACTGTTGGTCATTTCAGTATTTCACTAATGAAAACATTTCGTCTTTTTGGGGGGCAGGGGGCTAGTGCCATATAATTATGCGTTGATGTCGCTCTAGTTTATTTTAATTTAGTGATTCCCTACCAAATAATACAGTGGAATCATTTGGTAAAACATAAATACTTAACTCAAAAGCACGAGTTTTGAGCGAATACTAATTTCTTTACTTTTTCATTTACCAAATCTATGCCTTTCTTAACCAGTTAACAACTGCTCTATAACTATGATTAATTAAAAGCCCCCTAAACGTCATAAAATTTTTATGAAAAGTACACTAATATATATGCATATGATCAATAACATCAAATATGCAATTGTGATCATATGCTAGACATTTTAACAACTGCTCCTATGCAACTATGACGAATTAGAACTCCTATGTATTGAGGGGTCAAATATCGCAAATGTTTTCAAGAAATGCCAGCTATACGTCCAAATAACATCAAACATGTAATTATCTCAATTATGATCACATGCTCAAAAAATTACAATGTTATCTCAATTTTAGAGGTCCTTTTTTCACTTGAAAGGACATAAATGACCTTTCATACAAAAAAAAAAAGGTAATACAACAACACCACCACCACCACTTCTCAGTGTGGGTCCCGCTTTTGCGGGGTCTGGGGAGATCCAGCTATAGGTAACCTTACCGCTATCAATATTTCTACCTGTAGAGAGGCTGTTTCCAAGAGACCCACAAGAAAGGATTTTGAAGCCATTTTAAAGAAGAAAGCCATCCACATTGAATATTGATAAAATATCTTGATAAAATGTGAATATAATAAATAATAAAACATCCACATTGAATATAAGTTAGAATATCTTGAATAATTTTTCCCAATTAGTCTGTATAACATTTTATATAATAAATTATTCAATTGTTGTATATTAAAAATTCTTTTTCAAATTTTATATAATTTCTTACTAAATTTATTTTACAACTGTTTATAGTGTTTTTAAATTTTTTGTACTTTTTGTGATTTTTCTAATTGTTTTATAATTTCACAATGTTTTTCAAAATTTAACATTTAATATAAAAATATCAATTATTTTACGTAAAATTTTACATTTATTATAAATTTTATTATAATTTATATAACTTGTTGTGTAAATTTCAATTCGTATTATATTAATTTTATATTTCACTAACTTTATTATGTACTCAAATTTTTTTTCAAATTTTTTTACACTATTTTCTTTGCGTAGGAGAGTAATTATATCATTTCAGATGAAGAAGGAACCTATAAGATTGTTTCTAGAAAAGCTAAGGTACATGCAAATTATTATTAAAAAGTAAGAGTACTTTAAATATTTCCTCTAAAAACTACGTTACCGTTGTATAATTTTTTGATTACATACTAGGGACTTGAAGATTTACTAATAATTAACTTAACAATTTTTAACGGAGTTACATTAATGAACGTTTGCATTAAGAAGTAAAAAATGTATTTATGGTACATAAGCACATTCAATTCATTTTGCAGGTTATAAGTTACTCGTTAAAGTCATAAACATGTGAGAAATATATGAAATTTGTAACCTTATTATCCAATGGATGTTATGACTCTCAATTTATAGAAAACATGTCAGAAATCGGCTTGTAAAATGCAATAGTACATATACTGCCTTAGAGGAAGAAGAAAAAGAACCAATGAATTCAATCATCTCAAACTATCGCGTTGCACGTTCTTGCTTTCTAATTTGAGTACTGCTCTAAAATAAATCGTAGGATTCAACCATTTCTTGATAAATTTAAAAATATTTATATAACTTTTTACAACTTCTTATAAAAATTATAATTTTGTACAACCTCTTACGTTGATTACAACTAAAATTTCTTACAACTTTATTAACTTTAATATAGTTGCTTTACAATTTATGATTTAACCTTACATATGAAGAGATCATGACCAATATGTACCCACCAATCAAACAAGATAAATAAATATATTAAATTACCGCTATGCTCAAATTAGTAATAGATAGCTAGATTTGGTAAAACTAACTAGAGATAAACTTGACCTATACCCAACTTAATATCAATAAACTTATTGTAAAGTAAATTTGAAATTTGACTCAGCTCAAACTAAACCAAATTGACCTAAAAATATTTAGCCCTAATCAAATCGAACTAAGACCCTGCTCTTTTCGTTCAAAAATCTAAATTTACCAACTTCAGCCAATCTCAATCAATTTCAATCCACTTCACAAATTTTAATTAAAAAAATACTAACTTCAACCCACTTATTACTATTTCAACTCATTTCTATCCATCATACAAAAAAATCAACCTACTTTAACCAACTTCAACATATTTTTAAAAAAATACCCACTTTAATTTACATCAATTTATTTCCATCGATTTTAATTAATTTAATTCATTTATTAATTTATATTTTTTAATAAAAAACAGATCCTAGGTTAAAATATTATTTGACGTGAGATATAACCCATTACAAACTCAACTTGACCTAGGGCTAAACATTGCCAACCCTGTACTTATTATTTTTTTTTTTTAAGCCTATACTGAAAAATGTTAAATCACTTGCTGAGGGGAAAAAAAACAAAGAAATTAATTGCTGTGACATGTATGAAAATGACAAAAAAGAGAAAAGAAAAGACTAAAACGAGATATTTTATTTACCATGATATTATAAAAAGTCTGCCCGGAGAATTCTCGCAAAAGTCGCGCCCTTGTCCTTGCGTGTTGTTGTTCCCCCCCCCCTCTCTCTCCTCGAATCTTTCAAAAATAACGCCCCGCCCCCCCCCTTCCCCACTCCTCTTCCCCTCCTCTTTAAACATTCCATTCCACCACTCGGTTCTTCTCTCTCTTCGATTCTTCCACTTCCTCTTTCTACAATGTCGAAGCCCCCACCAGCGACGATCCGACCCGAAGACTACGCCCACAGCCCGGCCCACTTCGCCGTCGCGGTGGGCGACCGGGCCGCCCTGACCCGGCTCGTCTCCTCCCTCCCCAAACTCGGCGACCCGACCCGAATACGGACCGAGTCCGACTCGCTCGCCCAAGAACGACTCGCGGACGTGATCTCCGCCGTCCTCGACCGCCGCGACGCCCCTTTCCGGGAGACTCCGCTCCACCTCGCCGTCCGCCTAAACGACGCTTTCTCCGCCCAAACCCTCGCCGGTGCCGGCGCCGACGTCTCCCTCCAGAACGCCGCCGGATGGAACCCTCTCCAAGAGGCGCTCTGCCGGAGGCTTCCGGAAGTTTCTAGAATCCTCGTACGGCACCACCACCTCGCCGCCTGGTCCAAGTGGCGCCGCCGCCTTCCTCGCCTAATCGGAGCTCTACGACGGATGAGGGACTTCTACTTGGAGATTCAGTTCCACTTTGAATCCTCCATTGTTCCATTCATCGGCAAAATTGCTCCTTCTGACACTTACCGGTGCGTTTCTCTCTCTCCCTCCTGTGATTCCTACGTACTAGTAGGGGTTTTTCACGTGAACTTTGCTCGATTTGTCAACATTTTGCTTAATTGCTCACGAAATCCGACAATGAATCTTGACGTTTTTGAGCTACTGAAAATTGAACTTTCATTTTGCCGAATCTGGAAATCAAATCCACAGGCCCACTGGTAGCACATTGTCTGATAAATTCCCTTGAATCAATTTGAGTTTTGCATTGCTTATGACATGAATTTTACGTTTTTGAGCACCCTGAAGTTCAATTCTCATTCTTCCCTAATTTGGAAATCAATCAAACCAACATGCTCTCCGATAGTACATTCTCAGATAGTTTGATTAATTTTCTTGCATTTGGAGAATTCGATTTGAATTTCGCATTATCTTTCAATGAATTTTTACAAATATTAGTGAATTGAAGTGTTTATTTTGATTAATCAACAATTGATATGCAGTATCTGGAAGCGCGATGGTAATCTACGCGCCGACACGTCACTGGCGGGGTTCGACGGGATGAAGATTCAACGCGCCGATCAGAGCTTCCTCTTCCTCGGGGATGGCGACTACGAGAACGATATTCCAGAAGGTTCTCTGTTGGTTCTCAATCGCGACGACCGGAAAATCTTCGACGCGTTCGAGAACGCCGGAGCTCCGATGACGGAAGACGACGTCGCCGGATTCTGCGCTCAAACCAGTGTTTACCGGCCGGGAATGGACGTCACCAGGGCGGAGCTCGTCGGCCGGACCAACTGGCGCCGCCAGGAGAAGACGGAGACCGTCGGAGAGTGGAAGGCGAAGGTCTACGAGGTGCACAACGTTGTCTTCAGCTTTAGGTCCAGGAAGGTGAGTTCGACTTCCGAAAACGACGGCGTTTCGGGCGGCGGCGGCGGGGGTGGTAGGAGGGAGGAGCAGGTGCTGCCATTGGAGCTCGACGAGGAGGATGATTTTCTCGTGGCGGAAAATCCGGCGGATTTGGGATTTTCCGACGATAAAGGCCGCCGGCATAGCAGCTTCGTTAGGGATCGGAGGGTGGAGAGAGAGTGGGTGTCAGTTGGGAGGAAAAGCGTCGACATTAACTTCGCGCCGCCGCCGCCGCCGGCGAAAATATCGGGCGGAAGGAAGAGTGTCGACTTCAATTTTGCCCCACCAGCTCCGGTAGCCGCCGGAAGGAAGAGCGTCGACGTTAGTTTTGCGCCGCCGCTGCCGGAAAGACGGCGAGCGTCGTCGGTGACTTCGGCTTCGAGACTGACTTCACCTGTTCCTTCGTCGCCGGCACCGGCGACGAAGGAGAAGGAGTACGTGAAGAGCTTACGGCCGTCAGTTTGGTTAACGGAGCAGTTTCCGTTGAAGACGGAGGAGGTGCTGCCGTTACTTGATATTTTGGCGAATAAGGTCAAGGCCGTTAGACGTATGAGGGAGTTGCTCACCACAAAGTTCCCTCCGGGGTCATTTCCTGTAAAGGTGAGGGGCATTTTCGGTAATTAGAAATCTCTTTATATCTCTGTTAAAAAATCGCAGTGGTACGGGTTTATTATTGCCTTTCGCTTCTTATTTTTGTTTTATTGGTAACTGGGAAATGTGGGTTGGGTCTGCTGAGCTGCTTAAGTTTGGGTCTTTTCATGATGGCAATTTGGAGTTTTCAAAAATTTGGATTTTGGGGTCGTGTTAGCAAAGCTTGAAATAAAGTGGGAATTTGGTTATTTGTTAGTAGTAGTATTTAATCATCATAAGAAAATGAGATAAGGAAAAGTTTTGTGGGGTCAGAGTTGGTCTGGTTGGCTGAGAGGGTGCATTGAAGTGTGAGGATGGAAGCTTTGATGAGCTTTTGATGTGATCAACAAAGAGGGTCCACTTGATCCGATGATTTGTCTCGGAAACGTAACTTTGAATGGATAGATTACCAGCTAGTAGCTACTACTACCAAGTAAAACTCTAAAGTACCTTAATTAGAATAATCATGTAGGACCTACAGACAAGTGTTTATCACTCCAATCCTGTAGGGCCATTGGTGAGAGAGAGAGAGAGAGAGAGGCTTTGCTAGATCATTGATGATGGAGTGCAGTGAAGGGAACTCTACTACTTGTAAAGAGCGTCCTTCCAACATTTCATGTGTCCTAAAAAGGATTGAGAATAATGTGGTCATGTGACTTCTTTTAGATAATCATGTAGACTAATAATTTTTAGGATAGCCTCTCTGTGTTGGTATCTCTTCTTATTTATTATTGTAGCAATGTTAGATCTGGTTAAGTCATGTGAGTATTTGAGATTGGAGTTGCTATGTGGGTAGGTTAGTATTATTGGTGGTGTGTTGTTGGAAATTTTTGTGGCTTCTTTTTGTAGTCGTTGCTTGTTTCCCTGTTCAATGGACCACGAGGACAGCAGAGTCAGAGTAGCATTAAATACATGAAACTGATGTGCATGTTGCTTTTTTTGGTCCTGGAAGGAATTTCCTTTGAGCTCGCGGTAAAACATTGTGTAGATGAAGGGTCCTCTTGAATAATCATGGTTCATCTTATCATGTATGGGGTAGTTGAACTCGTCATTTCACACAAGGATACCCATTTTTGGGTGGAGGAATACCCTCAGCCTAGTCCACACAAGGGACTTTGAGGATCCTATTCTCTACCAATAGGCCTAAATATCTGTGACCTTGGTGCTGTCTGCAATTGTGTTGGAAGTGCATTGGTTGGTATTCTTTGGAGTTGGAAATAATTGAGCAAATAGTTGATGAAGTTACCTTCATTGTTTGCGCCATAGCTGGTTGAACATTCAACCTCATGGGCCATGTTGATGGCCCCTGTGCCACCTTATATAGAGGCAAAATGATTTGAGGGTACCATTAATGGACTTGGGTTTGCATGCCAAAAAGAGTTGGTTTCTATCAGTTTATTCGTGATCATTGTGTGTCAAAATTTTTTTTCTGTTGCACCGTTGTTGGGGCGACAATTTTAACTGAATGCGTGCAGGTTGGTGCAGCATAACTATTTGAGGATGTGTCAACTATGAGAAATGAGAACTTTGCCTAAGTTCAAGTGGGAGCTTTGGTTACATGAATGGGTGCTTCACGGTACTGTAATGTAATAGTCACATAGTGCTGTTGAATCTAGAGTTCAATCAGATTTCGCTCAAACTTATGGATCAGCCATTGTTCCAATATGTCTCCCTTCTAAATGTGGTGGACATGGCCTTGAAGTATGGGATGGACTATTGTTGTCCTCCTGGGCTTTGCTTAGGGAAAGAGTAAGGAGGAGTCTATAAGAGTTAGTAAAAGCATCTTTAGTCCTTACTTTATTACCAGAGGGTGGGAGTGAAGCTGTGGACATGGGTTTATGTACAAAGGAGGCAAAGCGGTTTGTGATTTTGGAGATTACCGCATACTCCAGCCCTTCTGTACTGTCTTTTTAATACATGGTGAGCTTTTGATATCTTAATGACATGTTTACTTTTTAGATGTTTGGTTTAAGTTTCCCAAACCTGACCTATGCAAGACCCATACTGGGTTCTTCTCGTTGTATCCTTGATTTGAGCTCAAGATTTGGGGTTCTGTAGTTCGGTGGCTAATGCTTGGGATTAAACCTTTGTTACTATGTCCGGTTCTCTTTCCTGGTGGACCTGTTCCTCAGAATGAAGTGAATGCTCGCTATGAATCTCGTGGTCCCCAAAGCTGTTCTGGCATCTGCATCAGTTATCACTATCTTAAATTTTGACATATTTGCTGTCTTGGATGTTGCAGATAGCGATTCCAGTGGTACCAACTGTAAGGGTAGTAATCACATTTACGAAGTTTGTCCAACTCCAACCAACCGAGCTCTTCTATACGCCTATGTCAAGTCCCCGGTTTTTGAGCAATGGGGATAGTTCTCCCCCTGAGGAGAAACCAGAGAGCCGGTTCTCATCATGGTCTTCTTCATCAGCATCTTCATGGCTAAGAAGAAGCAACAGCAGTAGATCAGGTAACAAACAACAGCAGCAATGTCCAGAAGCAATGGAGGCAGATCCATTTGCCATTCCTAGTGGCTACTCATGGGAAAGTATTGACAGTAAATACCGAAAGATGAAGAAATCCAAATCAGTCAGAAGATCTAAATGAGGTATGACGCAAGTAGAGGTTGGTAGTTCGTTCAGTTGCTAATTTGCTTCCTTAACCTTCCCCATTGTTTTCGGGGATCGGATATGTTGTAGATATCGATAATTGAGATCTTCGGCCGTTGGCTCCTGGAGCCGGGGTGGAAGCCGGAAAGGAGGAGCAAAATTAAAGTGGAATGGAATGGTTATAAAGTTACCAATTCTTAAAGATCTCTCTGACTTTACATTTCACCATCTCTTATGTAAGTGAGAAATCCCGAGTGTGTTACATAGATGTCTTCCCTTGATGTTGGGTTGGATGTGGAAGTCTATTAATCAAACTGAGAATATTGCGGTCCGACAATACGAAGATCATACAAAGAGAAATAAATCAAGTATCTCAAACAGGAATATCCGAATACGATCTTTGTCGATTCTTTGACATTTCTTCTTCAAAAAGGCATAGAGAATAGTTGGACTCGAACTCTTAACGTGAGCCAATGAGACATCACAAGTGTAACATTAACATGTGTTGATTCTTATGCTCTTTTTAAAGTCTGTCTTTGAATATTGTGTGTTCCTTCTTAGATTTCGAAGGAAGCAATTCCCTCCTTCAATTCCCTTGAAGTATTCTCTTTACACCCTTTTCTCTCTTGTTCCTCCCCCGGCCCCCTTCCGATGTTTAGCTCTTTGTTTGTTCCATACATGCTATACCAAAGTGTGATTTCTTTTGGGTCATATTCGAAAACATCCACGAAAGCGGGACCCACAATGAGAATTGTTGTTGTATAGAGAAGAGGTTGAGAGATCAAGTTTTATAGGACTATCACAATGACTTCCAAGATGTTATGTTCATAAACTCGAGCAGCTGAGTAATCAAGGATACAGAAAGAGGCCTTTTATCATATGGCCTTGGTTGGCTTCGCTTTAGTAATTATCCAAGCTATAATAAATGAATTAGATTGGCACATGGACATAATTTATATATAATTTTTATTATAATGGGTGAACTTCAAGTACATAAATCTTATAATTACGTTACTTCTATGTGTAATATAATCGTAAGAATTCAAACTTAAATAAACTTGTGGAAAGATAACATCGATTGTGAATATCTTTAAAATTTTGATAACAAGTTTAGTTCGATGACTTCGATCACTAGTCATAATCCATGAGCTCAAGCTTACTTCACATCTAGGAAGAGGAGTTCATGGGATGGTACAAAGTTAAGAATCAGAGAGATTTCATATCAAAAAAGCAAGCAATTATTTTCAGGACTTCCAAAATAGAATGACATACAAGTACATTGGGAGATGTTCAAAAGAAGCAACCACAATTACACCACCAGCTTTGATAGGACAACAAAAAGTGGGCAAGATTAAAGATGGAAAATGATGCAAATGAGACTTTGCTTAACAAGAAGGAAAACCCCAAAGTGACTATCACTGATCAGATTGTAAGTGAGTTGGCATGTCCTTTAAAAAAGTAGAGGAAATATAAGAAAAAAAGAGCCAAAAACACATGCTAGCTACTATTGCCATTTGCCAAAGCCAGCCTTAACCTATCTTCTTAAAAGCCTCTAGCTCTTGGGTTCTCTGTTGCTCAAGGCCTTACCTTCAAATCCCAAGGTTCTCCACTCATAAGGTAATCCTTCAATTGCTTCTCTGTACATAATTTCTTTTGTTAGTAAGATTTTGACTTAGAAATCTGGTATCCAGTCTTAACTTTATCGGTTAAACGAGCTGACAGTCTGATGTTCAAAAGTCGCAAGAACTCATTGATTCATTTGTGCCATGCTTGATTCATTGTATAATATATGCATGCAATTTCCTTGTCATTCTCGGTTAATATACGTACACTTGTGAAAATATAGAGATGGCAGCGGAGGCACCAACGTGGGCAGATCAGTGGGGTGAAGGAGGCATAGGAGCGCTAGATGATGTGAAGCCGGAGGAGGAGAAGGCGGTGAGCGATAAGAAGAAGGTGGGTTTTGCAGGACTTAAGGCAAAGGTAGCTTCAATGGTGGGTATGAAGTGGGTCAAGCAAAAAGGCCAGAAGAAGAACGACCCTCCCAAATGAAAGTTCACTTCACCTGTTTGCATGCATTTTCTTAGTCCCTTTGTCCTTGTCTTTTCGTCTTGTGCAATAAACTAATAAATAGAGTTGGGGAATTGTAGGTATAAGGACACTTCTTGCCTTCCTATCTTTGATTTCCCATCATTAAGTAAAACATGCATAAATACAATCTTCTAACATTTGATCCCAATCGGCTAGTAAATAAACCCGATATAATTCTTGAAAAGCCAAGAACTAACGAAAAGACGAAGATGTTGCAGGTTGATTCAAGAGGTTTGATTGTAAAGAAAATCTATGATGGAAGAACCCTGAATTTTTTTAGGTCACTAGTGATTCGAGTCTAATAAAACAGAGACCCAAAGACCTAACAAAAAGACATAGATCGGCTCGCTCATGTATATGTGTGCCAATTTCAAGGTTAAAAATTTATAGAAATTTAAAATATAAGCTTCTTTTGAGATGTAAAAGGGTAACTAAACAAAGGTGGCTTGCTATCAACTCCAATTTTTTGAACCTATACATCAATAACTTCAGTACAGTTTGATACAATATTTCATAGAAATAATTCATCCGAATAGGCAAAAATAGAAGCAAGACTGCGTCTTAAACCAAATGAGTTCTGATAAAGAAACGATTAGAAAGAGCTACCAAAGCCAGTTACATGGCTGAGTAGTCAAAATCTGACGAGTCCCTCATCTCCCCCCCCCCCCCCCCCCCCAAAAAAAGGTACTGGATTGAACTCTTTGTGGGAGGAATTAAGATCTTGACACTACTAGTGCTATGTTTGGATTATTTTTTTTTGTTTTGAATTGTACGTACTAAAGCAAAATACATATCTAAACTTCCTCTGCTCCATTTCTGTGGAGTAGTAGGTAGTCTACGGTTTTTAAATCTAAGGTCAATCGGAACCAATCTCTCTATAATTTTGCAATTCAGGGGTAAGACTGCTACGTCAGACCCCCTCCACACCTGGCCTAGTAATGAGATTTTTGGGGTATTGAATTTGGATTTGGATTTGGATACGACTTGTTCTACGTCCGCAAGTTGTATAGTTTTAAATTAGCTGGATGTATAGTCTAATGCTTGTATTTCTTTTTCTAAGTTATAGGTTATTGGGAAAATTGCATTTAATTTGACAAGTTAGAAATAGAGAACTAAAGAATTGAACATGTAGTTTATTATTAAATGTTTTGTAAGTCTTTTGGTAATTATTCCTCATAAGAATTAATTTGAAAATTTAACATTTATATTTATTTTGATGAATTTGTGGTAGCGATTGATGGTTTTATTGGTTGAAACCTATAAAGGTATTAATTAGAATCAGAACAGATGATGACATCTATTAATTATTTGACGTGTGTATTTTATTTGTATAGTTAATTTTGTCATTTAGGAATTCCTAGTTCGTCAAAAGAACGAGGCAAATTATAAATTAAATGGTTGTGGAGGGTTTTTGAGGCTTTTTTTTACAACATTTTATTTAAAAATGTATATTAAATTCTATATTGTTATTCATCTTAAAGATTAAATTGAGAATTTAATATGTATATTTTGCTTATAATTGTTTTTGATCAAGTTTTTGTGTAAAATTTAAGAAGAAGGAATATAAAAAAGCTGCGTCAATTTCATTAGTACTTGTTTACTTCTTCAACTCCATAAGTGGTAGCTAATTAATTATTAATTAATACTGTAATGGTCTATGTAGCCTTTGTTTTTGATATGTTATGATTTGTATTGTGAAAACTCTTGGCATCCTTCATTAAACGATATATTGAAAAATGGGAATCAATATTTATATTAAATTCCTGAGAACATATACTCTCACGAGCCACATCATCAAGTATGCATTCAAAAATTAAATAGGCCAAATAAACGCATGAAAAATGGCAATTTCTTATGTGCTCCCGAAAGCACATTCTCTCATTGCCCACGAGTATATATTTTTTACGTGCGTATTTGTCATATATTAATTTTTTAATATATATTTGCTGATGTGAATCTTGAAAGTATGTGATTCTAAGAGTATGATATACATATTGATAAAAAATATACATATGTGGACAGTGAAAACACGTGCTCCGAAATTTGAATTGGTGTCATCATTTTCCTTTTCACCATCACATAGAGCCAATGGAGAAACACCACTTGTCAAGTGCATATGAAATCACTTGATTTTAGATAAATTTATTATTTATATGGAAGATTTCTATTGATGGGTACATATAGATAGATTGATAGTAAGAGCATGACTACCCAACCTAAACCTCAATCAAATGGAAGAATTTGTGATTAAACTTGTGAGGCAAAAACAGTTCCCTTCTAGTGCTCTGCTGTAGCTCATGCCTGTTACACCATACTTATACAAGCTATCAACATGCTAACCGAAAAGTCTAGTGTATTATGTGGGTGTTAGTTATTTCAACTAGTAAATTCTCTAGAAGTAGTTACAAGATATTTGGGTTTAAATCTACTCTACATCCATCTCTCCCCCCCCCAAAAAAAACCTAGTGCACGCCGGAAGTTACATAAAATAATTACAATAAATATGAGAAAAAAGATAAATACATGAAATAAGGAAAATACATTATCTCCTTAACACAAAAACTTGTGGGTTGACTCATTGTGATCAATCACCTTGGCTAACTAATAAGCCTGGTCAAGTTGGCTTGTCCGTTGAGGTTTGTATTTCTGTTATAAAACTCGTAGATCCAATCCAACCCGACTCACCAATTTTTAACCCGATCTCAGCTTAATTACAAAGAAACAGGGTTACCAAATTGTTTAGACTGGACTAACTAAGCCAACCCAAGCTATTGGAATTGGGAAGAGTCATGACGCCGGAGTCTATCCGACATGACTCCAGTTAGAATTTTGAGAAGACATGTTCTTTTTGACTTATGATAAGTGTTTATTGGTACTTATCGTTGAAACATCCTGAATCATGCTGATATATGCTAAATCATTGAAGAAAATATAATTAGGTATTTTCAATAGGTAATTAATAGTGCTGAATTGTGTTCAAATATGTTGAATTATGCTGAAAGTTGCTGAATTATGCTCAAAATGAAAAAATGCTGATTATAAGTACTTATGATAAGTCAAAAAGAACATACCTTAAGCAAGGTAAATAGCATAATGCAAGATGCAAAGGAAAAGGGTATTAAATGTTCAAAATTGTTTTTTTTAAAATAAAAATTCTAAAACCCTCCACTAAGGACCTGTTCTTTTCGTGGGTAAATGGGGGTGGGTAAAAGGTTGAAGTGGGTTGAGGTTGGTTGAGGTGGGTTGAAATTGGTATTTTTTTTGAGGTGGGTTGAAGTAGGTTGAAGTAGGTTGAAGTTGGTTGAACTGGATTGAAGTGGATTGAAGTTGGTATATTTTTTTGTGGTGGGTTGAAGTGGGTTAAAATAATGAAAATGTGTGATAATTTATTAAGTTATTGTAATTTTTAGTGCATTTTTTCGTTGAATAGTAATTTCACAATTTTGTAACTATTTTTCTGGAAGTTGGGGGCCGGTACAACTTGTCAATTAATGTTAACGATTTGGGTTACAAATTATTAAATTTAGGAAGGGGTGGGTTGAAGTTGGTTGAAGTGGGTTGAGGTTGGTTGAAGTTGATTAAAGTGGGTTGAGGTGGGTTGAGGTTGGTATTTTTTTTTTAGATGGGTTGAAGTTAGTTGAAGTTGGTTGAAGTAGGTTGAGGTGGGTTGAGGTTGGCAAATGTAAAAAGACCTACGAAAAGAACAGGGCCTAATTCCATGGTATTCCCCCCTCCCCCCGAAAAAGTTTTTGCGATCCAAATCACCCACATCAGCATGTCTATATATCCAAGTCTAGTGCTGAGCCTGGATATTTGTTATGAAACTCATAGACCCACTCTAGCCCAACTCATCAATTTTTTGCTCGAGCTAAGCGTACAAAGAAATAAGAGTTGCCAAATTGTTTAGACTGGGCTAAATCGAGCCAGTCTAGCTATGGGAAGAGTCATGATGCTAGATCAATATGTCTCGACTCGACTCCAAATTTTCAAGAGGCAACTGAGCCAATGTTCAATTAAGCTAGGATGTCTTGGACCAGCCAGCACTAAGCATCAAGGTAATTAGCTAGCCCAATGCAAGGTGCGCCAAAAAAAAGGGGGTATCAAATGTTCAAAAAGGGATACAATTAGAGTTGAAAAAGTCTGATCTAGCACGATAACCCGACCTGAAATTACTGATAGAAACTCAAATCCGACACAAACTAATCCATTACCCAGCTCTAGCTACAATCTTTCCAACACAAAGCTAAAGAAAGAAGATTGAGCCACTTTTGCTCCCATGCTTGCTAATCAGGGTATCAAATATTCAAGATGCCTCACTTTGGCTTTTGGTCTTTGTCTACTCTTTACCTGCATCCTATAAAGATAGTCCAACTTCAAACCAATTACCTTTCTTTGCCTCTGTGTGAGAAAAGAGGAGGGGGGGGGGGGGGGGGCGCTAAATAAAAAATATGCCTCCTATAAAAGCAATGTTTCATTTCTCCTAATTGTTCAATTCCATGCAACAAAACAGACAACAATAAAAGGGGGTTTAAGATTTGGCTCTGAAAACAACAATGTAAAGTGTTCTATCCAACCAAAAAAAAAAAAAAAAACTTGCAAAGTGATGTTATTAACAATAGTTATTTGATGTTAGCACAATAGCTGACGTTAGTTTAAAAACATGCTATTTGATGTTAGCACAAGATGGCTCACTTTTTTTTTTTTTTTTTTTTTTTGAGTTGAAAATACTTTACTTTCCATTTTAGTAAATCTAAGATATTTTCAAGATCGACGCGAATTTGACACTATTACTAAGGGTTTGCTCTTTTGAACTTATCATAAGTACTTGTCGTTAGTATTCAATACTGATTAGCATTCATAAGCATCAATTATTATTAATTAGCATTTATAGTGTTCATCAATGATGATCAACACTGATTAACACTTACATATATTTTCTAATTGTAATTGTAGCACTAGATTAGTGCTCTTCGATATTGATCAACATTGATCAATACTCATTAGCACTGATCGACGCTTATTACTTATGAGCACTTATGAGCACTAATCAGTGTTGATTCACAATAAGTTACTCATAATATGTTGAAAACGGCAGACTGTAAATGGGTCTACCTAAATCAGCCCATTTGTCAATTCAAGTGAGGAAGCCCAATTGCAACCCATTAAATCCATATAAGCATAGACAAGAAAGAACATTACCCAGTGTCACGCCTAAGGTAAGATGTATGTGCCTCTTTACCTACAATTGAACTGCAGAGAGGATGTTTCCGTCGATTTGCGTCTGAAAGGATTTGACTATTCATTACCCAAGAACATGATATTAGAGCTTTTCTGAGCGAGATGTCTCGAGTTCGAATCTTTGCAACCCCCATATTTATTGCGCAAGGTATGGAGGGGTATTTGCAGCATCCATGTTTCAACCCAAAGGGCATTCGCGTGAGAGGGCGTATTAGAATATAAAACTAATTTCCTGAGTTTTCAACCATTAAGTGAAGCTTTTGGTTGAGATGGTTCTTAAACACTGAGTTTATTCAAGACTTCTCACTCATTGAAGTTAAAATATAGAAGGCTCATCAATTTACTGGGCTAAAGTATAAGCCAACCAGCCATATTAGTGTCTCTTGCAAAGATGAGAAGCTTTCAGATCACCTTGGATCCTATATTAGTGCAAAGTGTTTCAAACGAGTCTTCCATATTTCTTTGAATTAATCCAGTCTGGATGGGTTAACCTTATGGACCTCCTCGCTAACCAAAAACTGCAACTTACTGAGCATCGCATCAAAAAAAAAAAAAAAATGGAACAGGGATATTTTTGGCAATATCAATGCCAAGCTCCAAAATATCCAAGCGAAAATAAACAAGCTAATAGAGAACGCTTAGGCTCTATTCTTTTTTGCGATAACCAACAGTCGTAAACTATAAGAAAATGTAACAAGTTATAGGAAGTTATAAGAAGCTGTAAAAATCTATTGTAAATCTTGTGTGAGACCGTATGACATAAGTCATATTATGAGACGTATGTTTTTATGACGACCATTAATAATTAAATGGGGTGACTAATAGTTCATTTAGTAGGCGAATATTATTACAATCACCTCTAAATGAACTATTAGTCACCCTTGAATTTAAAAATCACCCCAAAACTTGTTATTAGTCATCACAAAACCTCAAAAAAGTCACTTCTGAAAGAGTTTGTCTCACAACAGCCCTTATGTGAGATGACCTCATCCAAAAATTTGTGAAAAAGCTATAAGAAGTACTGTAATAAACTGTAAGAAGATGTAAGCAGTTGTTTAGTCCCAATAACCAAATTACTCTGATAATGCAAGAATAAGAGCCTTGGAATATGGGTTTGGATGGGAAGAAGGAAAGGCTATGGAAGCCGCTATCAAGATGTAGATACATTATGAAAGGGCACAAGAATGCTACATATCTAATCCTAAAGTAATGAAAAGAGCAGTACTGTAAGAAGATATAAATAGTTGTTTAGTCCCAACAACCAAATTACTCTGATAATGCAAGATTAAGAGCCTTGGAATATGGGTTTGGATGGGAAGGAAGGAAAGGCTACGGAAGCTGCTATCAAGATGTAGATACATTATGAAAGGGCACAAGAATGCTACATATCTAATCCTAAAGTAATCAAAAGAGCAGTATTGGAAGAAGATGTAAGCAGTTGTTTAGTCCCAACAACCGAATTACTCTGACAATGCAAGATTAAGAGCCTTGGAATATAGGTTTGGATGGGAAGGAAGGAAAGGCTATGGAAGCAGCTATCACAAGTGTTGGGAAATTGTTGACCCCATCCTTATGTAATGTAGGGTTTTGATGATAACAAACATAAATGGAATATATACTTGAGTGTGTTGATCGAACAGGTTCCAAGTACTGTTTGGAAAACTTTGAAATTGCTTGATTAACCATGGTCGAGAACAGGTCATAAGAACAGTTCCTCAGAACAGCTGAATGGCAAAGAACTCAAAGCGCATCAGAGACATGAAGAACTCCAGGAACGGCTCAGGAAATAGTTCTGAGTAAATACCACAACATTGAAGTAACAAGTCAAGATCCTATAGATGCTGTCCGGTTGATTCAACAAGAGTCTTGGTCTGTCATAAGTTTTATTTTCTTAGATTCTTGTTAATATGCCACTTGGAAGAACTCGATTTAACACTTACTTTAAATGATTTTTAAGAACACTGTCTCAGATCAGTTTTCAGATCAGGGTTCAGATTGTTTTCAAGTCAAAACGATTTTTCACAATTTTTTCCAAATCTTGGGCTGACGTTTTTGAAATTATTTGAGATAAATTTTTTGTTATCATTAAACCCAGGATAAGTTAATCTTTGGCTTTGAAAATATATTGTGGAGATTTTGAGTCTAGCTTTTAGGGGAAATCTTTTACAAAATAAATCAAACTCTTATTTTCGGAATATGAATGAGAGGATAAGAAATTTCAGGATTTGGCTACTGAAAATTTTAGTCACTTCCCATAATCTTTTTAGGAGCAAAAAGATCTTATACTTATGGCTCAAGCACACAAAGATCTGGTTGCCCTCTACTATTTAAGGAGCTTCTCCACCTCCACATAAAATAGGACTTCACACGGTTTTGCACACGGTTTTCATAAATATTTTTGAGAAAGTTCTTACACGGTTTTTCTAGGAATTTAACTTGCAAATCATATTTTCAGAAAAACCATCAAAGTGTGTGTGAAAATTGAGTCATCTTCCTTGGCATATTAGGAGCAAAATTGTACCTTACATTCGCTTAGCTAGAAGCACAAAAGTGAGGTGTATTTTTATTCTCTTCTTTCATCAAAGTGAGAGTTGAGTTTGTCCAAGCCTAGGAAGGCTTTGGACGCATGTAATTTGTCTTGGGAAGACAATTACGTGAGTGTGTCCAAGTCAGGGAGACTCGGACGTAGTGTGTAACTAGTCTAAGGGTAGACAGTTACGTGTGTTGCGATTGTAACAGAGAAGGTTATCTTTGTAACGTGTTTAGCCCGTTTAGTGAAAGTGTGTGAAAAATCCTACTTAGATAAGTCGTGGTTTTCGCCTCAGTTGGGCTCGAGGTGTTTCCAGATAAAAATCTTGTGTTCTCACTTTTCCACTTATTTCCGCTGTTTTACACCTTCTGTGCACGTTACAAACAGTCCGTCCACACAAGTTCCAAGTTTGTTCTCAGAAACTGCGAAAATTTATCAACACAATTCACCCCCCTCTTGTGTTTGTGTACTCTCAAATCTAACAACAAGAATGCTACATATCTAATCCTAAAGTAATCAAAAGAGCAGTACTGTAAGAAGATGTAAGCAGTTGTTTAGTCCCAACAACCGAATTACTCTGATAATGCAAGATTAAGAGCCTTGGAATATAGGTTTGGATGGGAAGGAAGGAAAGGCTATGGAAGCCGCTATCAAGATGTAGATACATTATGAAAGGGCACAAGGATGCTACATATCTAATCCTAAAGTAATCAAAAGAGCATATTGTCTCATGTTTCCACCAAGAAGCACAATATACTTGGACCTCACACATTTGAACCTCATAGTCTTTGATGCTCAGGACTCACTTGAGTTAGAAGCAAGAAGGGATGATGGAGACTATTTGAAGTTTTCACACTTTATTCGAGACTTCTTCATCACTCGAAAGCTGCCAACTAGCTATAGATCGAGTTAATACTGCATGGATTACTGTAGTCCTTAAAAGGCTAACGCAATGGAGAGTGAGTATCAATAAACATCCTTATTGATTCAAACGAAATGCAGTGACATCCGTAGACCACTGGTCTAATTCTTCATGATTCTTCGGAGCGTACGTCTTCCATTTGTTTAGCAAAAGTAATATGAATTTGAATTTGCTGAGGGCGTAAATATTTGAACATTGCTCATTCGCCGGTGCATCAGTTAGGAGCCTTTACTCATCACATCGCCTTGTGACATTCTACAAGCATTCTTTGAACATTCACTCACGTACACGCCTTGCCTTTTGGAAGACTGCCTTTGAGACCATAGAAATCAAGAGCATGAGGAATATTATCGACGAAAATTGTGAATTGCTCGCGCTCTTTCGATCTCCCCAAATCCTTCGTCTTTCGCCCTCGTCTGGATCGTCCCCTCATGAGCCCTGAGCCACATCAATCCAAGAGCTTTGGGCTATTACATATGGTGGGTTTTCTATTTTGTTTTTGTTTTTGTTTTTGTTTTTGTTTTTTAAAAAAAATTTCTTATCTGTATCTATGATCTATCCCTAAGAGCTTTCGTGGCGGGGGGACACGCGAGCCATGCGTGGGGCCCCTGGGGGACACGTGTGTGAAAGCAAAGTTTCCAGCCAGCAAGAATACCGTGTGATACAGGGGGGAGAACGCAGTAGCGTTTCTCCCAGCAGGACAAAAATTTTTGTCCTTTTGTGATTTTTTTATTTGTTTTTCTTTTTTTAAAATAAAAAATATCATTTAGGTAGTTAAAAAAATAGTTGTGTGTTATAAGGTGGGTTCAAAATAAAATATATAATTCATTTGTTTTGAAATGAGTTCCATTGATTGAGAAAATGAAGGAATGTAAGTTTCAGAATTGTGAAATTTTTGCTGACATGACAGGCCAGAGTTTCAACTGGCTGGGAATGCTCTAATACATTGCGTGACTCGTGAGGTTTGCTTCTTTTTCTTAATTATTAATTTGTCACCTTATTTGTAGTTAACTGTTTGCCTAATTAGCCACACCATCTATGTGTAGTTTAAGGTTCGCATCTACAATCTAAATCTCAAACATATGTATAACTTGCTCACAAAAATACAATATAACATAATATAATATAATGTAAAGAAATAAAGATTAGTAAAAACAGCATGATAATTACTGTATTCATTATTCGTTTTTTGAACCTTAATTCCTGAATGACAAGTCCACGAAAATGCGTGTGTTTGTAATTAACGTGCAATAGGGGCTCTCTCTCTCTCTCTCTCTCGCGTATACAAATCAGGGAAACCTAAGTTCAAGTGTGTGAGGACCAAAAATATGAAGGGTAATGATACGTATCTTGCTGCAAGATGCTTTTAAATATCTTATCTTAGCTCAAATTAATATATTTTATGATTTAAAGTCACCAATTTTTTAGTAAGTACAACCTATTATGAGTTATAAAGCTTTAATATTCATCGGTTAAGCTAATAAATACAAACTAACACTCTAATCGGATCAACGCCATTTGTGAAGGTATATATATGTGTGATTTTGTAAATGTAAAATGTTATGTATAAAAGGATAATTTTACACTGTTTATAAGTTTTGACATCATTTTATCATTCAATCATACCATATTTTTCCAATTTAATATGTGATAATATACATTTTAAATGAAAACAAGACACTGTGAAAACAAGATGTATATTTAAAAAGTGTGTTGTAGCAAGATACTTATCATTTTACAAATATGAAACATAGTGCGTCGGATCAAAAAAATAACCTCAACAAAATCTCAAGTTCTATTTTCCTTCAACACATGCAAAACAGTGGCTACCTTGCATATGCAAATGTTTCATTACATGTAGTCCTCTTTACCAAAGAAATTCTTGCACGGGACGAATTTATAGGATATTTTTGTGAAATCCATCTCTTCTAGTCGTATATGTTTCCACTCTAATTAAACAGGCACAGAAGCAACACAATAAATATCTTTTTACAAGACACTTCTTGAGTGTCTTACTTGGTTACAAAAGTTATATTATCATGTATTAAATTTTTAGAAAATGATATGACTGGAAAGTGGAAGGGTGTTACAGCTTATGGGCGTATTCGGCAACGGCGTTTTGGGTAGCATTTGACGTTTTGACTAAATCAATACACTTATCAAGTAATTTTTAGTGTTTGATAACATAGTATTTTGACTAGTATTTCAAGTAGCGTTTAGCGCTTTTTGAAAATCTAATAGTATTAACGTTTTGCATACAAAAGTAGCATTTCATATTTTTTTGTCAAAAAATATCCTTTAGAAATTTTATCTTTGGAAATTATCCATATACTTTTATGTCAATTTACATCAATTAGCTAACCCAACAACTAAATTTACCGAACATATTTATTTCAATTGCTCATCTAAACAGCTATCCGCTAACAGTTAAATTAGAAGTGTTATTTGCTACCTAAACAGCTATCCGCTACCTAAACTATTATCTGCTACTTGAACCCTAATTTTGCCGAACAGGGCCTATAAATTATATGAAATCATCTTTTTATCCATATTTTTACACAATTAGAAAATTAAGTGTACAGTATACACATTCGTGGATAGGGTTGATCCGATTAACGTGTCATTTTGTATCCGTCGGCATATCTGATGAATACTAATGCTTTATAATTCATAATTAAGTCTAGCTATTGGAAATTTGATTATTTTAAATTATTAACATGTTCATTTTCACCAAAATTAAGATAGTTAAGATGTATCTTGCTATAAGATATATGTCATTTGACTTTTCAATAATAATAATAATAATAATAATAATAATAATAATAATAAAGGAAGTGCACGATTTTTTTTTTTGGGGGGTGTCTGAACACTTTGGAAGAAAGAGGAGAAACATGATTCTTTAGAATAATTTTTGTTAGACAAAAGAAATTTCACAGCTGTGAATCTTGGAGCAGAATACAGTGACGTATATATTAGCATACAAACCTACCATGTTCGTAGAGAATTCATATCAAAGAGGGGAACAAGTACTAAACAACCGGACTATTGAAGTTTTTACCATGTTGTTTACAATAGCCATTTGTTCTAAAATGGTCTGTGACCAATTTAGTTAACAGCTTTGTTTCTCCTTAGTGAGATAGAAAGGGGAAATAATCTCATGTAAAAGTAAATTGTTGTTTTTCTTTTCGGTTATTAAATTGAGTTAAAAAAAAGAATTATCCATGAATTCTATGTGCTAGACATCGAAGCATCCTTCAACAATGGAAATCCCCCCCCCCAAATCTTTTATGATAGTGTAGAGAATCCGCACCTCCCGAGGGCATGGAAGAGAAGCGTTCATGCCAGTAGCGGAGCCAGGATTCTAAGCAAGGGGAGCGAGATTGGGAAAATTAAAGGACACTTCAAAAAAAAAAAAACAGTAAAGGCGAAACGAAGAGTCAAACCAGGGACCTCCCACCCAAAACAAGAAGCAACCACCAGCCTGCTATGCACTCCTATGATGTGTATTTATGAACTAATTAATATATATCTATTTTTCTTACCCACAAAATTATCCCACATTTAATTTTTTTCCCCAAAAAGCTGGGGGGTCAATTGACCCCCTTGCCCCAATATAGCTCCGCCTGTGGCTCATACGGAGCAGCATACCCGGAAAAAAAAAAGGAAAAAGGAGGAAGTTTTTTATCTCCCAACCAGCAATGATATATGCACCAAAAGAAAAATCCAAAAACTTAAATATTGTAGAGACTCATATAACTAAAAACTTCAACATAATCGCCTGAATCCACCAAACTTTATCCCCTTTGTGGTCATCTTTCTGGCATATGTCTCAAGTCACCAATCTAATTCAGTAGATCAAAGTTCTACATGGTTGGTTTCATTTGAAAGATTTTAAAGAGCCTAGCAAACTGAACAAATCTTGCCACGTAGGGAACAAACAGTGATTTTTACATATCATACAACTGCATATGTAATGTCTTTCGTACGTGTTATAAGTACCATATATAATCACAAGTCTTAGTTCGAAATGTAGCAAGTGTATACTTACTAAGTAGAAAGGTTTTCTCTTCTATCCTCTTGATGAAGAGAGTACCTGATTAGCCTGCACATATATACATTATATGAAACATACTATGGTAGTCTATTATGTACAAATACTCTATCTCTTTTTTTAAACAAACGTTCCGTCTCCTATTTCTACACTAGCGGAAGTTAACAAGTAATAATAATATACCTCACTTTTTTATTCTACAAAAAAAAATTATGGTACCTCTACTACTACTTTTGTTAAATTCTTTGCGATTTTTCATATTTTGATGAATTTGATGCACAGATTGTACCAAAATCGGAGAATATTATGATTACCTATCATTTGCCAAAACTGTTTGTTACAAAGGATAAATCGTCAGCACAAAGCAATAAAATCAAAAAAAAAAAAAAATGAAACATGAAGTGAACATGTTAAACATGAAATGCAACTAGAAAAAGCAATCTGCACCGATTAATCACATCAAAATGAGAAAAAATAGCATCAAGTTTAAATCAATTATTAGTGCCAAGTTACATAAAGGTGTGCACCAAACACACATTACAACTTAATAGGCGAAAAAAGAAATAATAACAACAAAAGAAAATTAAAGAAATTAGAATTAGATTAAATTAAAAATCTAAACTCTAGATAGAATGGGAGGAGAGAGAAAAATTTGAACTTGCGTATAACTTTTTAGACCTAAATTAGGGGTATCCACATATACCAATTTAACCCCATTTAAATAGCTCAATAGAATTCTTTTGGGGGAGGGGATACAAATAGATCCGGATGAAACCTGCTGCTCGAGGCGCTAGCAAAGTTTTACCCTTCTCCTCAAGGGAGACATAAGAAAGTTTTATACGGACGGACTGTTAGCCACCTCATATAACCATATTCTCACAATCCTTTTCATCTACATATTGAGATCAACAACTTGGACTGTCTAATTTCTAACAGATAAATAGAGATCGACATATTGAGAACTTGATTTTCTAATTGGATCGGATCAAGATCTCCTGCCACTGTAGACATTCTTTTTATCCAAAACAATTAAAAAATTAAAGTGGAAAACCCCAAAACATATATAGAAAAAGAAGATTTTTTCTCTAAACAACGTAAAAGAGATAAGACTACATCTATCAGACAATTGCTAAACCTCAAGACGGGGTCGGGGAGTTAAAAATTTTTTTCTAAACAACGTAAAAAAGGTAAGGCTACATAGATCAAACTACTCTTTTGTGTTGCTATAGTTAGTGCAATGTATGACCACAAGTCTTAATTAATTTGAGATGTAGGAATTGTGTACTTACTGAGTAGAAAGGTTTTCTCTTGAATCCTCTTGCTGAAAATGGGTACCTGACTAGCCTGAACATACACATCAAACTAATGAGCTCCATGAGTAGCAAAGTATATATGACTAAAAGTATGGCAAGGAAAGGATGCAATAATATACAAATTTTATGAGTATTTGTCATTTAAGTTGTTACCATCGTTATTTATTGCAGATAATTTTGAGACTAGGATGAAACCCAGTGGTCGAGGTGTCAGTAAGGTCTTACCCTTATCCTCAAGAGAGATCTAAGAGAATATTATGCGGATCGTGCGTTACCTCATGTAACCATATATTCTCACAATCCTTTCCGTTTGCATATCCGGACAACCTGCACTATCTGATTTCTGACATGAGATATTGGCACGGCTCAGTCAAATAAATAGAGATCTACAAATTGAGAACTCGATTTTCTGATTGAGCCGTACCAATATCCCATGCCATCATATCCAAAAGTTAAAGAGGAAAACCCCCAAAACATATATAGACAAAGAAAATTTCTTCAAAGTAAAAGATATAAGATTATACATATACCAAACTACCACTAATAAAAATTTAAAAAGGTAAGAAATTCGAGCATTCTTCTGGGATTCATGAGGATGAATTACTTGGGGAATAATAAATATAAATACCAACATAAATGATGTCAGATTTGGGAGTGGGAAGAATTAGGCATTCTTTAAAGGGTAGGCCAACTAATATACAATAATTTAAGAAGAGCAGCCAGGTTTTTATGGTCCATTTTTGCGACAGGAAGTAGCTTTTTTTCGTTGATATGACCTTATTGTCAATAGGATTAGATGGCCATGGTAATCAATCTAAACGTGACAACTGTAAATGACCTTTTCAACTAATCCCTCTTTGTTTTGTCTTTAGATGGCTTTTCTGTTGAGACTAATAAATTAGGGATGATTGAGGAACTTTTGGGACATCCAATATTGTAGGTTTATATATTCCTATTTGTTTTCATGGTATATTCTTTTCGCTGGTAGATATGTATTAATAAATAAGTAAAATTGATAAAAAAAATAGGGAGAAATTGGCAAAAATTAAAAAGAAATGACATTTTTTGAAAGGATTGGTAAGGATTGGCCGAGGATAGAAAAGATTAGGTGAAGTTAGTAAGAGTTGAAAAAATGTTGATAAGAAATGGAAATGAGGAGGGTTTTTTAGATTAGTTTTTATCACAATATTTGATAATTTAAGAAGTAACTAATATTTGTAATATTTCTACATTATATTTTTTTGGATAATTTGATAAGTGTTGTTCTAAATGTTTCTATGTTTGCAAATTTTAATATACTTATGACATTTTTTATGTAGGGATAGGAGAATTTTTTATGTGTATGATTTTTATATATTTGAAACACGTATACACACACATGTATATATACACACCCATACATACATACATACATACATACATGCATATAGAAATACATGCATATTGGATTTGTAATTAAGTAGTTTGATGTAAAATACAAATATATGCTTCAAATTAAGCATGATATAATTGAAATAAGGGTCAAATGGTAATTTTGATAAAAATAAAATGAATTAGGAATTATAACTAATGAAATTTTAGAGGATGCAGATAAAATATGGGAAGTAATAGCATAATGTATTCAGAGGTTGCCTAAGAAAATCTTAGGCATATTTAGGAGAGGTGGTAGCAAAATGAAAGGACCCTGGTGATGGAACGAGGAGGTAAAGGAAAGAGTCAAAGAGACAAAAAGCAGCATGTGATGCTTTCATTAATAGTGGAATGGGAGAAGATAAGGAGGTTAGTAGAGTTAGATATAAGTCAGGAAAAAGGGTAGCCAGAAAAGCCGTTACTCTAGCCAAGAGTATAGCATATGATAGGTTATATCAAAAAATGCAGAATAAAGAAGGTGAGAAGGAGGTCTTTAAGCTAGCGAGGGTTAGGAAAAGAGGAACTAGATATTTGTGCGAAGTGAGGTGCATCAAAAATGAAGATAGTAAGGTGCTGGTTGAGTAGGTAGAAATTAAGGAAACATGGCAAATATACTTTTCTAAACTGCTCAACGGTGAGGTGTTGGAGGATTTTCGAAGTACGGAACGAAAGAGTAGTGAGAGGCAACGTGAACCTCGATTTTGCGAACCTATCAATAAGGATGAGATTAAAGAGACCCTAAAGAAGATGTCCAATGGAAATGCCGAGGGACCAGACTAAATACCGGTGGAAGCGTGAAAGTGTTTGGGTGAAAAGGGTTTAGAGTGGCTAACTGAGCTTTTCAATGTTATTTTTAGAACTGCTAAGATGACCACGGAATGGAGGATTAGTATAGTCGTCTTATTGTACGAGAATAAAGGTAATATTTGGAATTACAATAATTATAGAGGTATAAAGCTGCTCGTTCACACTATGAAGTTATGGGAAATGGTGATTGAGAAAAGATCACGGAACGATATTCTGATATCAGAGAACTAATTGAGTTTTATGCATGGCAAATTGACCATAGAGCCAAATTACCTCCTTAGAAGACTCATGGCATTGTATAGGGATAGAAAGGGAGATGTTCACATGTGTTCATAGACATGGAAAAAGCATATAATAGAGTCTCGCATGAAGTATTATGGAGATACTTGAAAAGAAGAGAGTGTTGCTTGCATGTATTTAAGTTATTAAGGATATACATTAGGGAGGTAAGACGAGTGTTACGATGCCAGGAGGGGTTACAAATGACTTTTTCCATTATTATGGGCCTCCATAAGATTTATGCTCTAAGCACATTTCTTTTCACTTTGATTATGGACGAATTCACGAAAGGAATTCAAGATGAGTTACTATGGTATATGTTATTTGCATATAACATTGTCCTTATGGATAAGATCAGAGAAAGAGTTAATAGTAAGTTGGAGCGATGGAGATATACACTTGAGTCTAGAGGTTTTAGATTAAGCAGATCGAAAACCAAACACCTATATTGCAGTTTCAGTCGAAGAGAAGGAGAGAAGTCATCATGGATGGGAAGGCAACACCAAAGGTTGAGAAGTTTAAATATCTAAGATCGATTATTCACACAAAGGGTACATTGACGATAACATTAACAATCGCATAAAAGTGGGTTAGCAAAAATAGAAGTATAAAAGGCAAAGTTTGTCACATGGTAGTTAGACTTGTTACGTTGTATGGCTCAGAGTGTTGGACAATTAAAAAGACACGAGTTCAAATAGTGATGGCATGGTAGCAAAGATGATGACACTTAGATGAATGTGTGGTTATATGAGGGTGGATATAATTAGGAATGAAGTAATTAGAGACATAATTAAAGTGGCTGCCATCGAGGATAAGATGAGAGATACTAGACTCAAATGGTTTAACCATGTAAAGAGAAGGAGTGTCGAGGCTCGTTGAGGATATGTGAGAAGATTAACATCCCTAAAGGTAGAAGCAGTAGGAGACGATCAAAAAAGAGTTTGAACGAGGTGATTAGATGGGACTTGAAAGTTTTAGGGTTGATGGAGGATATGGTTCAAGATAGAAGAATGTGGCGGGATAGGATTAGGGTCTTGGAGTATAGAAAGATAGCATCGTAGCTGCCCTTGGGTTGCCATGGGGTAGGATATGTCGTTGTGTGTAACTAGATATTTTTTCTTTGTTTCGTTTGTCGTGTTTAAATGCAGATTATTACTTCATATGTGCAGAGATATTATTTGTCTTCCTCTATTTGTTAAGGTATAACACTTTTTCTACGATGTTGTACTTCTATTTTACTTAGTTACTATTACTTACTTTATTATTATTTCTTTGTTCATTCCATGCTACTTATATTTAGTTTCTTCTTTGACGTTTTCACAAAATCCTTTTTTTTTAGTCTCTTTGAATCGGCCTCTCTACGAGCACATATCTCTGTAGAGGTAAGGTTACCTACATCTGAATATCTCCTGACCCCGTGAACGCAGCACCCACACTAGGAGATGTTGTTGAAATTTTAGAATCTTCTTCAACATGATATTAAACGTTTGTAAAGTTGCAATGACATGTGCTTAAATGTGTCTATCGCTTACTTTTTGAAATAAATTGTTGTAACTATTTCTATAACCATATAAATATCATTAGCTTTATCTAACGAGCAGGTGACATTATTATAATCACATTTACAAATAATACAAAAATATCTTTAACACACTTTACTTATGTACAAATTATAACTAATTGTCCAAATAAAATACATAATTTCAACTGCGCGTTCATTTAGTATACAACCTAAAAAAATATCCAAAGAGTATTTTGGTGGTTGAAAAAAATAATTTAATTGCACATGACAAATTGTAAATTGTGAAAATTTTAAATGAGATTGGTAAGAGTTGATAAGAATTGATAAGGATTGGAAAGGATTGAGATTTTTTTGGAATGAGTGGAAATAAATAGTAAAAGTTGATAAGAGTTGGTAAAAATTGAAAAAAGTTGGTAAATTTGCATTTACGAACAAAAGAACAGTCATCACTAGTTAAAAATACAAAATGTAGTAGTGTAATTTATTTATAAAAAAATCAATTACACGAAAAGCTAAACTACTCGTTCATCTTTGTTGTTAGGAATAAAGTTCATCAATTTCGAGGAATATGTCAGACGAAGCAAATAATACATAGAATGTAGACATTCGAGAAGTATATACAAGATTAGCAAATAAAGTAGTGAACCCAAAAGAACACAAAATTTAATGTGGAAAACCAAAATCGGGAAGAATCATAGTCGATATGAGCATAATCAATCCACTATGATAAGGGAATAGCACAAAAATATCTGTAGAATGATATGCTCAAGGATATCAAACAAAGATAGTATAAACATGGTTCATCGACCAAAGTGGTCAATGAGACCAATAAAACCAAGATCACAATTTTCAATTGAAACTGGCACAGAGAAGAAAGTGGAGTAGAAAAAGATACGCCCACAAGGCATTCAACAATGCGGAGAGACGCATAAGTCAGCCACACAAACTAGGTTAAATAACCTGGTATATATGGAAAATGTCAAAAGATATCTTTTCATAAAGAAGAAGATACACATAATAGATAGCCTTCTCAATAATGAAGATCTTTAGCCTAAAATATGAATTAAAAATAATCCACAAAAAAGGAAGAAAGTAATTCCCATAAACTGACAAATTGTCTTCCTCAGGAAATAAAACTAACTACAAATGACAGTAACACAGGTCATGCCATGCTGCACTGACAGTCTATGTAGCATGCGGTTGAAACCAAGTCAACAAGAGCAAGCCATGCACATTACGGCCCTGCTCTTTTCGTGGGTTAATTTTAAAATATCAATCTCAATTCACTTCAATTTACTTCAACTTACTTTAATACACTTTAACTTACTTCAATCTACTTTAACCCATTTCAGCCCACTTTCATTATTTTAACCAAGTTCAATTTATCATATAAAAAAATGTAACCCACTTCAACCTACTTTAACTTACCTCAACCTACTTCGACCCGTCTCAACCTATTTCACTCTTTTATCTATTTCAATTTACCTATGAAAAGAATAGACCCTAAGTCATAATAGGGCTAAGAACTTGGGTTAAACTTATAATGAATAAGAAATTTGGAATACAACCCAACATTTCTTGCGTCATGCAATTAATTAATCATATAAGAAGCGTTTGGTGGAAAACTAAGGGTCTGTTCTTTTCGTAAGTAAATTGGGGTGGATAAAAGGGTTAAATAGGTTGAGATAGGTTAAAGTGGGTTGAGGTGGGTTCAAGCAGGTTGAAATGGGTAGAAGTGGGTTGAATTTTTTATGTGATAAATTGAACTCGGTTAAAATAGTGAAAATGGATTGAAGTAGGTTGAAGTGAGTTAAAGTAGGTTGAAGTGAATTGAGGTTGGTATTTTAAAATTAACCCACGAAAAGAACTGGGTCTACTCTGGCTTGGTGGCTGGAGGATTCCCAGGTGCCTACCAAAACAAAAAAAAAAAAAAAGGAAAAAAAAAGAAGGGAGGGGTTGGAATCTTCTAGTGAGCAAGCCTCGAGGAGAAATGCCCATTTTTTGTTAGCACTATTTATGTTTCAGTGAGTAAGCTTTTTAACTGTGTAGCTATTTTGTCTACCTGAGATGACGATATAATCTACGGTCCAAAGAGAACACGTCCATACAAATCAAACAATTACTGTGCAATAAGATCTAACAGACAAAACTAAAGATCAAGTAAACAAAATGAACCAATAGGAAGCAAACCATAAACAACTAAAACCCACCATTTTCAATATTTCAATGTTTTTTACAATGTACAGAACGACCTGACAAAACTGACTTGAGACTCGAAATCTGGACGGAACGATCCGATCCTATATCTGACCCGACATCTAAATTTGGCTCATCCGAAAGTGGATCCGAAACCCGAATTGACCCGAACCAAACCATGCCCAATCCAAAATTTTTTACAAAATTGATTATTTTTGCATGACAAGCGTATTGGACCAAAAATTAGTTGACCCGAATTGAAGTTCACTTGACCCGAACTGAACCGAACCAAACCGAAATGTCACTTAACTCGAAATATGATCCGATCCAAACTTTAATCTAACCCGTATCCGAATCGAATGATCCATTTATCAAGTCTAAGTATGTCCACCCAATAAACCTCTATACAGAGTTAACCCCATAGACTTTTAGTGGGCAGAGACCAGTGTATACAATCATCGGACTAGACCTGACAAAAACCTAACTCTAAGCAAACCAAGGCGACAAGGATCCTGCTGAGTTTGCAACATGACTTTTTATACAAGGAGATTCGCTCTCCCTGAAATCTGACCTATGAACTCCAAAAATGAGAGAAGCTTCCAATAACAATTGAGCTATAGGCTTTTGGTTTCAATATTTCAATCTTTGGATGCTCCGTTTTCACTTAATAATTGTCAAGACCTGGTGGGTACGGGCCCCCCTGACATCTGCTAAATTGTCATAAGGTATCAGATATGCTGGCATAGTGGGGTTCACTTTAATCAAGAGTTCATCTTCTACGCTACGACTGTCTTCGGCAATAGCATTTAAAATAGCGTTTAATATTTTGACTAAATCAATACACTAATCATTTAATCTTTAGTGTTTGGTAACCTAATGTTTTGACTAGCATTTCAAGTAGCGTTTAGCGTTTAATCAGCGTTTTTGAAAAGCTAACAGTGTTAACTTTTGATATTCAGAAGTAACGTTTCATATTTTTTGGCTAAAAAATATCCTTTGAAAATTTTATATTTAGAAATTAGCTATGTCCTTTTGAATCAATTTATATTAATTAGCTAACTCAATGGTTAAATTTACCGAACATATTTATTTCAACTGCTCATCTAAACAATTATCCGATAACAGCTAAATTGGAAACGCTATCAGCTATTTAAACAGTTGTTCGTTACTTAAACCGCTATCCATTTGACTAAGTCAATTTACCTAAACCGCATTTTGAATTGCGTTTAATGTTTTGACTAAGCTAATACACTAATCATTCAATCTTTAGTGTTTGGTAACCTAGTGTTTTGACTAGCATTTCAAGTGGCGTTTAACGTTTTAATCAGCGTTCTTGAAAAGCTAATAGTATCAGCTTTTGATATTCAGAAGTAACGTTTCATATTTTTTGGCTAAGAAATATCCTTTGAAAATTTTATATTTAGAAATTATCTATGTCCTTTTGAATCAATTTATATTAATTAGCTAACTCAATAGTTAAATTTACCGAACATATTTATTTCAACCGCTCATCTAAACAGCTATTCGCTAACAGTTAAATTAGAAACGCTATCAGACATTTAAACAGCCGTCCGTTACCTAAACTGCTATCTACTACCTAAACAGCTAACTTCGCTGAATAGGACCTACATCAAGTTTGGTGTTAAGCTACTTTCTTTACACATATATCCAATGCTCAAGGTCCTTAGATTAAAAGGAACGATTTTTGGAAGGGGTGAGAAGGCCATTACCAAAATAATTTGATAATTTTAATATGAGAAATTTGGCTTGGTAAGTTTGGATTACTTAGAGAGGGCATCGAAATAATTTCAATTTGAAATTCACGACTAGTTTTTTTTTTTTTTTTTTTCCAGTTACTGGGTAACGGTATTATTTTAGGCTGTCCATGTGAGTACCAGCTGTATTTGTTGCTGATTTTTACTTATCATATGAGAAGAGGGAAGGGACATAAACTTCTTAGCTAATACTATCATTAGCTCACCAAAAAGAACAGAGCATTTTACATGGCAGAGAACCCTAATATTGCTTCCTCGACCGAGAACCCTAATATTGCTTCCTCGATCAACAACCCTTACAAGCTCCTGTAAGCCTTCCCTAAACACCATTTTCGAGTTCCGTTCTCCTCAGTTGAAGAGTCCATAAAATTCATCAGTTTGATATAATTATCCTTAGGGATAGTTTCATATTCTATTTTCTTCCTTGTAGTATGGATACTCCATATACCTATGCAAGGCTAGACACGCGAATTTGATACGCCCAATCTTTTCAAGGACATTCAATATTCATGCCTGTTTCAGGGGCTCTTCCATTTTTGGTCCTTTAGAAAGTGGCATTCCATATAGCATTCTCGCCTTCTCCACAACGCTGATGAACTTCATAGATCCTCTCATCAGATCGGCAAATGCCACTGCAAGTCCAGTCAAATGAGGCCACACAAATGTTGCCTGCTTGAGCTTTCCATTCACAATCTGTAGCACGACAATTGGCATCATAAAAGTGACTTCGGAGGTCCCCCTTTTTTTGGGGGGTGGGGGACGAATTATATCTGAAGGTCCTACCTGGCGGGGTACCACAGCAAAGTCTCTTGTCATCGATATGTGACACATCAAGACCAATCAGCCATGATCCCAGTGAGATATCTTCATTAGCATACTTGTGTAGCACATGCCTCGCAGGCCACAGAATACCATCAGAAATCACAAGTAGATTAAGATGGCAAAAAAATGTACTCAGGATTAATGGATTCAGATCCTACGTAGCAGTAACCACTAACCAGAACCAGTAGATGGGGCCTAAAGTTGCCAACTATCCTAAATTTCAATCCCGGTTTCACCTTAAGTACCCATGCATATCACTTGACACTCCGACTTGGGTGTCGACAAAGTACCATGTATATCCATAATCCACACTACATAGTACCCCTTATTTCTTCCCCCCTCCAGGACACAAGAGTCTTTGTTAGTATGGTCCTCGAAAGCATTCCTGAGAGATATTTTAGGGGCTAGATGTTCGAATAAATAGTGAGATAATGCAGAAAAGCAGAAAGTAAAAATACCAAAACCATTGCCAACTCACTGGTTAATTGCTATATAAGTAGCCAAATCTCTTGAAATAGCATACAACTGTCCTGTAGCATGCCGGAAATACTTATTTCCCTCACCGCCGAATTTCCAATGCTCTGGTTCATGGTATCTCACCCCCCTGTTCAATAGCAAGCAGACATCAGGAGCATTATATACGCACACCAGCATTCCTCAATAGTATATCAGAAATGAAAACAAGATTTATCTTTACTTTTTAGCAAGGATAGGCCCAGACTTCATGCAGCCAATATACGCTCTAGGCTTCAACCGGTATCTGGCTAAAGTCTTCCCCAGTGTTGCTGCAGCAAGCAAAAAGAAAGGTACTGTGAGTTAAGTTGAGCCTAGTTTTGGGGATCTTTAATATGTAGAAATATCATTCCATAAGAAGCTAAAGATAAGAAACATCTTTCTATCCTCCAAAAGTCTGAAGGTCTGCATAATATCATGCCAAGTATATCATCAGATTTCAGTTAACAAATTTTTCTTAACTAAAAAACTAAGCTTCAAATGAGGGACTTCAATCATTCTAATTGAGGTCAAGGAGAAAACTGAAGAAGGGCGTGAGGAAATGCCCTAACCTAAATTAACATGGACATCATCATCAACCTTGACATAAAAGTCTGCATCCCACAAACCAACAGCGGAGACAAAGTATGCCTTCGTCTTCGCTGAGAGTTCCATGTAGCCCTCTACATGTTCCTGCTTATATATGACAATAGGCACTGTTAAAAGCTTATCAAGTCTCTCTAGCTAAGATTTTTTTATATAAAAAGGGAAGAAAGAAAGAAAGAGCACACCAGTCTCAAAAAGTCGCCATGTTTCCTCTCCTCTGCTTCAATAGCCTTATCTAGAATGCCACCAGAAGTTGAACTGACAATAAAAAGCTCTATGTTATATTCAGGATTAGAGAAAATTTTATAGAGTTATATATCTACTCATCTATTCCTAAACAAGAAGAATCCCTCACAGATATCCCAACCATGGATTCAAAATGTGGCTTTTCCGCGACGAAACGGTCGCAGTAGAAAGGTTTCTCAGTTGATGGAACCCGCATTTTGAATCCTTGATCCCAACTTATGTTCAAAAAGGAAAAGAGAAGCATTGCCTCGTGAGATGAGACACTATTAAATGTCATTGTGTTGCACGGGATGGTAAAAAGCTAAAACAGCTCTGCAGATTTAACTTTTCAACCCAAATGTCACATTTTAACAGTGGCACAACCAAAGTCCCACCTTGCATACGCTGGCTGGAGGGGTGGGGAAAAAGGGATTACATGCACATAGTCTTACGGTCTTACCCCCTAAAATAGGGTTGGATGTCTCTGTAGGATCCTATTCTGAAAAAGGCTAATTGGCATTAAAAAGAACTGTATGTGCACTCTTTAGCTGCCAAAGAAAATCCTTGAGGGCTTACCCAAAGACGTTCCCTCGAGATAATTTTCAAACGATGACTACTCTCATTCCTCATCATGACCCATATTAGGGGGTGTTGTTCAACAAATAGTTTATTAACTCAACTTAAGACTAAGGTAAGTAGGCAATTTCACCAGCCGCCATTGTTATTTGCATACTTTCAACTGCTCAAAAGCTTACATTTTCTATAAGAACCTAGATCAATAACAGAAATGACTCCATTTGCATGCAGAGACAATGTTGAAGTGGTATAATAGTCAAGTACGTGCCTCAATAATAGAAATAGCCCCACTTACAAGATTCATGCTGTTTGAATTCGCAGCTCTGGAAGCACATACCTATGGCCAATAACAAATCGTATAATGATTCCTTTTTCTTCCTCTAGCTTCTTTCTTTCATCACCTGTCATTTTACCAGAAGGGCTAATATGTTAAACATTGTCAAGTGAGCGAGCACAGAAACAGATAGAATTGGAACATGATACAAAATAAAGGTTTGAGTCACAAGACTACAAAGTACACCTTGTGGCATCCAAGTTGCACGAACTGAATCTCTTCGTTTCCTGCCACTAAAAGCAGTGTTAATCCCTATGACCATTAAATATTTTCTTTTAGCGGCTAACTCGGCAAACTTCAGACTTTCTGATGCAGGAGCTCCATTCAGTATTGTTTCTTGTGCTACCCTTGCTGCAGCTAATTCCAACTCCAGTTTTGAAATTGTTCGCTCCAAGACCCTATGTCAGCCAATCACCAAGCAATTTCAGGATTGCACAGTGAAAAATAAAGAAGGGGGGTGTTCAGTAGTACCATTTCACCAACCATCAGAGGAGCTTACTGCATGGTATTGTCTTTCGTGGAGAGTTCCCCAGGAACATGATTAGATTCAAGCTGTTCAACCTTAACATTCAGGAAAGGAGATTTGGAATAAACAGACTTAAATTTGCTTCTCTAAAAGATGTGGAGCAACTTAAATGATAAAAAACTATAAAATAAATGAGTTAGGATGAGCTCATTCTCATAAGCAATTTGAATTTGACTGAAGCAGACTGGAAATAACCCAAATTCTTAATGAAATTTCGTAAGTCTCAGCTTGTGAGGTGAAAAGTTTTCATTGCCCAGAAGAAAAATGAGGTAACATAGTTTTAAGTATGGTCTTCCCAACTTCTTCACATATTATTGTTCGTCCCTGTTCAAGCATTCACAGTCACATAATCAAGATAGTCTCTCAGATAATTATCCAAATTCATTTAAAGATGACACTATCACTAGTGTTGAAAGCTCAAATTTTAATCAATTCCAACACCATCCCTAAGGCACTTAAGAAATCATCCACTAATTCAAACAAACGCAAAATATATCCACTGAGCTTTTTTTCCTTATCAGGAGGTCCACGCATCCGCAAATTCCCCAATAAAACTGGCACCAAAGTCCTTTGTCTATTAGCGCAGATGGGTGATTCTGAAGTGTGGAATTATGTCTTCTTCTGGATTATATGTTCACTAAGTCCATCCATATATGGTCAAAAGACAGCATCTAGTGGGATGAACACCTGTTTTAGTTCATGACTCATTGATATGCTTCTGCTATTGCTTGCACTTGCTTCATCTTCTCCTTCAGGTATCATCCCCACCCTGGGACATAGTTTGACAAAGTTATTACTGAACATGAAATTGCTTCAATGAGGGCTCAAAAGCCCAAAAAGCAACCTCAACAAAGTTAAAGGGTAAAGAACGGATAGAAAGCTAACATGCCACAAACATTCTTTAAACTAGTGTTGCTTTCAATTTTTATATTCCAATAATTCAGTATAATTAACCTCTTAGGATAAGTGTTTATCACAGCCTTCCAAAAGAAACCTCTCTACTATTCTAAATATTCCTTAAAGTTCCGCACACCACTTGGCTTTTACTCCCACATCCCAAAGATCCAAACCCCACCAAGGGCAGGGCTCAACATAATCAAGAGTAAGCATCTTCAAAATCATTCAGTCAGATATAAACTTTTTGCCATTCAACGGATTAGGCCATGTGCATTTACAAGATCTAAACTCACTATGGTGGGGATAAAGCCATCTGCAGTTTATACTCAACCCGCATCCTAGATAAGAGTCTCATATGTAGAACCACCGTCTTTGTTCACCTTCTCCAAGTGGCTATTTGGTTGCAGCTGAGTTGATTGGGTTATCGTTCAACACCAATGGTGACATATGTCACGAGACGGACTTTTCCAGAATGCAATGTTGCTCTAAAAACATTTCTACAGAACCAAAAAGCGCACGAAACCGAAAATTCTTTTGGTTAATGAAGCAGCAGCCTTAATTAGAAGAAGCAGCATTAGTTGACCTAAAGGCTTCAGCTTTGCAGTTGCAATACCCTCAATCTTCTACCATGATTTATTGAATATGAAATCAACGCTTTTCTTACATCACTGCTGCTAACTTCCGCAGTATACTAGCACAATAGGGCCAAAAATCAGGGATATTAAAATCTTAAGGCATTATGTGGGTTCATTCTATACGTCAGAATCATAATCATATACACCAAACCTCTATAACCTCAAGGATGAGGAAAGGCAGGGAAAAGTCAATTTTGCCATTGTTTTCATCTTTTTATACAATACAATGAGAAGCCAATAGCTCTTCCAATTTCCCATCAAAGCAAAATTACCTATTTCAGCATCAAGCAGCTCAAATATTATACCTTCATTAGCAGTCGTACAATAAAGTCATCCTTTCGGAGAATAATACCACCACCAACAGAAACCAATGCCAGTCTCAAAACCCCACCAAAATTTTCGCAATTTTAAGGCTTACCCACCAGATTAATTGCACAATAAAACAGCCTAATACCAATCAATTGCTAAGAAAAACACAAATCTTTAAGAAAAATTAGAGAAGCCCAACTGCACAGAAACAAGAAAATTTACCTATTCGTGACGAATATTCCAACACAAAAGCTACCAATGCACAGCAAAATTGCTAGTTTCCGAGGTAGGTAATATCTTGAAGGTGGCTCATTTCCACCCATCACATTCCCCCCTTCGCTTTTCACCGACATTTTTGTTCTGGGTTTCTTTTCACTGAGCTCATAGAAGCAGAAGCTGAGATTTTAATGAAATTTAGCGAGCTCAGGTAAAGTTACAGGTCAAATCATTATCATAAGCTCTGTCCCCCCCCCCCCCCCGGCTCTCCTTATTACCACTGAAGATTCCTCCATGAGCAATTAAATATAGCCGTTGTGCTGTCTGTGTTTGTTGCGTACTTGCGTCCTCTCTGTCTTCTCCGATTGACATAGTGAACAGAAAAATAGTGACGCCAAAGGTACTACTGAATTGGTGGAACGGATAAATAGGTCATCCGATTTAAATATAGATCAGAGTAAGTTTAAGTCAGATCATAATTTAAATTAAGTGATATTTTAGATTAATTTGGTTTGAATTGGATGGACTTTGGCTCAAGTCAACTTCAGGTCGATTGATTCTTGGTCCAATGAGCTTATAATATAAAAATAAATAACTTTGTTGGAAATTTCGGGAAGGTTATAGTTCGATTCGGGTCAATTTGAGCTTCGAATTCACTTTCAGATGAGTCTATTTCAAATGTCGGATCAAATATACGTCCGTATCATTCAATTCAAATTTCAGATCTCAGACCAATTTTGTCAAATCTATGAATTGGCGTACATATCAATTTGAAAAAGGCCAAACAACTAGCATCTTCACATGATAATTTTTCTTCTTTTTTTTTAAGGACTACCCCAGTGGACTGGGGCTGAGAGATGAGATTTATTGGGGAGTCCCGTAAATTATTACGTATAACCGGGCCCATCTCCTAGCGGTTATATGCGCTGCCCATGTGAACTTCCACCCAAAAAAAAAAATTCTTCTCAATTTTTGAACTTGCCGTAAGCCGTTTTCATTCTCTCTCATTCTCGCACTCAGTGATCGTTGTTGTAATTCCGTTAGTATTCTGCCAGTTCTTCACGAAATGGTTGAATTTGATCTGAACGTTGTTGTTGATGTTGAATCTTCATCCAATGCGATTTCGTCGTCAGGTTTGATATCGTTTTTGGATCTCTGTTTGTGTGCTCGTATTTTGAAGTTGTACGCATGGATTTTTGATTAGTTTGTTCCGAGTTGTTTAAACTGGTATGCATTCATTGTTCTGGTGTCTTGATCTAACATTATAATGCAATTGGTATTGAGTGTGTTAATTTGCGATTTGCTGGTCTGCATTTTTGCAGAATGTTTGATTGGTTGTTTTAGTTGTGTTTTGTGTTAATTTCGGTTAAGATACAAGTTTACAATGGTTATTTGGTTTAATTGTTGAATATTAGGTGAATTTTGGCTGTTGACATATGAGAAGCGATAGCTTATCGTTATGAGTTTTTGGCTCACTATATATAGTCGTCGACTCACTGGTGGTATATATTTTGCTCACTAAACATAATATGTTACGTTGTACTCCATAGTAGTTTTTTGCTCACTGAAAGTAACGTTTAGTTCACCAGAATTGAAGTGTGGGCCTACCGAGTTTGCATTCTAACTCACCACAAATGTTATGGTTGTTTTCTAAATGATATTTTTACTTACATATGAGAAACAACAACTCGTCAATATGTGTTCTCTGCTCACTACATATAGTCGTTGGCTCACTAATAAAAATATATTCAGCTCACTGAGGTTCACATTGTGTGCATGAATCCATGTATGCATGAATCATTTATTAGTTTCAGTGCTCACGAAATGTAATTCATATATTCAATGTTGTCCCTATCATGGAACAAAATCTGTTGCCTTCGATCACGCTACATAGCATTCTGTGCTCACTAATACAAGCTTTTGACTCACTGTACTAAAGCCAATGCTCACCAATGTTACATTATAGCTCACCACAAAAAACTTTTTATTTATGCAGATGATACTTCGTTTTACACATCTACATTAGATCATTGTGTTGTTGAGGCAGCTGATGTTGATGATTATATTAGGATTTTGTGTAATCCTACTGGTGGTTCAAAGGGCAAAGGTATATCTTCTGATGATGGTAATGGTGTTGGTGGTGTATCTAACTATGTTGTGATTGATAAGGAGAAATGTGTAGATGGTGATGAATGTGTTGTTGACGTAAAGGGATGTGAAGAATCAGAGCTGATTGGTAAAAGGGTCAGTTCTCTAGATGCTGCATTCGAGGTATACAACGAGTATGCTTTCTGTAAGGGTTTTTTCATTAGGTGTGACAAGTTGCGAAGGAGAGAGGGTTCACAAGAGGTTTGCTCAAGGGAGTTTTGCTGCAGCAAATAAGGTGTTAAAAGGTGTACAAGAAAACAAGACAAGACATTTACTAAACAGAGCCGGTGGTGTAATTGTAAAGCTAGGGTTATATTTTACATTGAATCAAATGGGGAATGGGTTTGTAAGAAGCATGATATGGTTCATAATCATGAACTGCTTTTGGAAGATGAGGTTCATAAGTTGAGGTCACATAAAAAAGTCGAGAAAGCTCATGTGGACCATTTCCAAAAGATGAGGAGAATGGTATGAAAGTTTCGCATGCGTATCGGCTTCTGAGAAATGAGACCGGGGGTTCACCATCACTTGGTTTTAGCGAGAGGGATGCGTACAATAGTGTTGCAAATGAAGTCAAGAGGACCTTAGATGGGGGCGATGCTAACCATTTGATGTGTGTTTTAGAAGCTAGGTGTGGTAATGAATAAGATTGTTTTTATAAGTTTAAATTGGATGCGGATGATTGTTTGACGTGCTTCTTTTGGAGAGATACACAAATGAAATGTGATTACATTTTGTTTGGTGATCTCATTGTATTTGACACAACATATAGGACTAATCGTTACGAGATAATTTGTGCACCTTTTGTTTGTATGAATCACCATGTAAAGAATGTTATGGTGGGATGTGGGTTTTTGATGAATGAGAAGATTGAGAGTTTTGTGTGGTTATTTAAAACATTCTTGGAAGCTATGGGTAATGTTCAACCGAAAACTATTATGACGGATCAAGCATTTTCTATGGCAAATGCTATTGAAAAGGTGTTCCCATTGGCAAAGTATAGGCTGTGTACTTGGCACATCTTGGAGAATTCCAAAAAGAATATTGGTTATCTTAAAGTATTGGGTGAATTTATTAATAAGTTTGACCATGTTTTAATGAGATGTGATACAGAAGCAGAATTTAACTTCTATTGGCAGAGGTAAGCCCTGTATGTGCTTGCTGATTTTTATTGTGCTCACCAAGTTACTGCTTTATGCTCTCTAATTTTTAGTGTCTGCTCACCAAGGCTATATGTTTTGCTTACTATACTATGCCTTCTGCTTACTAGGGTTACATTTTCTTCCCACTAATTTATTATTTTTTTGGTTACTGGTTTTGTGTGTTAGGCTGGTTGAAGAGTATAATTGTGCTGAAAATGCTTGGTTGGTTAGACTATTTCAATTGAAAGAAAAATGTTGTCCAGCCTATTGCAAGGAATTTTTCTCTGGTACCATTTTATCATCACAAAGAAGTGAGTCGACAAATGTTTTTTTGTCAAAGAGAGTCAATGCCACTTGTGGGTTGTTTGATTTTTACAATATATTCTGTGACGTTGTTACTGAGTGGAGGATTAAGGAGAAGGACGAGAATGTGAAAAATAAGGATGGATTTCCAAAAATGTACTTGCCACATGTTAGCATTTTATAGCATGCGTCAAAGATCTATACGAACAACTTGTACAAAGTGTTTGAGAATGAGTACATTAAAGGAGAAGGGTGCTGTCAAGTTCTTCTTAGCTCAAGTGAAACGCCGTACGGTACAGAGCATACATATGTTGTGTATGAGAATCGGCTTTCGAAGAAGTTTGGGTTTGTGGTTAGGTTTAATCTACCAGACCATAACATTGTTTGCGATTGTAAAAAGTACAGTGAGAGTGGTATTCTCTGCCACCACTGCTTGCGTATTTTCAATGTTCATTGTGTGGCTAAAGTCCCTAATCAATATATTTTGAAACGATGGACTAGGCTAGCAACACTCCCACGGGCTGTAGAAGAAGCTGTAAGCAGTAGTAATGCATCTGGTGTTCCGGGTTCCATATGGAGGATTCAGATGCATAGGCAGTTTGAGGCTTTGCTTCTTGCAAGTGAATTAAATACTCAAGCAAGAAAGCTATGTGAAGAAGCCTTTGCGAAGCTGAAGGGTGATGTTGGTGTTGTTGTTGGTTCTGTTTATATTTCTGAGACTGAAAATGATCAATAGTCCAGTGGTGGTAACAAAATCATTGGTAACCCTAAAGGTTCAAGGAAGAAAGGTGCAAGGAATGTAAGGAGGAAGAGTGTGATTGAGAAGATATCAAACTTTGTTAGATCAAGGAAGGCAATGTTTTTTTTCAAGAGATGGAGGAGTTGTGTCTCAAGATCACATAAAATTCTATTGATAAGTTGATTTAATAATGTATATTTCTTATATTAATATCATTTTGGAGTTTGCTGATTCTGCTGCTGATAGCAGTTCAATTAATATGTGTATTTGGCTCACTAATTATTGTACTACGCTCACTAATCTATGGGCTTCGCTCACTAAATGTTTGTCGCTCACTACATTTTCCATTCTCACACTGTTACTCTTACACGTTGCTCTCACTATATTTATACGTTGGCTCACTATATGCATATATATGCTCACTAACAATACGTTTTTGTTGTGATGGTTTAGGTTGTTGCTGCAGGTTCATCTAGTGCCCCAATTGCATCTAATCTAGCGGTAGACTTTAATGAAATGTATAGGGTTTTTAGCTTGATTTTTGATGAAAGGTTGAGGCAAACAAATGGGGATACGATTCCTAGCAATCAGTTGAATCAATAGTATGACTTGAACAAATATTTTTAATATAAATCTGTTTCTTGATGAATAGTTGTCGAATGTGTATTCTTTATCATCATGATGTGTTTTTCTTTGAAGTTTAAGTAAATGATGCTGAATAATTTTAAAGGTTATAGTAGGGTGAATACTTTTGACACTGATAATTTGTTGCTCACTGGTGAAGATTGTTAGCTCACTAGTTTTATGTGTTAGCTCACTATTTTCCACAAAAGTAATGTAATATTTTTGATGACTTTACATTGTAAAAGAATAGCATTGCATGACAATGACATGTTGAACACTATAATATTTGAGTTAACATTATAAAGAAAATATCACTGTATTTTGATTCTGCATGCATTTATAGTATTTAGCATAGTAAAAGTTATTGCTTACTGAATTTTGGTACGAGCTCACTTCATTTGTATTATAGCTCACTGAAATTTGATATAGTAATCGATAAAAGATATCAAATAGTAAATGTTGTTTACTAGTAGTTCACCATGAATAAAGGTATGAATAGTAACAGTCTAAGTTAAACTTAGTTTAGCTAAAAATTAGACTGTAAACATAAGTTTCTACAATTATTCTAAAATTAGTTACGATGTTTGCACTGGAGGTTGGGCTGATATTGTATTCAGTTCTGCTTGTTGTTTATCGTGGAACTCTTTGGCGAGCCTCTTCACGCTATTTTTATATATGTTGTCTTCATTGTTGGCGATTTCATAGCAGTACCTTGCTCGCATTACATCAACCAGATTTTGTCCTGCAAACAAAACCCAAAAAAAAATTTAAAATGAACCATTAGTAAGTGTTGTATTTATTTTGAACATATTTCTGTAGAGAACAAATGTTTGGTAAACTTACTCCCTTTTTCTTAAAGCCACAATCCCATTTATCTCCTTGTCCAAAATAAGTCTCCATGTGCCTCATGCAAAAAATTCCACAGTCTGTGACATTATCTGTTGTCCTCCATTGCATTCTCATTCTCACTGGTTTCATATTCTTCACAATTTCATGTTTGGGGTGGCCAACACTCGCTTGAAGAAATCTTCCAAAAGATCTTGTATATGTAGAATAAATAATTTTGTTCAGCTCACTGAAAATAGATATTAGCTCGCCAAATATGTATGTTGGCTTACCATGAATATGTGTTCGCTCACCAAATATGTGCGTTAACTCACTACATATACATATGAGTTCACCAAATACGTGCGTTAGCTCACTAGATATACATATGAGCTCACCAAATACGTGTGTTAGCACGCCAATATTATGTGTTAGCTCACTACACATACTTATTGGCTCACCACGTACGTGAGATAGCTCACCAATATTATGTGTTAACTCAGCAATAATATGTGTTAACTCATCTCATTTGTAAGCTCACCAGTTTTTTGTGTTGATGCATTATGCAGTAAATGATTCAGTGAGCATTTGCACATACCACTAACAGATGGGTTTCTCCATTTGTGCTTTTGTATGGAGCAGTGATGTGCATGTTGTCGATGATATCAAACCTGTCCTCCTTCAAATCAAAGCAAAAGACGAAGAAGTGCTTTTTGTGACATACGGGGAAGAACACGTTGAAATTGGAGAATGATTAGTATTATACAATGTGATGTTTTTATATACAAATAAAATATATTACATTATTGCTTACCAGATGCAATAGTTTTCCTGAGATCCATTTGTCACATCTCTGGAATTCTTTTTGAAGAATTGTTTCAAAATCAATGTACCTTGCCTCCACTGATTTTGCTGGATTTATCGAGGGATCCAAGGTTGACTGAATGTTTGCAGCAATACAATTAGTTGCTTGATTATGTGCATTTGTGTAAATGTAAAATAAGTATGTACTTACCACTGCATCCACTGGTGCAAAAAATCTTCTTGGAGATCCTTCACTTCTCTTTCTCTCCAAATTGTTGAGGATAGCAGCCCAAACATTGATCACCTAGGCATCAATGTATTCTCGTGGACGCATGGTAGACATGTGATAACGATATGCAACATGCATGTCGTTATCAAAGATTTCTTCACTAGTTCAGTAAGAAAAGTAAAAAAAAAAAAAAAAACAATGTAAGTTTATATTCATTTTATTTTAAGTTTTTTAAAGTGTGGTATGTGTCAGAGTTATGTGCTGACTTTGAATCAAGGTCCTGTGACGGATGGAATACATATTCAGCTACCATCCTCTCATGGGCTGACAAATCTCCTGTAATCTTGGTTATTCTCTGCACAAAAGGAGAGCAGAGGGGCTCTGTCATTGGGCCTTTATCTCTCCTCGGTTGATACCTGGACTTCTTGCTGTGCTCTTCTCCTGCATACATAATATGAGTAAGTGCTCACCAAAATAGTTGTTGAGCTCACTGAAATACTTGTTGTGCTCACTAAAATATAACTTGTGCTCACCAATATATGTGTTCTGCTCACTAAGTTATACACTACGCTCACTGCAATATAACTTCTGCTCACTAACATATGTGTTCTACTCACCAAGTTATTCACTACGTTCACTAACATATAACTTCTGCTCACTAACATATGTGTTCTGTTCACCAAGTTATACTTTATGCACGCAAAATTTTAACTTTTGCTCACTGACACATGTTTTCCGCTCACCAGATTATTGGTTATGCTCACTAATATGTGTGTTATGCTTATCATCTCACAAACATATGTCTTGTGCTCACCAAGTTATATGGTATGGTCACTGAATGTGAAAGCATGGTCAATGCAAATCCTTACCATCCCTTTTTTCTTTCTTCTTCTTTCCTTCTTCTCTGGCTTGACATTTCTGCTCGCCTTTAGGTTTTTTATGCTTTTCTTCCCCATCTGTTTGTGTCTCTGGAATTGGTGGTGGTGGTGGTATTTGAGATGATTCATGTGATGGCTGTGTCTCAAGGGTTTGTGAAAGGTGTTGTGGGTGGGAGGGTGGTGGCATTTGATGTGCCTATGGAGGAGGGGAAGGTGGTGGTGTATGATTTATTTGTGGAGGAGGGGAAGAGCAAGTGATTGATGTTCCTTTGGCGGAGGGGAAGGTGATGGTGTCTGATGTTCCTTTGGAGGAGGGGAAGGTGGTGGTGTCTGATGTTCCTTTGGAGGAGGGGAAGGTGGTGGTGTCTGATGTATTTGTGGAGGAGGGGAAGGTGGTGGTGACTGAAGTGTCTGTGGATGAAGGCAAGTTGGTGGCGTCTGATGTGTCTTTGACGTGGGGGAGGGTAGTGGTGCTTGATCTACATTTGCAGGGGGGAGGAAGGTGGTGTATGAAGTGATGCCTGTGCTGGTTGTGTTGCAGCAGTTGGGCATTAGCTATCATCAATGAGCTTAAAACTTAGCATGTCATTGGGACATTGTCTGGATGCTGTAGGTTTGCTGTTGTTGCTGCTGGTCTGTTGTTGCCTTACAAACGCATTCTCCAATTCAGTTATGGCCTCAAGTACAGAAGCTCTGTTCTACCATTCATCATCTTGACTGAATGATGGTATCTCAACATTTTCATCGTGCTTTTCTCTTTGGGTCATTGGTGGGGATTTGGAGATTTTAGCCTCACAGTAGGAAGTGAACATGCTTATGGCCTTATCTCTTATCTTCTTGAGTGCTTCATTATTTTGGTACCTTTTTGACAAGTAGTCCATGAATGTCATGTACCTCTTGAATGCACGTGCTAAAGCCTTTGTTACTTCAGCCACTTCTTCCATATCTTTCTGCAATGTGGACAACATTCAAGTGTTGTAAGATATTGGATACATATTTGCTGAAAATATTTCATTGTGTTTGATTGTTATAAATGAAACAAAGAAATAAATGTTACCTCTAACTCTGATGGTTTATCAATTTCTGGTAAGATCTTTTGATATTCTTCTTTTTGTGGCTGAGGTTGCTTTGTTAGAGGTGGGTCAGCATGCACTTCCTTAGGTATTTGTATTGGAAGCTCCATTCTTCCCTTTCCAAAGCCCTTTGGCGCTTCTGTTCCAACAGGTTGATTGGCTTTTCTCTCTTCTCTGACTCTTTCCCATAGCTTTTCTGTTGTCCAGCCTTTGATTGTTGGGAATTACCTCTGAACAGTCCTCCTTGTCAAGAGCACTCTGTCAAGATATAGCATCTGTAAGAGAAATGTTCTTTGTAGTCAGTCTGTATAGCTCACCAAAAGTTTTCGTATGCTCACTAAAATACACCTTCTGCTCACTACAATGTGTGGTGGGCTCACTAAAGTATATGTTATGCTCACCATGACATATGTTAAGCTCACCAAAAGTTTTGGACTGCTCAATAAAATACATCTTCTGCTCACTATAATGTATGTTGTTCTCACTGAAGTATACGACATGCTCAATATGACATCTCACCAAAAGTTTTCGTATGCTCACTAAAATACACCTTCTGCTCACTACAATGTATGTTGCGCTCACTAAAGTATATGACATGCTCACCATGACATATGTTAAGCTCACCAAAAGTTTTTGACTGCTCACTAAAATATATCTTTCGCTCACTATAATTTATGTTGCCCTCACTGAAGTATCTAATATGCACAAATTGATATATGTTTAGCTCACCAAAAGTTTTGGACTGCTCACTAAAATACATCGTCTGCTCACTAATTATATGTGCTGCTCACTAGATATGACATTGTATTCACTGAAACCATGATATTCTGATATAGTACAAAGAACTTACCATCAAGAATAGAATAGGGCCATTGAAGTTTGAAACCCTCTTTTGGATAGATTCATATAATCTGTCAATGGTGTACTGACACCAATCAATTGATGCTATGTCCTCAACATGAGCCACATTCTTAGCAAAATAGGGTGAGCAATGTACGTTCTTTGAACCATTGAAGAAGCATGATATCATGTACATTACAAAGTTTCTTTTGAAACTCTCCCCTGCATTAGTCTTGCTGAGAATGTATTGTGGCATTTGGGTCAGTTTAGGGGTCCCATCTTGCAGATTCCAATCTTTTCTCCATGCATCAAGGACTTGATTGTATGTGGCATCCTTGGGCTGTTTCCCATAAAACTCCTCAACTTTCTTTCCATCAATGGGGAGTGCCAATGTGATATGCACATCCATTGGTGTAATCTTAATCTTTTTCTCTTTTGATATGTACAAGGTGACTGAGTATGGATCAAATCTGTCCAATAGCCATTTACATAAATCCCCTAGCAGTTTTGTGACCTGTAAGTGGAGGAATCCTCCAAATCCCATTTCTTAGATTGCCTTTGTCTGTGCCTCATTGAAATGAGCAATCATGCTAACAAACCCTGATGGTGACATTCTTGATTGAAAGACCTTCTTGTGCTTTGTGTCCCCCTCTGCAGGCTTAGGCACTGATTGCACGGACTTGGGGCCTTCAACAGGTATAGCAGCACTTTTTTGGACATGCTACTTCTTCTTCATGGATTTATCTTCCTTTTTATGCTTTGTAACTGAGAGTTATGCACTTTTTACAGGAGGTTTATGACTCCTTTTCACATCCTCCTTCTTCCTGGGTTGTGACTTAGCACTCTTTTTTACTCTCAGTTCCATTTTCTTTGGCTTGAACTTTGTTCCTTCTCTTATCTTCTCTATTCTCTTAACTAATACTTCATCATCAGAGTCTGATTCATCAACATGGCCAGGGGGAGACATTTTGTAAGTTGTGTTCTCCACCGTGTCATCTGTTTCCTCAGAAGATTGTTGATGACTGTCAGTAATAGTTTTCTCAGAGCTTTCTTGTGTTGTGTTTTTGTTGTGCATTGTTTTCCTTTTTTTAGCGCGAACTATAGTCTCTTCCCTAATGCTGTAGTGCCTGGTTGAGGTGGGTTTGCTGGTCTCTGTTGCTGTTGTCCTCCCTCTTCCTGGTGAGCAGGCTATGATGGTTGTCCTCCCTCTTCCTGGTGTTTTTGTGTCTCCTCTGCTGTGGGAGCTTCTGGCTGTTCATCTTCTGACGTAGGTGGAGTACAAATATTTCTGTTTTTCCTCGCTTCTTGTTTCAGCCTTCTCTTGGTTGCAGTAGTACTTATTGAACTTGTTTTTCCAGCAGAGGTTGTCTCCATTGCAGTGGATAGGGTTTGTTGATGCTTTGGTTGAGCTGCTTTGGTTGCTTCTGCTATAGGTGGACATGGGATATTGTATAAGTGAAAAAGATGTATAAGTAAATAAGTGTGTAATGTTTAATGTAATGTGTATCTCAATATATATATTTCAACTCACTAAAATAAAAGGAATGGTCACCAATATTATAGGTCAGCTCACTGAACATAGGTGTATGCTCATTATAATTGCAGGTCAGTTTACTAAATATAGTTGTCTACTCACTGCATTTGCTTATCATCTCACTAGACACTTGTATTGGCTCACCAGCCCATATGTCAGGGCTCACTATTTGACAGGTATTAACATAGAATATAATGTATTCATACCTTGGCCTGACTTGTGAAGAATATCATCTTGACTTGTTTGATTTCTTTTGTTTTGATCATTTGGGCTGTAAAAAAAAAAGGAACAGATAATGTTACTGTAGTGGACTGCACTGTGTTTGTTTTTAATGTTTTTGAAGTGGTAATTACCTAACGTTCACTTGCTCACTTGAGATGTCTCTGACAATGTTCATGATGATGTCTTCAGGGCTTGTGATTGACCCTTCTGTCTTTAACCTATGCTATGAAATATTATTGGATATTATGTTAATATTACAGGAAATGTGATAGCACACTAGAATAAAAGGTAATCTCACTAACAATTTAAGGAAGGTAACACTAGGATGTACAGTAAAGCTCACTACATTATAAGAGAGAAGTCACAATAGGATGCATATGTTGTCATCGATCACTATATTCAAGCCATAGCTCGCTCAAATATATGGCACAACTCACTTGAGCATGCATGTGTTGACAGGCATTAGCACATAATATACAGCTCACCAGATGCTTGTGATGGCTCACTATATGCAAGCATTGGCTCCCTAAGCATGGCACACTAGGATGTAAAGGAAAGGTGACTAATTATAATATAGATTTTAGTATAGGATGCATATGTTGACAGGAACTAGTATATTATTCACAGCTCACTACAGTTTTGACATGGCTCACTAAAATATACTGCAGAACTCACTTGAGCATGCATATGTTTACAGGCACTCGCACATAATGCACAGCTCACCAGATGTTTGTCATGGCTCACTATATACAATCCTTGGCTCAGTAAGCATGCACACTAGGGTGTAAAGGACATGTGAGTATATTATAAGATAGATGTTAGTATAGGATGCATATGTTGACAGGAACTAGCATATTATTCACAACTCACTACAGTTTTATCATGGCTCACCATATTCAAGCCATATCTCACTAAAATATATGGCACAACTCACTGGAGCAGGTATATATTGACAGGCACTAGGACATAATGTATAGGTCACCAGATTTTTGTTATCGCTCACTACATACAAGTCTTAGCTCACTACATTATAACACACGGCTCACTGTAGCAGACATGTGTATACAGGAACAACCACATAATTCACAGCTCACTACAATAAAGTTATGGCTCACCACAATACAAGGTACAGCTCACTATTAAACAGAATCCTAATAGTTGAGGTAAAAGTATCTAGGATGTATCAGTGAACATCAAAGTAAACGTGTTCATTCTAAATTTGCAGACAAAATCAAGAACAAGCACATATTGCTCATTAGTTATGCGCTTTTGCTCACAAACTTTAGGTTTAAAAAGTTTTCAGGTTGTCAACATACCTCTTCTGAGGAGTGTTTGATGCATCAGTAGCAGATCTCTTCTTCGATACTGATTGTTGAGCTTCCATCTGTAAACATTTGAAAAATGCGATAATGAGTCTGCGATTTTGTTAAAACCTAGAATGCCAAACGAATTCATCGTTCTCTTTAGATCACGCCAATAAATTTTGAATTTGCTAAAACTTACCTTGATTTTGTTTACTTGAAACTTTAGTGGCTATTTTGCGAAGATTTCTTGAGATAATCTGTGAGCAAATGTAGCAGAATTTCTGCAATTGAAGCACGACGTTAAGTGGGTTTTGGGAGAGAGAAAGTGAGGGAAGTTTTTGGGTCGTGGTGTTGTGAAGTTGCAGCAGTTACCAGGCTTTGTTTTTTTTTTTTTTTTTAAGGCGGCAAGTTATTCACTTTTTGCATGGTTGGGGCATCAACTAGGCAGTGGGTGGGCCCGGTTGTACAAATGCAATTGTACAACCGAATGGACGGTATAATTATTGGGGGAGTCCATGGATTTTGGAAATGTTTGATTGTTGATTATTTGGATGACTTTTTTTAAAATTAAAATTAGTTATTTGGGAGCATTTTAATTATTTGACTGAGTCAAATAATTATTTTAAGCTTTTGGTTGGTAGTTTAGAATGGTTTTTATATACAAAAAAGTCATTTTTCAAAAAGTTAAACCAAATACCTTTTGAAATGGTTGTTTGAATTTTGGTTTTCAAAAGATCAAAATGTTGAAAGTTTGACCTAAATTACACAAATTGTTAATTAATTCTACATGATAAATTATTTATGTCAATTAATTCTACATGATAAATATTTTAAATATCATATAAATTTCACCTCACATTGAAAAATAAAAATAGACTAATAATAAATAAAATTTATGTCCATATAAAAGCAAACAATGTTATGGATGGCAAATATTGTGCAAATTTTACTTCGTACTATTAAAAAAAGATTCGATAGAAGTACAATTAACAAATCATGACTTCATGAATAAATGGTATTGTACATATTACTTAAATTTTAATTCATAAATATTGAAAAGAAAATTGAATACTAAAAAATAAAAATCATTTGTATATAAATAATAAAGTAGAGTTAAAAGTAGAAATGTAATTTTATCAAACAACTTTACATAAGCAGCCAATTTCACCAAATATTTTCTTACAAACAGCTAATGCAATCAGCAAATAGATACAGTTGACACAAACAGCTAACAACAAACAACTAAGGCAAATAGGCAACAACTGTTTGTTAAAGAGGACCTTTAACCTATTATAAACAATTTGATTAATTTTTTGTACAAAGAAAAATTAAAGATCTTACAATGAGACATAAACAATTTCATATATTTTGACCTAAAAAATTATGATATCGTGTATGAATTGGATTTACTGGTATAACTTTTACGACTATGACATTACACGTAAAATACTCTGTTTTAATGATAAGATTGATCCTACTTGGATATTATTTGTGTCGCCAATATAGAACTATAACATTACACGTAAAATACTTTTTCTTGAACGATAAGATTAATCCTACTTGGATGTTGTTGGATCGCCAACATAGTCAATTGTACGATTCTAAAAGGAAGCAGAGTTATACTAACATGGGTAAGCACGATCGGGTACTAGGTCTATTTTGATGGAAATGATTCCGATCCCAATTAGACTGGGTCTAGAAATCTAGCAACTGATCCCGATCTTGGTTGGATCAGTTCCAAGATTCTTGGACCCACAGAACCGGTTGGGACCGATTCCGTGATCAAGTACCCTATTCCCGCCTTTGGGCTATTTTTTAAAATTTATTTTCCATTTTTGATCAGAAAATCAAAATGTCAATTTGATTAATCACTACATTCATAATTACTCATCATCTTTGACCGGAGAATCGGACGTCAATGTGCGTAGACATACGCGCAAATCTTTGAGGGTGAGATAGTAAGAGAGTGAAAACACATGCGCAGATGCACAGAAGCAAAGACTGAGATTTACAAACTCACCGTTGTTACAACTTTGGTTTGGTTTATGCACCTAGATTTTTTTTAAAAAAAATTAACTCTTGGACCTGGTAGTTAGATAACGGGTCCGGTTCCAATTCTAAATTTTTAGGATTGGGACCTAGATCTGTTTGCGATCTAGTCTAAGAATTTGGAATCGGTTTCACTCTCAATTTGGCCGGTTTGGGGTCTGGACCTGCTGAGTTTGAACCAGTCCTAGGTCCACGATCGGTACCCAGTTTTTTTGCTCAATCCTAATACTACAGGCATACGATCATCGTCCATATTAATCCATAAAAACAGGGTCAAATATAGGTCACTGCAGCAACTCCTAAGTCCTAACCCATATTAACTAAGTTGAAAGCAGTAAAAATAAAAACATAAACCCATATGTGCAACAAGGGAAAACTGTACACACTTACCCAACATATTACCCCTGCAATTAAAGTATCAAATTATACACAAGTTAAATGTATAATCAAGAGTCTTAGTCCCCGCTTATGGCATCCAAACACCAGCTTTCACCTTGCAAACCATCAAAACAATAACTCCATTCTAGTCCTTCATCTTAGGACTTGGGCTAATTAGAATTTGATTCAATCTCAATTGCCTAACAACAACCACATTATTGCCTCGCTGACTTCGAAGCGAGCTTTCTCAATAGGGGTGGTGCCTCAAAGAGTAGCACCCAGTATTGCATACCTCAAAGGAATACTTATCATTTCCAACGCTATTACTATTTTTATTTTGACTTTTCTTTTGTTGCTTTTTTTACTATATTTTTTGCTTCCTTTTGTCTTTTTGCAAAATAAAAACGAAAACAAAAGGAATAATGCAAAAATGCAAGTGGGAGAATCAACCTTGGAAGTTTAAGACCTTAAGACAATGGTGATATATAAATTATAAGCACTGGACTCACAACTATAATATAAACCGACAGAGTTAGAACTGGGGCAAGGAGTGACATACTTTGGAATAAGTTTTATCAAATACGTTGTATTTATATACAACCTAATAACTAAGTCACAAGGGGGTCAAAGTCAATTAAATTACAACTCCGCGAAACCAAACAAAAACAAAAAATGAAAATATTTCTTTGTTTTTCTTTTTCAAAACTTTTGAAGCACATCCTCTCCCCCACTCCAAGATTACGCAATTTTCGCATCGTGGGGTACCCTAGAATCGGAACCGAAACCTAAGGTTCCAGTTCCGTTTTCCAAAAATAAGGAACATGTTTGACGGATTCTGGTTCCGGTTTTCAATTTTTTGGGCGGTACCCAGAGCTGCTCACCCCTTTCCATTTCCATACCCATTTAACTCCATCATATCCATATTCACATCTACATCCATTTATTTTCAGTTCATCCCTCCATGTTCATATCCATCAAATGAAGCAGGTTGTTGGAGGTCCATTGTAGATTCACTAATGCTTTTTTTTGATATTTTCTAACCAAACTCACGCGTTTTCTCTAAAACTTTTTGTAATTTTTTCATTATTATGAACCAAACATATCATTTTATACAAGCTGCGGCATATAAAACGCAAGTTTGAATGTAAAAAACTAATTAAAATGTTTCAAATAAGTAAAGTTATAAATAAAGGATTATCAGTCATGATTACATGTTTATGTGGAGACTAACGAAAATTAATGTATGATGACTAAATGAATTTTTTGTGTTTACATAGCCTAAATCAAAAAAAAAAAAAATTAAAATTGTAACTCTCACATTGCATTCATCTCCTGTAGTATGTGACTAATCCAATTGGATTAGCCACGTACTACAGGAGATGAATGCAATGTGAGAGTTACAGTTTTTTTTTTTTTTTCCCCTTAAACAAAAAAGATAAACGGATGTGGATATAGTGGATAAATAGATGGATAGAATATTGTCATCCATATTTGCTTACTTAGTATATGTATCCGATCTACGGGTAGGAATACCGGTAGGGATAAGGTTGTCTATAGTTGAATCTCCCAGATCCCACGAAAGTGGGACCCACACTGGGAGGTGTTGTTATTGTAGAGTATCCAATCCATATTCATTTACTGTCCATTTGACTTTATACATATCAACCTAATGCGGATTGGATGGATCGGATGCAGGTGGAATTGTCATTCCTAGATAGTAGAAGCTTAAGCATTAATAACAAGCATTGCATAAAATACTACATGAAAAAGTAAGTGCAAAATAAATAATAGATAAATAAACAGCAAGGAGTAGGCCAATAGAATTAAAGCACCCGTAATACATAAGTCAAACAACAATACTCCAATAATGTTAACTTCCGCTAAATACATACATACGAATCATAGTGTAAAAGATTAACTACTTAAGATCTATCATTCCAACCCCATCCTTTGAACTTCTGTCTCGAGCCACGTCCTTTGTGAGTCTTAGGTGACTCATGTCGAGACTGATCACTTTATTCATATTCTCTTTTAGTCTCCCTCTACTCCTCTTTCATTCCAAAACGTTAATTCTCTCACACCTTCTCATAGCCCACTGGTGCTTCAGTGTTCCTTCTCTTGATATGACATGCAGTGCACTGTCACAGCATAGAATTTAAAAATAAAAATGAAATTTGTGTGCTTTGATTGGCATGGATCCAACAAGCATGCAACAACCATGCACGTGTGAATGAAAAGGCATCTCAATAATGGGCGATCATTCCCCAATCTTAACATTGTATTTTATTTTAATTTTTTGGAAGGAAAAGAAAATAAGATTTATTAAACATTGATAAATATTCCTATCCCATCTATAAAGTATATTTGACTCAAGCAAATAGAAACTCTGACGCCAAAATACAATTTTTATAAATAAAAATATTTTTTAAAAAAAAACTTAATTTTATACACATTGATCGTCCATCTTCCCACAATCGTTGTTCCAAATAATAATGCGCGAAAGAGAACCACAAATCTATAATAACACCTTCCTAAAAATGATACTTGTTGATATAATATAGTTTCCTCAAGCGAGGTCTTCTTTTGATGTAAGAGATGACATCTAAAGTGTTGAATTCTGAAGTACAGCTGCATCATAGAAAAATACTTCATCCTTTGGAATCAAGCAAACTACACGACAATAGTAAATTAAAACCAATAATAATGTAACATAAAATTTCCTAATCGAAGAGAGAAAGCGAATCTCACAAATGGAGAAAAGAAAGAAAAATTAAAAGGCTGTAAGTATGACAATCAGGGTGGTCGGAAAATCGACCTTCCCAACCTTTACCACTGAATTCGAAAAGGAAAATGCCGAACAAAGAAGCAGAAGATGACGAAGGATTGGAAGGAATTAAATAGTTACTAGACATTGGGTAAAGGATTGATTTCTATGTAACATATTTTTATCAAGAATATAAATGTCTTGATATAAAATTAAAAAAATATCATATATAGACCTAAAAATTATTATGTTATATCAAGAAGTTTTACAAAAAATTGTAGGATTCAATAGTGTGATAGTGTTACTACATATAAATATACATATACATATATGTACATATACATATATGTGTGTGTGTATATATATATATATATATATATATATATATATATATATATATATATATATATATATATATATATATATATATTGTTTTTGATAATTACAACATCACATACATGATACATCTTTTGCCAATGGGACTGATTCTATTTGGGTTTCATGGCTTATATCCATTGATGTGACCAACTAATACTCAAGTTTAATAAATGATAATTAATTATAACAATTGATTATTTAATAATTCATATCGCAAATACATTAATTTGGACCAATAAACACACAACTTTTTTTTGTCTCTTCATCATAAGTTAAATATTCGAGAAGATTCACATGACTGAACAAAAAATTCAGGTGCCTGCTTTACGATCCATACCATGTTCGGACCCACCAGGTTCATACCCGGATTTAATTGAATTAGGTCCGGGACTAGTTCTGAAATCCTGGAACTGATTGTAACCGGATCTCGGGCCGCGTCTTGAAAACTTGAAATCGGAACCGGATATGTTACCTGGTTACCCGGTCCAATCAATTTTTTTTTAAAAAATGTCTAAGCTACCCGATTACTCGTGGACATCAGGTGTTGTTCTTCCGATGTCATCATAATTTTTGGCTATATGTTGATATTATTAAATCTTTTTGTTAATGTATAATACTATGAGAATATGAATTTTTTTTAATCCTTGAATTAAATAAAATGCTATTTATTAACTAGCCAATTAGACTTTAATGCATGAAAAATGTGTACTTGTCACTCTATTAAATTTGAATTTGAACGATCGATTAGCTAACTTGTTGAGTGTATTGGTTCTCTCACAAAGGGTCTGTTCTATTTCGCATTTTAGATAGATAGATAGATATAAGAAGATGTAAGGAGCTGTAAGAAACTGTGAGGAGTTGTAAGGAGATGTAAGGAGATGTAAAGAGCTGTAAGAAGATGTAAGAAGCTGTAAGGAGCTATAAGGATGGATGTAAGGAGTTATTGAATTATTGAAGAGTTGTATAGTATAATTTATTTCACAATGAACATTTTGAATGAAAGATAATAATATTAAAATAATATACTTATTAAAAATAAACAATTAATTAAGTTAATTGCACAATAATAAAATTTATTAATCCCCATAAATTTGGTGAATAAAATTTCGTTCAAGATTTTTTATATAAACATTAATTTGATCGAATAAGCAAAGTATAACCCAAAAAAAAAACTTTTTTGATAAAATTGAATACAACTCTTCAAATAAATTTCTATTTTAAGTAAATAATTTTAAATATAAATAAATGTATGGTCATCTATAATAATATATATTTCATGTCGAAATTCAAATATAATTTACATCGTTATATTATGTTTTTTATGTTTATGTAAATATTGTGTTCATAAGATATTTATAAATTTTGTATATTGGTAGTATTACTAAAAAAATATATATATTTCTTTAACTAAAATAAATAAATGTTATAGAAAATCTATGAGATGTAAGAAGATGTATGAAGATGTAAGAAAATGTAAGAAAATACAAGAAGATATAAGAAGATGTAAGGAGGTATAAGGAGATGTAAGAAGCTGTAAGGAGATGCAAACTCTTAACTAAATCCTAAAAAACACAAAATAGAACAAGGCCAAAGTCACAACCAGAAACTAAAAATTTAAATAAAATGAAATAAAATAAAATACGATAAAATTAGGAATCGGATATCCAATTCTGAATCCAGTTCCAACCGATTCAAAAACTGATTCCACAAATCCTGAATCTAATTCTAACTAAGATCAGGACTGATTCTATGAAAATGGACCGAATTTCACTTAACCCACTCCCCCCACACCCCCAAAAAAAAAGAAAAAAAGGCACAAAGAGCGTTGGGAATGGCGCTGCAAAAAGCATATCATAACGTTGAAAATGAGAGACATTTTCATACCAGAAAGAAAACAACAAATTAAGGGTCATCCATTAAACAGAAAGAACATGTACATGGCCTTACGAAGGACTACTTCAATTCTCCACATGATAAACCTTTTTTATCCTTGATTGGTAACTTGCGTTTGATTGTAGGTTAAGTCCTCCAGAAGTCTCATTTAACCCAATCCAAAAATTTTAAAAAAATAACGTGAGAAAAAATAGAAGCGTCAAGTAAGGATGAGCAACAGATCAGATTGGATCGGATTTGGCTAGCCCATTAAGTAAACGAGTTGGGTCGGTCTCAACACATTTATCAATGAGTCGGGTTGAGTTATGGACCAAATGAATCCGGCCTGTCCATGCCCCGTCCATTATCACCTAATGAGTGTTTTTGTTGAGTTAATTTTCCAACTAATATCTCTGTAAATTTCCAACCAAATTAAAAAAAGGGCAGCCTGGTGCACAAGCATCCCGCGTTCACGCAGGGTCTGGGGAAGGGCCGCACCCCAAGGGGTGAATTCAAAGTTAGAAAACACACAACCAACCTAATAAACGAGTTGGGTCGGGTCGTCTCATGGGCGGCCCGCTTAGGGCTCGTTTAAAAACGGAACAAATTTGTGCAAAAAACGGTGTATAATAATTATTGTTATGTACAAAGTATTGGTAATAAGTTTAAATAATTGAAACATGTAAACTAGTATGCCAATTAAGTTGAAAAAAATGGGTCACTAAGGGCCTGTTCTTTTCATGGGTCAATTGCAATTTACCAACCTCAACCCACTTCAACTTATTTTAACCTACTTCAACCCACTTGAAAAAAAAATACCAACTTCAACCTACTTCAACCTACCTCAACCTACTTCAACCTACTTCAACCAATTTCAATCCACCCCTTCATAATTTTAATAATTTGTAAAGTATCATGTGAGATTTAATCATTCTTCCACCAAAAAGTTCACTATACTACTTTTTTGTAAATTATCGTACTTTAGAATTGTTTTATTTTTATATTTTTCTATTTCTTTAGTCTTTTATTTTTAAATTTTTAAATTTTTAAATTTTTAAATTTTTAAATTTTAATTTTAAATTTTTTGTATTTAATTTTTTTATTTTTTATTTTTTATTTTTGTTTTTTATATTTAAATTTTTTGATTTTATTTTTCATTTTTGTATTTAATTTTAAATTTTTAGTTTTTAATTTTTTAATTTTATTTTTAATTTTTTGTATTTAATTTTTATTTTATTTTTTTAATTTTTAAATTTTTCTAATTTTAAATTTTAAATTTTAAATTTTTTAATTTTTTAATTTTAAATTTTAAATTTTAAATTTTAAATTTTTTATATTTCATTTTTTATTTTTTTAATTTTTAATTTTTAATTTTTGTATTTTTGTATTTTTTAATTTTTATTTATTTTTTAATTTTTTATCTTTTTAGTTTTATTCCAAACAAAAGCTACAGAAAATTCCAAAAAAATAAAAAATAAAAACATAAAAACATAAAAAAAAAGAAATAAGAAATAAAAAATAAAAAATAAAAAATAAAACATAAAAAAATAAAAACATAAAAAATAATAAATAATAAATAATAAATAAAAAAGAATAAATAAAAATTTCAAAAATTTTTGATAACTTCATAAATTATCACACATTAATTACATTCTTATTATTTTAACCTACTTCAACCCACCACATAAAAAATATATCAACTTTAACCTACTTCAACCTACATCAACCCGCTTCGACCTACTTCAACCTATTTCAATCCACCTCAAAAAAAAAAAAAATCAATTTCAACCAACCTCAACCTGCTTCAACCTAATTCACCATTTTATCCATCCAATTTATCCATGAAAAAAACAAGCCCTAAATGGGTTGTCAATGAGTCAACCTGATCCGGCCCGTTAATATGTTTTAATGGGCTGACCCATTATTGACCTAATCCATTATTGACCCGACCCGACCCTTTATTATCCCTATTTTAAACGGGCCGATTGCTTAACCTAATAGGTACTCAGTTGCTCACCCTAGTGCCAAGCATGCTTTGGAAAAAGAAACCCCCCTTTTTGATCTTATTAACATGGATCTGGTAGTAGGTTAAATCCTCAAAAAGATTCATTTAGCCAACTCCAAAAACAATTTAAAGAAAGGTAAAAAAAAAAAAAAGAATTGCATTGCATATGTTGGAATGGTTTTGCGAAGACTATGCTGTAACGTTTAAATTAAAAGTTATTTTTGCACCTAAAAGAAAATAACAAATTAAGAGTCGTCTATGATAGAAAAATAGCACATACATGCCACATACCTTATGCAGAATGTGATGTAAGGTTTAAAAGGATAATAATATTTCTTCTTTAATAAATTATGCAAAGATACAACACTGTTACTTTATGATATGGATCTCACTGTCAAAGAATTTGAAAAGATCCAAATATTAATATTTCTTCTAATATTGATAGAGTTACCCCACATAAACTGAATGCTTCAAAATTCCGATCCAATCTTCTAAATATATTAGTAAACTGACACTAAATTGATACTAAAATAATGTAATGATACTAAAATAATGTAATGTAATTAAACAAAAAATTTTCTCATAAAATAATGGAAATTTTAAAGATGTTGACTTTAGGTGCGTACAATGAAAAATCAAGAACACAAGAAAAATAATAAATCGAGCACAAGAAGTGGATTTTGTGGGGAAAAAAATTTGTGTTTTCACTATTTCAAGAACAATAAACCCAAAAAACAAAAAAACTATTATTTACTAGTACTAATTTCCCATATTTTTAGTAAACAATCGCTCTTTGACTGCCTTTGCTGGATCTGTTTCTCAAACAACTCTAACGAGTAGACAAATCCAGGGCTCCAATGACTTCACGCCCGCCTGTGTGAAGCTAGGGCTCCAAGTCTCACAATGTTTTTCTAATTTTTTTTCACTTTTTTTCTTATTTTTTAAATTTTTATGAAAGTTAAAATAATTCAATAATAAATTTATAGTAAATTCACATATTTTTTATCGATATAAATATAATTTCTAATTTCTAATTTTGATTATGTTGATCAAAAGAAAGGGGGAAAACAGATTTGATAAAACTGATCTGAGATTTAGTGAGCCAACAACCTGGAATCATACCCACACAACACTCGGAACAGGGTCACACCAAAAAGTAGACATAAAAGACGAATTGTCCTGAATCGAACCATATTGTATTTGCCTCGAAATTTCCTGTAAAGTTTTTTTTTTTCTGCATGATAATTTTATTGGATCATATATCAATTGAGCCGAATACAACCTATGTTGGATATAAGTGTGGCCCAAAATCATACAATAATTTAAGCAATTCAAAGGAGTTCATTTGCTTCCTTATGATAGGCGCAAATGAATTTGTCATACTTAAGACACTGTCAATTTTGTCCCCCCCCCCCCCCCCCCCAATGATCACACGCGGCCAGTAATACCTGCCCAATGGCTTTTGCAAGTTTGACCCTTGTTGACCAAGCAATCAGCCCGGTTTTGAGCCATAAGAGCATTTTCAGTCAGAATTTCAGTTTGACTTATCACGTTAGATTTTGAAATTTATATTTCATCACTTCTCCAACCTACGGAGCTCTAATTTTAATCATCTAATAAAAATATTGGTTATGAACCTACTTCATAACACACAATACATTTTTTAAATCATTTAAAAATTATTTACTTACTCAAAAAAAAATATAAAAAAATATTTAAAAAATTAAAAGTTGGCCCGTGGGGGAGAACGACTGTGCATGTCTCCCCGCGTGGCATGCTTTTGCTTGGCCTCTCATCTCCCGACAAGTATTGCTGTGGGGCTCGCGTTCCACCCTCCAAACGTACGCTGCGAACGCTCTCAGTCTGCTCCACGGATGGGTCGTGGTCTAGCTCTGACCCGTTGACTTGCTGAGACTTTTGGATTGTCTTTGCTGTGCCAGCTTTTGACATTTTTTTTAGCTATTACTGTTGGGCTTAATGCAAGGTTTTACGGCTGATTTATAGTTTTTGACAACTGAATTACAGTTTACCGTACCTAAACTAAAACTAAACTAAACTAAATACTTTATCTGAACTGATCTGAATTTAATTCAATTTGTACCCAAATCGGATAATCCATTTGCAGTTTTAAAAAGAAAAAATCGTACATCATTTACCAGAGGATTCGGCCAAAGGTCAACGACGGAAGTATAAAGGAAAGAATGAAGAATCCCAGGAATATCTCTGCGCCAAACCCACCAAACCTTTCTCCCTCACTCTCACACACCACTGCTCCCTCTCTTTCTCTCTCTCTCTCTCTCTTCAATGGCGACGCTCTTCCCGGCGGATATAGAGAGAGAAATCCTGCTCCGATTGCCCGCTAAAGCCCTCCGACGCTTTACCACCGTCTGTAAGTCATGGCATTCTCTGATTATCGACCCCGATTTCATCTCTGCTTTCCATCATCGTTCATCTCTGAACCCCCGCCTCCTCCTTCTCAAACACCCATTCGACCCATTCACCGGAACCACCATTGCCCACTTCTCTCTCTCCTCTGAATCCTTCGACGAGGGCCCGTCCACCCCATTTACCTCTCATCTTGATCATCATCATCCTGATCATCATCTTCTGCCTCGGCATGTGGAGCTTGTGAGTTCTAACTCTGTAAATGGAATTGTTTGTGTTGTTGTTCATTTGGGTTTGCCCAATGGCCCCGTGACTCAATGTGATATGTATCTTTGGGATACGTCAATTGGGAAGACTGTGAAAGTCCCGGCTTCGGATATTACTGGGTTGTTTGTGGGTCATCCGATGGTGAAATTCTATGGCGGGTTTGGGTATGATGAAGGTAGGGATGATTACAAGGTTTTGAGGGTTGCTTATTTGGATTCTGTAAATGCTACTGTGGAGGTGTTTTCAGTCAGGGAGTTTTGCTGGAGGAAGTTGGTTATGGCTCCTCATTCAGACATTTTGTCGAACATCTTGTGGGCAGGTTCGATGTGTACGTTTGTTAATGGGGTTGGGTATTGGGGGGCATTTGGGTGGGAGATGAAGGATAGGTTTTTCATTCTGGGATTTGTGTTTGGTAGGGATGGGTTTAAGAAGATTAGGCTGCCTGAAGAGTGCATTGATGGGAGGGAAATGAGGTACCAATCTTTGTGGGTTTACAAGGGTTTATTGGCCTTGTCTGTGCTCCATTTTGCAGAGTTTGATTCGAATTGTAGTCGGCAGTACATTTGGGTGAGAATGGTTGTAGAGGGTGTGAAGAAACCACAGTGGGTCAGATTGTTCAACATTGATTTGGAGGGTGCCCCGAGGAGGCCAGTTGCATCCTTGATGAATGGCAATGTGCTGTTGCTTGGAGAGGGTGATGGTGATCATGTTCTCTATGATCCTGATTTGGAACAAGTCAATGGCCTTGATATCTTTGATGTGGATTCTGTGGTTCCATTTGTTGAGAGTTTGGTCTCCTTCGATCGGCTCCTGCCAAGTAGCTCTTCAACATGATAGATGCAAATAACTATGGCCTGAAGAAAGGTATTGCTCTTTAATTTGAGGCCTGTCTTCTGGCTATGACTTATGATTTCCTTGTTTTTGGCTGTAAGTGTGAATTCAATACGATGCTTTAATTCATGGTTGTGAGTCAAAACGTGTCCAAGTATTTGCTATGTGTTATCTTTAGTTAAGTTGGTTAGGTTATGCCTTTCTGAACTATTCATTTCAAATTTCAACATAAGGCACCAGGCACCCATAGAACCTCAAAATTGGCTAGAATATGATCCTGTTACATCCAAAATCAGATCAGTAACACAAATATATTGTAAAATTGCCGAGTTAAGCCTCAAGTTCTCACCACCAAACCCTCTGGCAGCCTGTGTTAGCTTGACTAGGAGAGATGTGTCAGTTTTGGGGCTTGGCTATTTTGAGGAATTAGATAACTTTTAGCCTGATGTTAAGTGGCTCAGATTGTATCCCTGTCCAAACATTGTGGCTCTGTCATGAATACCTCAGAGCAAAATAAGAATTTAGTTGACTTTGGTGGTTGCATTGTCCCGTTAATGTTGATGTGATACTGTACCCAGGTCTTATGGTGATAATGCGGATGCGTATACTCTGATCCTGAATCTTTATCCAGCATCGATTTCCTTTTCTTTATTTTCAATTGTTTATGTGTTCCTTCTCCTTTCTGCTAAGAAACTATGGTTCTCATGTGTTCTCATATTGTGGTCACAATCCCTCAAAATTTCATTTTAATTGAATAATAAACGTCCTCTTGGAGAATTACTTAAAAGAATGATGTATCTGAGTTATTCCCTGTTATCTTTGCCGTTTTGGATTGTTATTGGATCATAGGAGGTGGAGCTGCTATGCCAAGCCTATATAAGAGATCAGTAATCGACTTTTGGTGTGTTTTGAATTAGTTGGTGGACCTGCTGGGCTAGATCCTTGCCATAAATCTAATGCAGATGGATAGTTTTTCTGGGTGGTTTCTTTTGCTTTTGCTTTTGCTTTTGTGTCACCTGCTTCACCTGCGATGCCATAGAGTTGGTGGCCATGGATGTAGAAAATTGGAATGTGAAGGCATGCAGGCGTATTTTTCCGTCTCATTCTGATCCCGAGCTTTATTTGTTCATACCAGTCTGATTCTGATTAGATATTATTGAAACTTTGGGAGTAAATTTATCTTGAATAAACAGAGTGCACGTGCAAGAACTAAACCTCAACCCTAAGTCTTAAGAGGTAGTTAAATTGTTGAAACCTACAGGTTTTTGACAAAGTCAGGACAATATACTGCTGGTAACATTAGTACTTGCAAGTCACACAAAAAATCCCCAATGCAGAACAAAACTGAGCATGGGAATATTTGTAAGTCATGAGAGGTGTTAGTGGAGGAATATCTGTGCTGATAGGTTTAAGTGCATTGGGGTGGCTGGGAAAATGAAATAGGGATGAATATTTAAAAGTTGGGCAAACAAAATGGATGCAATAGAATGTTGGGAAACTAAAAGAAGCATTCTCTACGTGATTGTATTGTTTAATCCATAATTGTTTGTCCTGATTTGATTTTCCTGTCTTGGGTTTGTCTTCAAGGACAGGAGATGGGACTATTAGAATGCTGGTGATTTCGTATCTTCCAGAAGATAATATGCAATAGAGTTGAGACATGGCGGTCCCAAGCAGGATCAGACTAAAAACCAAATGTAAATGGTGCTTATGGTTTTTGGGCTTTTGTGACCATTGTGGAGGTGTTAATGTGGGTGACTGCCTCAATGCCCTTGCGGAGATCCATTAATGTGGTGACTGCCTCAATGCCCTTGCGGAGATCCGTCCAAGCTCCTGATGTTGTTCGGGCAATCAGTTTGTACAGAGTAAACCGAGATGAGGCATCAAGTTTAGCATTTAGATGAGGCATTCAAGTTTAGCATTTCTTCTTTCCCCTTGTTAAGACAAAATTTAAAATGCACCATGTAAATAACCTGATTGAGGTTCTAGCATAGAAGAGCTTGACTAGAGGACCCATGCTCTATTGCCTAGCGTCGGATCTGAATCTTGAACTGACAGGGATAATATATGTTCTCTTACTACAAGGTCGCGGGTGAGATGAAATTCATTTGTTAGTGTGATTGATTTGTATTCCCTGCCATGGAAGTCAATACTCTAAGGCCAAGCTTGGGGACTTGTAACCTTAAAAGCCGGTTGAATGTATATGTTAACAGATGAATGATTCATGCTTGCGAGCCCCTTTGCCCAAGAAAGAATATCGATACTAAATGGTCAAGAATTCTTGAATACATATGAACCATATACACCCCCCTTGCCCCGTTGTGGTGTTTCTTTGATGGGTTCTAAGGAGATGCAAGTGCAGGTTGCCTTATTGTACAAGCAAAGAGATGGTTCCAAGTGACCCATGGAATTTTTTGTAGAAAGCGTTTCTGTTTTTTTTTTGGGAGAACATAAAACCTTCCGGGAGAGAATGCGTTGAATGACATTATAAACATGTAAATGTGTTATCTATTTCATATTGGTTATCTTTGAGATAGAGTTGGCAAAGCTAACCCAAAAACCACACTTGACTCCGAACTCGGAACACTTAAATCAAAGTGAATCCAAAACTTGAATTGACCTGAGCTAACCTAGACTCAGCTTGGATCTTTTTCTTTGAAGTTGTAGGCACTAAAAAAATAATGAAAAATGCCACATCAGAAAATTAATATAAATTAATTATTTTGGATTAGTCCATTTAATTAATTTAATTTATTTAAATAAATTGGATCGAATTGACTATCAAACCATGACTCAAACGACTACCAAATCAAAGGTCAAGTTGGCTATTAAATCGCCAGTCAAATGGACTAACAAGTTAAAAGCCCAATCAACGGCCCAAGAGGATGAATAAGTCACTAACCTTAGTAAGGGGAGGGGATTCATTCCCTATAAATAGAGCACTACTCCCTCCTATTTAGGAGGTGAAAGATTCATTCACTCTGAAGGCATTCTGAAGACTCAAAGGGCTAATTTCTTTAAAGGAAGACAACAAGTACAATCAAAACACGTGCCGTTTACCATAGAAGATACAAAGAAAACTCACCTTGATTGAGATCAAGCCTATTAGGCCCTCTTTCAAGATCAAATTCATTGCAGCTCATTCAAAGGAAATTAAATCAATCTACTTGATCGAGATTTAAGTCAATTTATCATCTTTCAAGTATAAATTGGAGATCGAATCAGAGGACTTTTATTTGTTTACTTGTAACAAATACACATAGATTGTATCCATATTTTCTGAAATCAATACAAATCAATTTGTCCATATTTCTTGCCTTAATTTATTTTAGAGTTGAAATTTGTGTTCACAAATTTTTGGTACGCTCGGTGGGACTCCCGAACTTTAAGACTTTCAAAGTTCATGTCAAGACCAAGTCAGCTCCTGAATAAGAGCTTAAACTGTTTACCATAAAAAAAAAAAAAAAAAAAACACTCAAAGTTCACGTCAAAACCAAATCAGCTCCCAAACAAGAGACTAAATTGTTCACACATTCAACAAAGAAGACTTCCGAACAGGAGACTAAACTGTTCATACACACCAAGAAAATATTGACTCCTGAACAAGAGCCTAAAATGTTCACTCAAACCAAAATCGTTGTCCTACTCCTGGCCCGCAAGAGTATAAATTGTGAACGGTAAAACTAATTGAAAAAAATACTTTATTGAACTACATGATGACTTAATCTTATTGGAAATTGCAAGTGTCCATAAGTACGTAGGCAACTTGATTAGCAAATCGCCAATTGCAGTCAAACACATCACACAAAAGAGGGGCATGAAAGACAAGCGATCAAAGACATCACCTTTCTGGCGCCAAGATGCTTATCGGGGCTTCATACCACTTTCATGCGTGTAAGTATCCATTCCATGCACCAAAGGCCTAGCGGCGAACCATTTCACGAGTGGTTCTTCAAGTCTTTCTACCACTTTCATGTGTGTAGGTATCCATTCTAGGCACCAAAGACCTAGCGGCGAATCATTTAGCAAGTGGTTCTTGAAGTCTTTGTACCACTTTTATGCGTATAGGTATCTGTTCTAGGCCTCAAAAGGTCTAGCGACAAACTATTTCGCAAGTGATTCTTCAAGCAGCTTGTGAATCTGCATAAGCGACTGCACAAATGTAACCCCAAAAAGAAAAAGAAAATAAGGGTCTTGGCATACAAAAAACAGCATAAGCGAAAAAAAAGAATGCAATCTTTCAATAAGTAAGTATGACGTTGCGCCGACACAAGCAAGCATGAAGGTCTTTCAACATGTAACGTCCAAAAGAGCATCAAAAGCGCATTAGAAGACCTTTCAACCTAATAAAGTGGCTTCCTTTGGATTCATTTCGACCAAAGTTACCACATTTATTGCCAATAACTATTAAAAGGCCAATGATAAGCCTTTTTGAGCGCAACATCGCAAATTTCAAAGGGCAAACAAGAAGCATTTCCAATCATGAAAGACCTCGTTTCAATCAAACACACACAAAAAAAAAAGCTTTGTTGGGGATTCTAGGGGAGGCACACCTGATCACGACAAGCAAGTGTTTAGGCATAATCTTCTCTATTTTATCTAAGTCTGAACCCCCGCCCCCAAAAAAAAACCAATAACTTCTATCTCTATTTTTCTCTCCAACCAACTAAATGGATCATCTCTTCAATTACAAGAAGAAGCTGTGAATGTGCCATCAAGTTCACCAAATCACAAAGGTTGAAACAAGTGATGAAGCAAGTTGAAAACTGATCAACATCCAATTTCAAGAACCCAGTTTAGTCAAGCCACCCAAAAAAAAAAAAAAAATTCAGATTGCATTCGAGCCACAAACCCAATCCATTTTATCAGATTCTTTCTCAGAGTCATTTTCACAAACACCTGCTGCTGCCATGAAAAATGGGAACAAGAAAGACTCCTCATCTAACAAAGAGGAGAAGAAGCCTACTGCTCAAGTTTTTTTTTTTTTTTTAAAAAATGCCTACTAGTGTTGCAAAGAATGGTAAACTTGCATCAAAGAAAAAGGATGAATCAAGTGATTCTTCAGACTCTGATGACAGTTCAGATGAAGAAGAGAATGCTGGCACGAGTGCACCTGCTGCAGCTCCCAAAAAGAAAATAGAAGAGTCCGGTGATAGTTCGTTTGATGACAGTGAATCTTGAAGAAGAGAAGAAGGGAGTGGCTAAAGCAACTAATGCTTTTGTCAAGAAACCAGCAAAGAAAGATGAATCCAGTCAGAGTAGCGAAGATGAAAGTGATGAGGATGACTATGATGAAAGTGATGAAGAGCCCAAGATTAAAAAGATGAAGACTGCCCCAAAGCCAAATGCAAAAGCTGCCAAGGATGATAGGGGCAAGTCTAGCAAGAAATCAACTCCCAAAGTCGACGCAGCCCCTATTGCTGTTGCTCAATCTAGCAAAAAGAAGCAAGATAGGGGGCAACAGTCACAGGCATATCCAAAGAACCCAGAAAGAGTTTTGAAGAGAAAGAAAGCTTTGGTATTGGCCATTAGTGGTGGCAGGCTGAGGCAAGTCATCACCATACAAATCTAGGGCATTTGAAAATGCCTATCATCCTTTTCCACAATCCGAACCTAAAGTCTTCTAAACCTAGATTCTAGGTCAGCGAAAGAAAGAAAAGCGCAAAACTAGCAGAAGCAGAAGCAGCAGCAGCAGCAGCAATGGCACGAGAGGTCATCCATTTTCTCTCTCCTCAAGCACCAACTTTACTTTCTACTTCAGTTTCAATGGTATCCCTACTCAAGCTGAGAAATAGCGTTGTTTCTCTCTTCTTTCGACGCCATTCGACCTGATTTTTTGATGCAGTAGACAGGAGAGATTGAATGGAGAAAATCTCTCAAGGATCCTGATCAGTAGCTCAATTACAGAGAGTGAAGAAAAGAGACTTCGAGCAGAGAGAAATGGAGCATCAATAGCGGGAGTTTGCTATTAATTCCACACCCTTTCCCTTTACATCACATGCTTTATATAGCACCTGTGACAAGAAATATGAGCTGGATAACTAACTCGATGGGCCCCTCTAACAACCTTGCAGGAAGGAATAAAAGAAATAAAATGGAGGAAATAGAAAAGAATAACAACTTTGCTATACTTCTATACTTTCCTGCAAAATACTGCCCCCCTTGAAAACAGACTTGCCCTCAAGTCTGTTGGGCTGCACAAAAATCAGAAAATTGTTCCTTCATAGCCGCAGCATCCTCCCAAGAAGCGTGATATTTAGGTTGACCTTCTCATAAGATCAGATACTAGACCACAACTGTATTGTGCCTCTTGACCAGTTTCCTGTCCAAGATAGCTGTAGGTTGCAAAGCCCAAGAAGTAGAGGTACCCTGCAAAGCTGTAGGAATGTGAGGACGAGCTGGGAGCACTCCACGAGAAGGCTTTAGCGAGACACATGGAACGTGGGGTGAATCTTAGCCTCAGCCGGAAGCTTGAGTGTATAAGCTACCTTGCCCACCAAACACCTAATCTGGAAAGGGCCAAAATGCTTGGGACTCAGCTTGTTATTTCCTCACCTTTGGACTGAACCTTGCCTGTAAGGTTGGAGCTTTAACCAAACCCAGTCCCCCACCTTAAAGGTCCTATCACTCCGGTGACAATCAGCTAGCAATTTCATGCAATGTTGAGCCCGTAACAGATGGAATTTTAACAACTGAATCATACACTCTCTTCGTAACATGGTCTGTTCCACAAGGGCATTCTTAGTTTCACCAGGAAAATAGGGCAAATGCAATGCGGGAGGTTGATTGTAAAGTATCTCAAAAGGGATAAGCTGAACAGAGGTGTGGAAGGTGGTGTTGTAACACCATTGAGCCAGAGGAAGCCATTTACTCCAGTCCTTGGGTTCCTCAGCTGTCATGCATCTCAAATAAGTTTTCAAAGTTCGATTGAGAACTTCAGTTTGACCATCTGTTTGAGGATGGTAAGTAGAAGACAAGAGGAGGGAAGTACCCTGGATGGAAAACAAAGCTTGCCAAAATTGACGGAGAAAAATAGTATCCCTGTCACTAACTATACTCAGTGGCCAGCCATGATTTTTGAAGATATTATCCAAATAAGCATGAGCAACTTCCACAGTCGTGTAGGGATGTCTTAAAGCAATAAAGTAGGCAAACTTGCTCAACCTATCAACCACCACAAAAATAACTTGATAACCAAAGGAAGTAGGAAGGCCCTCAATGAAGTCCATGGAAATATCCTTCCAAACCTCAGTAGGAATAGGAAGAGGCTGTAAAAGTCCAGGGGAGGCAGCTGTGTCGTACTTGCAGGCTTGACAAGTGACACAAGTCTGGATATGATGATGAACATCCCTAGTCATTCCTTTCCAATAAAAGAGCTGTTGAAGCTTCTTTAATGTAGCATCCCTCCCAGCATGGCCACTAGTAGGAGAATTATGGACCCAAGTAAGGATTTTGTCTCTTAAAGAAGTATCGGGACCAATCACTAACTTGCCTTTCCTTCTGAGATATCCATCTATCACTTGATATTTCAGGCCTGGATTTATAGTACCTTAGACCATACCTGACAGAATAGGATCAAATGTATAACTATTCTTTACCAGAGCCAACATGTCTGACTGAACAACTGATACTGCCAAAAGAAGAACCTCTGCACTAGGCAACCGTGATAATGCATCTGCTGCTACATTTTCCACCCCTTTCTTATATTGAATCTCATAAGTGTATCCCATGAGCTTAGAGAGCCACAGCTGTTGAAAGGGTCTCGTGAATCTTTGTTCTAATAACCACTTCAGACTTCGCTGATCAGTCCTGATTATAAACTTTTGGCCTGTGAGGTATTGCTGCCAATTCTGAATAGCAAATACTAGAGCCAATAATTCTTTCTCATATACAGATAAATGTTGCCATTCAGGACCCAAGGTCATGCTAATAAATGCCAAAGGATGCTTGTCCTGCATTAATACAGCACCTATGCCATGAGTAGAAGCATCAGTTTCAACTATAAAGGTCTTTAAGAAATCCGATATGCCTAAAACGGGAGCATTTATCAATGCTCCTTTCAAGGATATAAAAGCTTCCCGTGCTTGTGCAGTCCATTCATAGCGACCCTTCTTGAGTAGCTGTGTTAAGGGTTGACAAATGTAGGCATAGTTCCTGATAAACTTCCTGTAATAGCCAGACAACCCCAAAAAACTCCTTAACTACTTGATGTTCTGGGGTGATGGCCATTCCTTGACTGCCTGAATTTTGGCTGGGTCAGTTTTCACCCCTTTACCAGAGATAAAATGCCCCAAATACTCTACTTTAGCCTTAGCAAATGAACACTTACTCCTCTTAGCATATAATTGTTGCTGCCTCTTAATGTCAAAAACTACAGATAAGTGTTGGATGTGATCACCCATAGACTTGCTGTAGACAAGTATATCATCAAAAAAAACTAGAACAAACTTCCTCAAAAAATCCCTAAAAGTGTAGTTCATGAGGCTTTGGAATGTAGCAGGTGCATTTGATAATCCAAAGGGTATCACAAGGAACTCAAAATGCCCATGGTGGGTTTTAAAAGCAGTCTTCATCACATCTGTTGCATGCATTCTGATTTGATGATACCCGAGCCTTGGATCGATTTTAGAGAATACCATGGCCCCAGCTAGCTCATCAATGAGTTCCTCTACCACCGGGATAGGAAATCTGTCCTTGATAGTGTGTTTATTAAGCTCTCTATAATTAATACACATTCTCCATGTGCCATCTTTCTTCCCTACCAACACCACAGGGCTAGCAAATGGGCTAGAACTATGTTGAATAACTCCTCTATCCAACATTTCACGCACCAAGCCCTCTATAACATCTTTCTGTTTCAGGGGTTATCTATATGGTCTAATGCTGAACGGGTTAGTTCCTTGTGCCAAAGGAATTTTTTGATCAAATGGTCCCCTACTAGGTTGTAAAGTAGTAGGCTCCTCAAAGATGTCTGCATAGTAATGCAGCAAAGTCTGTAGTTGTGGACAATTCTCTGCATCTACTGTCTCTTCTTGTAACCTACAAAGGGTGGATGTTCCCCCTTGACTCTCAACAACCTGTAGCATGCATAATTGGGGACTGTGAGTTAACAACTTCTGTAGGTGGCTCTTACTCATCATTTATACCTTCGCCCCCCTCATGGCCCTCAAGACATGCTCCTTTTCCATATAAGTGAACTCCATTTTGAGTTGTTCAAAATTGACTGTTCCCAACTGACTCAACCATTGAATGCCTAAACCATGTCATAGCTACCCAAGGGAATGATCAGCATATCAGTTTCAAAGATAGCATTATGCATTTTCCATTTGAATCTTGCAGCTTATTACCATCAGCTACTGTGATGGATTGAGCTGCGATTGCTTTCATCTTACACCCCAACTTTTTAGCAATTGATATGTCCAGGAAATTATGGGTACTTCCTGAATCAATCAGAATGTGTAGGGGCGTCTTACCATAAAGCCCCGTAACCCTCATAGTTTGAAAATGTGGACGCCGATTGAGTGCATGCACAGAGATCTGTGGCTGGTCCTCCTCCACTGAACTTATGTCCTCATCAATTTCCTCAACACCTTCAGTAACTTCCTCATCTTCTTCACCAGGTATTTCAATCAAGAAAAGTTGAGTTTTCTTGTTATTGCATTTGTGCCCCTTCTCATAGGGTTGATCACAAAAGAAACAAAGCCCTTTTGCTAGTTTTTCTACCCTCTCAGCTGCAGTTAAGGTTTTTGGTTTAATTTGGGTATTTAGACTGTGGAAAATGTTAGGTTTAAAACCTGTAGAGGTGGGAGTAGGTAGTGAGGCCTTTTGTGAAGGGATTTTCTGTGGAGTAAAGTATTTTTGCCTTCCTGGAATTTTGAGGGCTCGAATAGTGGCTTCTTGCAGTCTAGCATACTTGACTGCTTCTGACAGAGTAGTGGGATTAAAAGCTCTGGTGAAATGCTTAACATTATCATCTAACCCACCAATAAAACTGTCAACAAAATAGTCACTGGTTAGTGAAGGATTTTTTTATCAACATTAAGGATCTCAACTCCTCGAATTTCTCTAAATAATCCTCTATGGATCCACCCTGCTTCAATTTGTTGAACTCCTTGACTACACTGCTGCCCAAATCATCTCTGAACCTCGCACAAATGTCTACCATAAAATCTTCCCATAGCACATTCTGTCTTCCCACAATATAGCCATTATACCATATCTCAGCTTTACCCACCATATATAACGAGGCTAATTCCACTTTCTAATGGGAATGAATTTTGCATGAGTTAAAATACTTGGAACATTTCTTAACCCAGCCCCTAGGGTTTGTACCCTCAAACAGAGGGAACTCTATTTTAGGATTAAACAGCATTGGAGGTCTAGTGAAATTTTCAACTTCAACCCCCTTCTTACCAGCCTCTGATCCCTTATCCCCAATCAAAATGAAATTAGGCATTTCATCAAAAACTTTTTCACCATTTCCAGTAGATAGTGGGGTATATTGAATCTGTTTACCTTGGTTAATCCTGATTTCCTTAGCCTGATTCATCATTTGATTGAAGGCGTGTTGTTGCTGCTTAAGCTTCTCATTCTAAGTTGAAATTTGTAGCGCAAACTGCTGCTGCTGTTCCATTATTTGTCTTGACAAGTTTGCTTGTTGCTCTAGGATATTGCGCATAATGTCTTCCATAGTGGATCCTCCTGGTTGTGATTGAGCTGCCATTTTACTTGTTGAAGGCGCCAGCTCATTCCCAGAAAAGGATAATGGCTCTTATACCAAATGATGCAGTAGACAGGAGAGATTAAATGGAGAAAATCTCTCAAGGCTCCTGATCAGTAGCTCAATTGCAGAGAGTGAAGAAAAGAGACTTTGAGGAGAGAGAAATAGAGCATCAATAGCGGGAGTTTGTTATTAATTCCATGCCCCTTCCCTTTACATCACATGCTTTATATAGCACCTGTGACAAGAAGTATGAGCTGGATAACTAACTCGATGGGCCCCTCTAACAACCTTGCAGGAAGGAATAAAAGAAATAAAATGGAGGAAATAGAAAAGAATAGCAACTTTGCTATACTTCTATATTTTCCTGCAACATTTTTCTAGAAGTACTCCAAGTATTCTCGGGTTGTCCTTGATTACAATGATGCTTTCGCTAAATGAATGGAAATGGATGGTCTCAAACCTCACAATCGTATTGATCAAAGATTGCCCATTGTGATTGGTCCAATGGTCTTCGAAAGATCGGCCACTTGGAAGAAGCAGCTCGTGATATGAGGTATCAAATTTTCGAAGATGTTTGCTTCCAGCACTAGATTGGGGTTGTGCTCATTGCTCCTTATGCAGATGATTAGGCCCAAAAGACTTACAACTCAGGCCCAAAAAACTCTCAAGTCAAGCACAAGATGAAACTCAAATGACTTCCAAGTCAAAGTCATAGTCAACTATCAAGTTAAAAGTCAAGGCCTAGATTGACTCCCAAGTCAAACGTCAAATGACTCTCAAGTTAGCATCCGGTCAAAACTCGAGACGACTTTCAAGTAAATCCTTGACTCAAATCCGAGAGACTCTCAAGTAAAAGTCAAAGTCAAAGTCAAAGTAATCCAGAATGAAGCCTGATTGAAGGCCCAAAACCCAGGTCAATGCCCATCTTGACTTCCAAGGGGGAGGGGAAGGCTTGCATATAAATATCATCCAAAAGGAGATAGAATTAGTACACATTATATACAATAGAGATTATACCTATACATTCAAATTAATAAAAAAGTTCAACCCTGTGTCCAAGTTCCTATCTAATTCATTTTAGACTTGAAATTTATGTTTACAGAATTTGTTTTTCTTGATAGACAAGTTTGTTGGATCAAATATCAATTGACCCCAAGTCATGCCAAGCAAACACTAACCCAACCAAACATCAAAATAGAATTGAAGTACATTGATCGGATCGTAATTCGATTTGAAACCAAGACAAATGATCCATTTGTCAGGCTTTCTTCTAGCTAGTGGTTAAGCGGATCGGAATTAAGTTTCATATATGTGACCTTTTAAATTGAATATAGCTATTCAGTGTTACCAACACAAATAAATAAATAAATATATAAAATATATAAAAATAATAAATAAATAAATAATATATAAAAATAAAACCTATCAGTTCAAGATGAACGAGTATATAAAATAGTAAAAGATAAATGCAACTATTATCATACACCGGCTTCTCATTAAAAAAATTTTAAAAAAAATCCTGAATGAAAATTTCATACGGTGCCAAAACAAGGACTCAAAAAGCATGCAGCAATCAGACCAAGTGACTAACTATGAAAAATTTAACCTAATAATTTTTTTTTATAACCTCTCTAATCCCAATTTACACCTAATCATTACTACATTACACAACCCCTTGAGCAACCCAGCCATTACAATTAATAAATAAAACAAAAACAAGGGATAAAAAAGACTTACATGGGCCCCCATTTCTCATGTCACACAGAAAAAGCCAAAAATGATGACACCATGGTTGATGCTGATTTCATAATCCCCCTCATATATAATACAAAACTTGATGATCATGACAGCCTTTGGAGCTAACCCCCCATCATCATCATCATGAAAGTTCATCATGGATGCACGTATGCATCATGATATCATAACCTAGTAGGTTTGATCATTATCAATCCTCTCCTAAAAGCTGTTGTATCTAACCCCTCCTTTGTAATATTTTGATGTGTTAAAATTTGAATTTTTTTTCCTATTTTGGATACAAATAAGGTGCAAAGATCAATGTAGACAAAATTCAAATTCAGATATCCGATAACAACTCTCAAGAACTGTATCAGTTGAACGAACTGACACATAATTGTATATGAATTTGAATTTGATTCACTCTAGAAAGCCAGTCCTAGTTAGAATGGCATTCCTAACTTTCCTAAGATCCCTCCCTTTGAGAGTCCTCCCCATGCCTTCACACACAGAGAAAGAAGAGATTTGGCTCCTTGCTAGCTTCCTAGCTATGTACTCATGTGGTGGAACCATCCCATCATCATCATCATCATCCTTCTCCACATGCCCATCATCATCATCATTACCATCATCATACCCATCACCATGACCATGATGACGACTAAGACCATGAACCCATGATGTAGTTGATGATGATGATGATGGGGTAACAACATTCATGCCCTTCTTCTTAGAGCTCTTACCATAAATCTTTGACCAATCAGGGATGTCCAAAGGGGCTGAAAACTGCTTCTTACAACCTTCATTAATGGCTAATGATGATCTGGGTATCATTCTAAAGCAGGGGAGATCAGAGGAGGAACAGAGGAGTAATCTTTGATCATCATCACCATGGATTTTAAGTTTCTTGGGCTTAAACTTTGTCTCTCCTCCATCACTCCCCACACATCTCCTTCCTCAAAGTCTTCATCTTTCCTGTACTTGTTGCTCCCAAATCTCCCAGCCATGTCCATCTAAGAAGTTTATGAAAACAAGTGAAGAGAGGGGGGGGGGGGGAGGAAAAGCTTTGTTTGAAGAAAAGCTTGGGAAGTGAGAGAATAAAGTATAAACTAAGAATCAATTAAAAAAATAAAAAGTAAATAGCATGATGATATATGTTTTGTAATACGTTTTCTTTTAATGGCTTACTTTCATCTAAATTAATGTGTTATATGATTTGAAATTATTAATTTTTTTAATTGTTAGTACTATGTAATCAATTGTGAAATTCTAATATTTGTTAGCGGCCAGATACAAAATAATAACCTAATTGTATTAACCTTATCGCTAAAAATATATATATATATATACATTTAACTTTATAATCGTATGAATTTATAGACAAATTTTAATTTTATACAATTTATAAGTAATATTCTGACCTCCCAATATCCGATACTCCTTTTTTTTCCAGTTTAATACATAATAATATAATTTTCAAGTCAGATTCAAACACTTAAAATTATCTTATAGACTACAATAAGATATTTAATTTATCATTTTGCAAATTTTTTAAAAAAAAATTAGGAGAGGAAAGAGGGGAAACCATTACTTGCTGCCTGTTGCAAGAATGCTAGGAAAACTCTATACAACAACAACAACAACTCCCAGTGTGGGTCTCGCTTTCGCGGGGTCTGGGGAGATTCAGATGTAGACAACCTCACCTCTACCGGCAATCCTACCCGTAGAGAGATTGATTCTAAGAGACCCACAAAAATCAAATTTTGTGAAAACATTATATAGAAAAAGGATTTTGTGAAAACATTTTATGGAGAAAAACTAATGATAAGTTACAGAGAATGAATTAATAAATACGAAAAAAATCAGGTGGCATTAACTATGTAACCATAAGTACAACAAGGTAGAGGAAGATATTGTACCGTAACGGACAGAGGGATAGGAAAACTCTATCTAATCTGAAATTAGTTCATTGAATAAGAAAAATAGACATTTAATATCCACAATTTTTTCAGCTTAATAATAAGAGATTAATTTCTTAAAAAAATTTGTTTCGAGAAGTCACAAAGGACATATTATACAATTACAATACAACGGGAGATGGGGAATCAAATCTAAAAAACCTAATGTACTCGGAACATTAATCTAACTACTAGACTATGATCTCATTTATAGATTAATGTAAAATTTCTTTCTTAATTATTATTTAGGAGTACTTATTTTTTTTATAGCATAGCAGTAGATAGCAGCTTTTAAATTTAACATCCAATATATTTGATTTCTTTAAAGCTTTATAATTCAGAGTTAAGGCCAATATTAATTTTGGATCCAAACAAGAAAAATAACAGACTAATTCCTAATTCTAATGCTTTTTTTTCTTTGTTCCTATTATTTAAGCTCAATTTTGATCATGAGTCAAATTTGATCTTATCAATTTCAAGTACTGACAGAAAAATCTGGATTTTCTTATGGACGAAAAATCTGATTTTTTTTTACATATATTGACTTTTTGAGTTACAAATTAAAACATCAATTTCAAGTATTAACAGAAAAATCTGAATTTTTTAATGGAAGAAAAATCTGAATTTTATACATTATTGAATTATTAAGTTCCAAAATTGAAGCAAAATTTGTGCCACCTCTTTTTGCTCCATTCTGAGTTCACCCTCATCCTCATAAATGTCCTTCCATTTTCCCTTTCTGTCTGTTTCCCAGGGTTTGGCAGAATCATCCTGTAATTGTCAGAGATAGACTCTCTCATAAAAAGACAAATTGCAGAAAAAACAAAATTTGTGTTCAATAATTAAAGCCGGTAAAAAAAAAAAAAAAGGACATATACTTATATTTTTAGTTTATGGAGCATTACACTTGATTTTGCAAGGACATATCATTTAAAAAAAAAAAGAGGGAAAAATTCAGTATATTCAATTATTTTAATGTGACTATTACCCAAAATTTGCATATTTTTACATGGTTTAGTTTCTCCCTCGCTGACTCTTTAAATCTGAAAATTATTTTTGAATGTAATTTTGTTCCATAAATTCGTTTGATAGTTTGAATTTGAACATAGATATGCTAAATTTTATAGCGTTTCAGCATCAGTTCGAGTGCTAAATTGCAACATGGTTGAATCTTCATCTTACTGGTAAATTTGATGTGGTCTTTGAACAATTCCATTTTGGATTTGTTGTTCAATTTGATGTAAATTATTAGCTTCCTCAAGCTTACAATATACTTTATTAATATATTTTGACAAAAGACAAAAAAGAGTTGGTCTATTGGTATATTTATCATGCTATATTTGGACTTACTTTAGTGTTTCTATTATTTAAATATGTTATGATTATAAATAGATATTGACATAATTGATTTTATTTTTGGGATAGTTTAGTATTCAAATTTGAATATGTGATTTTTATTCAAATTTGAATACTAAATCTTAAGATAATATTATGATTCTCTGTATGTCAATATTTTTGAAAATGTTAAGATTTGCCCAATTATAATAATATCTTTTGAGCTTATAATTTGAAATATTATTGCTGCTAAAAATAAGCTTCTAGATAATCTATTTAGCAAGATTTTCAGCTAAAATTAGACAAGTAGCCATTGGGAATCAAGGTTGATAAACGTTGAGCAAAACTGCAGAATTCAAAGACTTGAAAGACGGATCTCGAGGTCTTGAAATTATATTGAAGATCATCCTTCCTTTTCTAAAGCAACAGTAACTTTCCTAACGATCTCCTAACCTTTTCAACATCATTGCCCATAAATAAGGAGGTATTTGCAGCTAAAGATAATAGAAGAAAGAGAGCTACACTTGCAAATTAAGAAGAAGATGTTGAGAGAACTTGATACATTGAGCTTATATTGGCATATTTATTGTATTTATTTACTCCTTGTTATAAAGTGTATCTTATTATCTTTCTTTGTATTGAGTTAGATTGATTAGTCGGAGGGTTGACTACCCAAGTTCGAATGAGGAAAACACGCACGTTGGGACACCTAGAGTTATAGGGTCAACTCATAGGTTGTACAATTAGTGAATCGTGTCCAATCGACCAACCTGATAAAAGAAAAAGGTTCAAAATCCCATCGCCGAAAGACGCCCGTGGGTAGAGGACTAGGCATAGCCGAACTTCTATAAATAGCGTATTTCGTAAACATTTGTTTTTCTGCATTTCTATTTTGATTATTTTGTGACTTTAATCATTACCCTATTTACCCATCTTTAAGATGATTTGACTAGCCAAATCGACCCAACATAAATTTATACTTCAATTTTGTTCTGTTCAAAACAACTAGAGCTCTAAGTTTGGAGGTGATGTTGAATTATGTGGTTTTTGTTGTTGAAGTTTGATTCATTTTGGAATTTTAAGTATCTCAAATAATCAAAAATTTATTATGGGTCTTCTATTTTCTAGAAGTTTGGTTTGATAAATCACGTATTTCAGAATAATCTAATAATTTTCAATGTTTACTGATTAATTAATGCAAATTCTGAATCGGGTGGATTTGCTTATGAATAAGTTGTTTTCTTTTAATGTGTCTATGCAATGCACAAGATGCACTTATGAATATGTCTCTGTTAATTATATTTGTTGTCTTAAATTTATTCCGCAAGCGCATGGTGCAAATTGTAGTTAGCAACGCGAATGGGTCGTATTCCACAGGGAATTCGGTTCTAGCCACCAGATTGACTTTAGCACTCAATTCAAACAAAACGGATTCAGGTTGATAGGAATTGAACACTACTAAAATAGCTTAATTCAATAATGACAAAGATCCTAAATTGGGATTCATCACATTATTATACTTTTTGGAACTTGAACTAGATCGTGCAAATGTGCGCACACAAATGATTGAAATGGAACGATTACAAGTTGGAATGTGTCTACGCCTACTTTCTAGGTCATTAGACTTGCTAATTAATCCTAATTATCTATTATCATGAAACTAGAGTCAACAAAGCCACAGGATTGAGTAACCCACAAGTCCCAATTGAAACCCTGACTATATTCATGTTAAGAAATCAATCGCTCACAAAGTAGGTCAAGTAAAAGATTCAACTTTCTTTGATTTCCTAAACCCTTACTAAGAACATGAATACATCACTCTCAGGCAATTCATCGAACATATGGCGTACTAAGTGAGAATTCAATCATAAACATGGGCACTCATTCACAAAAACTTGGAATATGATCCTAAATTGCATAATAGGGGCTAATCCCAATTTAAGATATGTGGTTTAGCCACTAAACATCACAACAATCGTAGTCGCAAATAAGGAATTGAAGAACATGATTAAAGGCACAAACTTTGGTGAAAATAGCAAAGAGAAGGGAAAAGAAACGTACTTCGATCAATTGCAATGATGAATTCACAATTAGAATGCGTACTCTCAAATTGAATCCAGATTAATCTATGAAATACTGAGGAAGGAGACCTAAAAATCGCCCTCAAGAGTATTCTAAAACATAAGGTACCACGCCCCAAAAAGTGCCTCGAAAAAGAATAAAATCGCGGGTGGCGGAGGGTGGCACGATCGTTCCACCTCTCTAGCTCGATCCTGGTGAAGTTCTGGCGTGGCATGGCTGTGCCTCCGGGCATGGGTTCCCCGTGCCGAGTCTTTGGATTCGACCTACCTCTTTTCTAAGTTGAAACTCATCTCCTTAGCCCTCCTTTTCGCCAATATCAGTAGATTTCTAGTTTTCTCAACAGAAATTCCTGAAAATACCAAAAACCATTATATGAGCGTATTTCAAACCCAAAGGAGGCCAATTTGACCCTTTCTCATCAAGATCAAACATGAAAACAATGGAAAAAGGGGTCAACTAGGGGCTAAAATAAGGTCAAGATAGAGGTTTATTAATATTCAACATACTTGATCATATTTAATATTTTACAATTTAGCTTAATATACAGTTTATAGTGATCAATACATGTGTTTTCTTCATAATTAAGACTTTAAGTTTCTAGTGGCAGTTTTGATTGTACTTAAGGTTGCATAAATTTTTGAATTATTTTTTAACTATTTTGTTGTAAGCTAGCAGTGGTTGCCTTCTTAGTTACTATTTAAGGCATTTGTATTGGGTTTTACCCACCAAACAATCGGAAAAAAATATGTGTTTTCTTAAATGTATAGATTAATTATTAACAGTTTCATATGTCATCTTCTTTGATAAAATTGTCTTATGTATTCATGAACATATTATTTATGCATCTAGACCATGTAGTGTGAAAAACTCAATTTTCTTTGATGAATATGTCTTATAATTTTGATAAATATATGATTTGCATGAGGCATGCCTGACGATAGACCATGCTTGGCATTGATGAAATTACTAAATATACCTAAACATTATGATTCGAATTAAAAAAAAATTACTAAATATACTGTATTTTCTTTAACAAATCTATCTCATATGTTGATGAATATGTGTTTCTTCTAATTCGTGAACTTGGACTTATCAATGATGATATGTTGAGGATTATGGTTATTTTGGTAGACATATCTTTCATTAATACACATAGATCTATTTTTTTGTCGAATGCTTATTGTGATAATAGATCAAGTACATGTGAAACCTCAAAATTAAGAACATATGAAACCTCAAAATTAAGGAGAAAGAGATAATCAAGCCATTGAAAAGTTAATGAATTTTGCAAAAAGAACTGCTGAATTTGATCACCCAAAGAAGTCATAAGCAAACAAAGTTGGTGAACAAGTTCAGAGCAGACCAATGTACCTAATCACCTAAAGATAAGAACGATGAATATTCACAACAAATAATGTATATCCAACAGTATAGATGTAGTTTCTTAGTGACGAATTCATCAATTCAAGATAAATTTGTGTAAATATTGGAAGTTGTTAGTTTTATTTTTTAGTACTTTTTTATATGAAAAAGAATACCTACATTGCTGTTTCAGTAGTGGGGAAGATGGGAGGGAAGAAGTCACCATTGAGGGGATGATGATACCAAAGGTTGAGAAGTTTAAATATATAGGCTCGATCATTCAGCAAAAAGGGGATATTAACGAAGATATTAACCAGCGCATAAAAGCGGGTTGGATTAAATGGAAGTACGCTTCAGGTGTGCTGTGTGACAAGAGAATGCCTGTAGGGCTAAAAGGCAAAATATACCGTATGGTAGTTAGACCTGCTGTGTTGTATGGTACGGAGTGTTGGCCTATAAAAAAAACACAGGTTCAAAAGTTAATGGTAGCAGAGATGAGGATGATTAGATGGATTTGTGGTTATACGAGAATGGATAAAATTAGTAATGAAGTTATTAGAGACTTAGTTAAAGTAGCTCCCATCGATGATAAGATGAGAGAAACGAGACTCAGATGGTTCGGTCATGTGAAAAGGAGTGTGGATGCTCCAGTGAGGAGATGTGAGAGGATTAACAGCCCCAAAAGGAAAAGAGGAATGGGGCGACCAAAGAAGAGTTTGGACGACGTGATTAGAGAGGACTTGAAAGTTGTCGGGCTGACGGAGGACATGACGTAGGATAAGATACTATGGCGGGATAGGATTAAGATCTTAGATCGCAGAGATGTGGCTTTATGGTTGTCTTTCAATTACGGTAGGGTAGGTTTGGCTGTTGTTTTTCAGATGTTGTGTTTGTATACAGGTAATACTTGTATATGGGAAGAAATATTATTTGCCTACGTCTGTAGGCTAAGGTATGGTACCTTCATCTGCTTTGTTGTACTAATGTTTGTATAGTTACTGACCCTACTTTATTAATACTCCTTAGTTCAATTCCGTGATACTTATCCTTAGTTTTGCTCCATAAAATGTGTTTACAAAATCCTTCCTCTATAAAATGTTTCCACAAATCCTTCTCCTATAAAATGTTTCCATAAAATCTTGTTTTGTGGATCTCTTGAAATCAGTCTCTCAATGAACAGTCATGTCGATTGAGGTAAGGTTGCCTACATTTGAATCTCCCCAGACCCCGCGAAAGTAGGACTCATACTAGGAGGTGGTGGTGGTGGTGGTGGTGTTATATGAAAAAAGAAGTTTTTTAATTGTTCTTTAGCTAATTTGCCCCCTTTTTTTGGTTAATTGATGAAATCTGCATTTAAGTTTCCAAATTCATTATACTTACATTAAATTCATTACAGTGTCGAATATGTTATCAATGAAAGAAACATTAATTAAGATAAAATAAAGTATTGCTCCATCTAATTTAAGTTAAAAATTGCACAAATTATGCATGAAGGAATAGATGATGTCCTTGCTCCTTTGGAAACCCTGATTTGACAGAGAGCAACAATTAGGGTGGCCTTCTTTTCATGATAACTTTCTTCATCTCCTTTGTACTCTGCATATACATCTTTTAAGATAGGTGGGGGTTTTCAAACCTATGGGAAATGATCTGTTTCTATCATCTTTGTTTTTCTCACAATCTCTCTCACGTAGTAAAAATGCTACCCAAAATGGCCACAATACTACCATTGTCCTCATCCTCAAAGATGGTGGTGACTTTAGCCTAGGGATAGCGATATGTCGGGTCTAGGTCAGATCCACCTGAATTCAAATCTATTTAATTTTTTAAAATTTGGATCCAAATCCGCTGTAGTATGAAAAGATAAGACCCAGACCCAAACCCTATAGGTCTGATGGAGATATGTGTCCTAAATGGGTCATAAATGTTTTTCACATTAAAACTTTTTTTTCACATTCCAACATCAACTACCACATTATAAAGACAAATGATTAAATTTAGACAGCGTAATATTTAACAAAAAAATATTTTAACAACACATGTCATAGCTAAGTGTTCTTACTTACTTTTTACGCACAAAAAATAATACTTTAATACAAACCAAAAAGACAGAGTCTATTAAATTTTAAACAAGCATAACAAAATAGTTCTTCTATGATCAACAAAAAGTAAAGTGACCTTAGGATTTATTAGTTTAGAGTTACTTCAGCTAATTGCTTTTCTCACATTTTTTTTAAAAAATTAATGGATCTTAAATGAATTTCGGGTTGGTTCTGGGTCTAAAGAATTCAGACCCAGACTTGAATCTGACCTACATTCCTTGGATCCAAACCCATTTAAAATTCATTGGGTCTCATTTCATTGGACCCATACCCTCTAAATTAGGTTAGATCCATTAGGTCTAGATCAAATCCAGGACCCACTGTCATCCCTACTTTAGCCTCCAATTAATCAACTAAAAAGATCAAAAGCATATTCTATGGTTCTCAATAACGATAGGTATATATGAATAATCTGGATACTGAAAATCAATTCAATCAAAATGATGGCTTTCAATCCCATCATTTTTAGGCCTTGATTTAATCATAACCATTTACTTTCTATCTGTGTGACTAGGAATAAATATAGGATTTCAACTACTAATAACGTTAACTCATTAAAACATTTGCTGTTACGGGTGTGACCTAACTTTAAAATCTTTAGAAATTGATACCAAAAATTTAGATTTATACTCTGTCTAAATCAATTTTGTATTTCCTTAAAGCTCGTAGATATCTGTTTTTTAGCCCCCTGTTGCAAACCTAGCACGGTGGTCTCGCTTCTACCTGTGGACGTAGCTAACACATTATTAGTGAAACACGTTAAATCTGTGTGTATTTATCAATTTGTTTACACTTTCTCGCATCCGTTATAACAAACTGGTATCAGAGCACAAATCTGATGTTCAGTTCACAGTTAGGTGCACTTGAATTTGATGTTGATAAGAAATCTTCTACGATAGGCTTTGACATTGTCATTTTTCATGTACTTTAAGATATAAATTCTCTCAAGAAAAAACTTGACCTTGCATCAATTTTTGTGTTTTTATTTTCTTTGATTTGTTTCCTTCACTACTAGCAACACTATTATAATACACTTGGATTTGTAGATCCAATAATGTGTTATAATCTGGACCAATAAAACTTGATTTTTTAAAAAAGAAAACCGTGAAAATAGAGGAATTTTAGAAAATTTTAAGAACTATAAACTTAAGACTAACATATAATTTGTATAATGTCAATCGTTGATCCTATCTTCTTCACTTTTCCTTGGGAAAAATGGAAAATGAAAACAATAAAAATAACTCACTGTTTTGCAGGTCCCCTACATGAATCGACGTGTACAAAATGACAACAAAATGACAACACAATGGCCTATTAGCTCAGTTGGTTAGAGCGTCGTGCTAATAACGCGAAGGTCGCAGGTTCGAGACCTGCATGGGCCACTGATGATTTTTCTTTTTCCTCCTACTTTTTTTTCCCTTGTTTTCATCATGCATACGTAGTTCTTTCCATTTGTCATTTGTCATGGAATAGGAATGACTATGGTTATCATCTAGGTTAAATCAACTCTTTTGCTCAAGTATCCGTGTTGGGTACTTTATGCTCGGATATAAATATAGACAGTGGATCCTTCATTCGGTGCAAAAATGTAACGAACTTCTATAAAGTAGTTGTATCCCTACAATAGGTATGGCTTGAGTCCAAGTAACTTAGGCTTTCTGAATTCGGCCATATGATGCAAACAAACTTCTATAAAGTGGTTGTATTCGACAAACTTCTATGAAGTGGTTGTATTCGACATAACACCCGACCCCAACAATAGGTATGGCCGAGTCCAAAGTAACTTGGGCTTTCCGAATTCGGCCATATGATGCGAACTCGCGTTTCTTCCCGGAATCTGTGAACTAAACACAGTACAGAAACAAACCTAAACAAATTAATGTAATTAAGTAGCAAGCCATGTTTCGCGCTATGGTGCACTGCCTGGATAATCCATGAACCTGGTAAATTTTACATCTTTGTGCAAAACAGCCACCATCCAGTGCCATCGGCTGTCAACCACGGGGGAAAAAAATTTGAAATGAAAGCTAACAGAGGAGCTCTGAAAAAAAAAGAATGATGGATAATTTTCACTGATACAATGTAAGACTACAAAATATGTTTTACAAAGAGTTACATATCTCTTTTTATTAGCATACTAGTATGCTAAAAGCTTGCACCCTAGTACTAGTGCAACTTTTCACAACATCGTTATTGCTATGGCTATGAATATTTATCAAAAACTATATGCAACAGCTACGATATATTAACACTAAAAAAGGTTACAACCAAAAAACCGAAATGTGTAATGTAAGCAGAACGGATTGCTGAACTTTGTACAAAGCTGTAGTAGACAACATGTATTCTGCACCCTATTGGGTGCTCAGTACTTGCGTGCGGCATGATATAACTCCATGTATTCGAGTGCTGGACGATTCCAGGACCAATCTTGTTCCATCACGCGCTTGCGCAATGAGTCAAACCACTCCTTTCCATCATACCAAGCAGATATAGCCCTGAAAATTTGTCAATGAAAAGAAAAGTTGTCTTACACGGCCCTAAGCGAATGGAAATCCATTTAGATGCAATGCAGGGAACTTTAAGGTAGAGATATTCTTGGGGTCTCTGTATTCCACAGCAAGTGCTTAACTCCACTCGTGGATGGCTAACATGCCTAAGATCTGGAAAGTAGGTCATTCTAGTTGGATTCAGGCTGGGTCTAGGTAAAATTTGAGTGCTCCATTGCTTGTCCATCAAGTTGGTCAAGATGACGGAATTGACATTACTCCAGCTGATCAAGGGCTCAGTGTACAGTCACCAATCTAGCTCACTTTGGGAATCTATAACATGTGATCTCTAGTTTGGCAGGAGCATAGAAGGAAACCAGCATCTTTGCAGCTGCAAAAGAGTTCTTTCAGCCCAGCAATTTGAGTCAACGTAGGCTTAGGCTTACCTATTAAGAGCATAATCGACGCCAGCAGCGTCGGCTCCTTCGAAGTTGAATCCATTTGGTTCCAGCCCTAGAGCCTTTGCTCTCTCTTGGTCATGGTCAACATCAAATACAGTATCATACAGTCCTGTGAACATATAGGTGCATATCAATAGTTTAGCATAATGACATATAGCCAACGCACAAATATGACATACAGGATACAGCGCATGCAGACATACCATTAGCTGGTAATGGGAGGTTCAAAAAAACTGACATCATGAGCTTCATTTCTCCATTCAAAAACAAGAAAAATGAAAGGTGGGAGGTAAAAGAAAGCATATATTTTCATATTAAGGAAGTGAACTTGTGATGTGCCAACACACAGACATTTTCCCATAGTCTTCCAAACATTCATTACTCGGAACACCACCTTGCAACTGAGTGCTTTTGGGCCATACTTTACTTCGTTTGTTGTAGACTAGTAGGCAGTCGGTGCTTTTTAAATCTAGGGTCAAATGGACCTAGCCTATTTGCAAGCTAGGGGTAAAAGCTTCTGTGCCCCCCCCCCCCCCCTCTCTTCAAAAAGCCAAAAATACTAATAAACCTAGCTTAGGTGGTTATTGAGGTATTGCTTCAGTTTGGCTTATTGAAAATGCTTAATAAGGCTCTTGCCAACCTGGGTAGGGTTGTGCAGATATACATAGCTTTGCCCTTCCAGTTACAAATGGGTTTCCACAATGCCCTAGTTCACAGAGATGGCAACTAGCTTTCCACTTCATGGCAGGGAGGGAAGAAACACAGAGAATAGTTAGCAAGGCATTTCAGCCCATTTCAATCTAAAAGTGGATAACTTAACGTAATAAGCCCTCAAAACATTTAATTATAGGACAGCTAATCAATAGGACTAGCAGTGAAAAATCAAATTGGCTCCATACCTCCAGTTTTACGGACGACAGGTATTGTGCCATATCTCATGGCAACAAGTTGCGTTAGGCCACAAGGCTCAAATATTGAAGGGACAAGAATGAAATCTGCGCCTGCATAAATCTACAATGACATTCAACAGTAGTAGTCAGGCATTAAAGGTGGCAAAGCATAAATTGTCAATCAATTAGGTACCATAAAGGAAGCACACTTATAAAGGGTTTCTAGTCTTGATACCAAGTGTGAAAGAGGCTCATCATAGGTCAAACAAAGGCGAGCTTGATCACTATGCATATTATGCAATTGGTTTGCAAGATTGACAAAATCATTTTGTATGCGAGGATCTGGAGCAGAACCTAATAATACAACCTGCCATTGCATAACATTTAAGATTACAACTCATGAACTGGGCAGAGAAGACACAAAAATGAGCTGAATGCGGGGTTGTGGAATTCAACAACCTGTCCATTGCGTTCTAAAGTGCGCCAGATGGCATGCTTGATGAGATGAATTCCTTTCTGATGAGTTAACCTAGAAATTATTCCCACTACAGGGACATCGACTTTCTTCAAGCTAAGCCTTTGTTGTAAGGCTTCCTTGGCTGCCTTTTTGCCTTCAACAACATTCTCTGATGTGTATGGTACCTGAAATCATACACATGCATATCATAATATATACAAGTTTCACAGGCAAGAATGGCATAGGGAGCGAATTTCCCAATAAACAGCTTGAACTTACTAACATTGGAGTTCTGCAGAGAAACAGGCATCCATCTTTACAAGGTATTACAGAGAAATATGCATCCATCTTTATCCAGAAGGACCAGACAAGCATGAGTTTCCAAAGAAGAAAACCAATTCACTTTGAAGTTTGCAGCCATCCTTGCAAAGTTGCAATTGTTTTCAGGCAATCCAATTAAATGGCCAATTTGTGATATTACATAATTGTGATTGATCTGAATAATAAAGTACTCATACAAACTTGGTTCAAACGGTGAATTGCTTCTCAGCTTATTAAGGGAGCTTTTTTTTCCCTCCACAGAGAAAAGGAAAGAAAAACTCCATTAGCAGGAAAAGATGTTAAAAGCCATCCTCTGATAACATATATATTAACTGGCAACTGCATATGGAAAGGACAAATTTCACTCCAGTTTAATATATAGAAAACAAAAGAAAAACACAACATGACAATTTTGAGAAGCATACTGCAAAAGTAATTCTGTAAGGTTCTAATATGTAACATGCCAAATGAGGGACCCACACTATGTACACGCTGAACACTACAAGCTAATATTAAGCAAGGTATTGACACCCCCCCCCTCCAAAAAAAAAAAAAAAAAACAGGGAACTATCTTGAAATAGTTTTTTCAACTGTCAACTTTCTGTAATAATCCCTCAATCTCGCAATTGCATGTAATATTATAATGTTAACATGGTTGATGCATAAGTAACCACATAAACACATAACTGACTTACCAATTTAACAACCTGCGGCTCAAATAAGGTAACATTCAATTGTAGGCGGTATTCTTTTCTTTAAAAAAAAGGGGTTGCTCGGGATAAAATTATAGCAAAAAGTTGAGGGTTGGATACATATTTCGAGGACGTTCAGGGGGGTAGATGTCAACACTCCTATTAAAGCCATGAAATGAGGAACGAAACTGAAATTGTATGGTGATACTTGGCCCACTCAAGTTGGATGCTTTCTGGAACACTTACAGAAAGACTATTGCAGGCTAAAATATGAAACTCCAGCATTGCATCTCAGAAAATGAAAATGAATGGTGTTCAACACTAACAAAAAAGTATGCGTTCAATTTTTTCATTTGTTTTCAAACCAAGATGAGAATGAATCACTCACAGGAATGAACTTATCATTGAATGGATCCCATATATCTGGATCAATCCCATTCAATATACCATGGAACTTGTAAAGGTGGGGAGCAATCGCAGGATTTCCGGCAACCTCCTTTGAATACGTATCAGAAACCTGATAATATAAATTATTTTAGTTAGCAACTTGAACCATTTGTAGATAAATACATAAAACAAATAATAGCCAAAGCAAATGAGAACATATCATTAGTGCATGATTTAGCATGCTTTCTGATTTTGCAAAGCATAAGGCTGAGATGCAAGGCAGAACATGAAGGCACACACGTCTCAGATGCAAGGCCCATAGTTTTGCTAAATGCTTAATAGTCACACTTTCAGTATTCTGATTTAACGTATAAGTAGTTGCAGTAATCTTAGTAGCACCATTGAAAATAAAAATAAAACAATTAAATAAGTCATGAAAATTGATGATCCACTTCTTGCCTACCCTACATGCCATTCAGGATTAGGAATTAGGCTAATTGGAATCTCCAATTTATGGTGTAATCACGGTAATGTGAACAAATCCCTGCAATCTTTTGAAGTCTGCTCAATACTGCATCCATTGTCTTTGATAAGTCTCAATTCAAATAAATTTTAGACTTTTGACCGTTCTCTATTTCATCCCTGCTGCTAATGCTATCAATTACGCACAGGAGGTGCCTGCACCAGTGCTTGATGAACACCAGGATGCATGCCTCAATGAGCCCCAGGAAGTCACATTGTTTCAAGAATTAAGGTAAAGACGTTGAAGCCTCGGGCCTCTGTGAGGTATATACGCTTTTTAAATCTAAGCTCTGAAGAACCATGAAATAAAGGTATGCACAGTTATCGAATAAATTATAGGGGCAAAATTCGGGGTTGGGTCAATTCCAGGTTGCCAAGTTGGACAACATCTGAAATTCGGACGAGAAATTTATGATCCTATCCGATTTTCTCCAGATTGGACAACTCAGACAAGCATAAATCCAAGTCAAAATTGGGTTCAGATTTAAAATTCGGAAGAAGAAAATTTATGACCGTACCCAGTTTTTTCTAGGTCAGACAAATTCAGGTAATTGGGTCGGACAAAATTTTGCCAGCCTTAATTTACATAAAAGGCTCGAGCAGTTAGATGAAGACTCTATACACCTTGTTAACCCATAAAAGGTCTTAGAGGGTCTTAAAACCATCTTTGCTAGTTTGAGCGCATTATGTACCACCATAATGCCACTGTGATTGTGGGGCATTTCAAGACCTCCATGCAAAATTACAACATGACGCTGATGCAGCCATTATGTTCATTGAAATTATTCAGAGGGAGATTTAGAATATCACAAGTGGTTTAAAAGACTCGTACTAACCCCTTGAAATGGTTTCCAATATTTTGTTTCCATTCGGAAAAATCTTGAAAGCATTGCATACCATCACCATGACCCATGCATGGTAGAATCACGCATCAAAATCGACTAATCAGACAGTGCTAATGAGGCTGTTTCAGTTATGGAATGCTTAGGATGTCATCTAGAATGTTGAAGACATCTCCTGGGTAGACTAGTCAGAGCCTCCTGGAACCTCCCATAATAAAGGCTCAAACATAATTTTAGGGTTCTTGGATTGTCCAACGATGACTATGAGCTCTTATTAGCAATTCAGAAGTTTCAAGATCTTTAGGACTATTCTAGAGCATTCACAGTGTATCGTATACCATCATACCTGTTTTTGGTCTTTCTCAAATCATATGTTACAATCTAGAATAGGATGCCAATGAAGCCATTGCGCTTTCTAAAACTGCTCGTAGGGAAAAATCCAAATGTCATCCAACTGTTCAAGGCACACAGATCCTCTAGAAACCCATAAAGTGCAGGCTATTTTACAAAGTCCTAAAAGAAATAGAATGGTCAATACTTACTGGCCTCTCCCAATGTTTTTTGATACAATACATCGCCTTAGAAATCCTATACAGGGAAGTCCAAATTCGTGCCTCAATAAGCATACCCCCTCCTTAGGGCTGCTTTTTAAAACTAAGCTATTCAATAGACAGAGTAACAAGAAGGAGCACATCTCAGTGTGATTCTTGATGTGGATGGGCTTCCAGTAACTTCCATCGTCCTTTGTATTTAACAATTGGGACAGCCGAAAACCAACAGCTACACTATCAACCCATTAATTACTAATGACCAAACCTATCTTAGACTAAGTCCAATACTCCCTGCAACTAATTTCAAGATATTATCAGCAGATGCACTCTCACTAATTGAGCACACCTAAGCATCATATTTTCCAAGTGGGTTAGACTAGTAATCGCCATGGTATGAGTGATGACACTTTTCAAGGGACAAGGGATTGGGAATATTACCAAAAATAAAACCACAACATTAGAATCAATGACTGACAATGTAGCATGCAGTTTACGCAAATACGTTATATTGGCATTTTAAACAATCAAATATAGATACTCACAGTAGTAGCCTTGTCCGCATATGCCATTGCTTTTCCAATGAAATATGCCCCAAACTCGAGATTATGAATAGTAAAGACAACCCGAGCATTGCTGAGACCGTAATGCCTGTAATGCTCCTTATACAACCATGCCACTGGAGCACTTGACCAATCATGACAATGAATTATATCCTGCACAGCAGTTTGGACAATGTAAATTCATGTTTAACAGAATAGAACAAACGGCCCATTGCCAATTCTACAAGTACAGATGCCCCAATTCTTTACACTCAAATGGATAAGAAATGAGGAAACTGACCCATGAAAGAAACAAAAAATGAGCAGATGTTGAATCCTTCAAGTCCTCAAAATAGGCGCTATAATCTTAGATTGCCTCTATGAACTTAACTGCGGAAAATTTGATATCTCTTAATAAATTGTTCCGTTGTCTCCCCAGAAAGTGACAACACTAAAGTTACAAAGTAAAAAGGGCCAAATCATTATCTTAGATGTAGAAGTAGCAATATCTCCAGAAATTCAAGTTGAACAAATGCAGGCATGTTCAGCTAAGCCAACATACTCAGGAATACGTACAAATTTTGCAATGAACTCACTCCAGGTAATGTAGCTGCATATCTGCTAATTGGTGTATGGCTTATTTCATTTGCTTAGGCAAGAGTCCTACTGATGAGTGAATTACTGAAGGAAGCCCCCCCCCCCCAAAACCAAAAACAACCCAAAAAAAGCTGCCGGCAAACAATGTTAATGCCTCGAAGACCAGCAATATGTTTAAGTGAAAAGAACTTACAGGATGAAATCCACTTTGGAGCAAAAATTCGAGTGCAGCATGGCAAAAAAAGCCGAATCGCTCACCATCATTTCTACCGCCATAGACACAACCAGTCGAAAACATGCTGTTGAGACAAGCGAAAAAAATCAGCAAATAATTGAATCAAGTACAATTTTGGGACAGACAGCAGCCATACTAAATAACAAGCACTACCCAGGAATCTGACCGGACAAGCCTAAAGTTGCAAATCGCAAAATATTAGTAGACAATTCTTATTTGAATGATATTTGAGAATGCTCAGATTTCTCTAAGTTGATGCTCTGGACATGACAAGTATGATGCATGGGACACCAACTGAGAGGTGCCTCCTTTGTTGGATGGACAAATGAACTCTTATACAATTATTTATAAATGTCAGTGTCTATCAATGCCCAACTGCCCATGTCCACTCAACCTAGCTCACATACATCAAATTTTTGACTCTAAATGGTAGACCACTGATTTATTCACCCATGAGATGAATTCAGGTCTGGCATGTTAAAGAAATAACGCTCCAAAATCAATGCTCAAGGTCCTTCAGTGTGGCCAGGTACAAGATGCTTAATCAAGAAGGAAGAAGAAAGGACACATCAGGGAAGTTGGAGCAAAAACTGGTTAACATCTCCTGTCACTTCAAGAACTAGCCCATGATTCCTGACAATATGGTAGCCCTTTGAAATAGTTTGAGCATAAGAAATTCAGAATTACCCATTTTGAGGCTCCAAGAAGTAGACAGGTAATCCTTCAACCTTCCCAAACCAAACTTTAATCTCAGTGCCACTCCATGAATAGCTTTTCTGGTAATGTAAGTCCTTCACCTGTTCCAATCCATCAACGGAACTACTGAGACTATGTTCATATAAGTAGTTCCAAGATAACATTCAGCAGCAAGAAAGGCAGACTTTAGCCTTCTAAAAGTAAGGATAACCTCAAAGCGATATACCAGGAAATTGTGGCTTACATGGCTAAGGTTCAAGCAATCGTACTTTGGAAGAACGATGTCAACATGATGGTTCAAATCTTGGACAGCACGAGATAAGCTAGTCACAACATCTCCAAGGCCACCAACCTGCAGTAGATTGCAAATCAGATACCAGGTGCGTTTAGCTTCAAATGGGAAACATAATTTAGACACCAAGAAAAGCAACTCACCTTGTCTTAGATATCCTCTTCATGCAATACAGATAAGGTGGGAAATAAGAAACAAATAATGAAACAACTTTACTGTAGCTTTGCTATAGACATGTGTTTGTTCACTTGTTGGATTATGCCTGAGATATGTTTGTCACTCTCCTCAACACATTCTCCATTCTGGAGCCACTACTCAGAATGGTTTGTTGAGTGCAGATATAAGTTGCCATCCATACTTCAAAAATTCATGAAAACAGAACATGTATGAGGAAGTCATTACCACGCAACACAGATGTGTACATAAAGCTCATCATGTATCTGTGTAGAAAGATGCTAGCTATATGTCTGCATTTCTCTGAACATCTATGTGAGAACTTTATTGCTGGCGATACTGATGCTTATGATTCCACTAGCATTTTCAAACCCCAAATAAATTCCAGTATACGTGGAGTAGATGTGGTTTCACTAGAAGACTTTGATTTTGAGCATGGACTCTGCAATCCTGAAGTAGTCTAAAGAACCATTTTGCCAAGTACAGTGTTTTTTCATCATTTTACTCTATGGTATCTACAATAATGTTTCATTACTGCAAGGCCAAATACTTTGTGTTCACTGTGAAATTTTCCTGACAAACCATCAACCAACTTTATTTTAGGTTTTGGTTTTTTGGATAGGGGATTTTTCAGTCCAAGAATATCAGAATTTATACCCTTATTTATCTGATTTTAACCCAACGTAATAAATTCTAATTGCTGGGATTTTTATTTCGTTTTTTTGTTTATTTTATAGGAAACAGTATTGATTCCAGAGTTGACGAGAAGTAGGTTCAAAACGATGAAAATCAAGTGTAGATCTAAGGAAAAAAGGACCAAAATGGCTTACCGCACAGATCTGCACTGTCAGTGCCAATAGCCTCAAGTTGAAAGGAACAGCCCGGGGTGCCCTGGAGAACTGCACGGCCTCACAACCTGTCCACGACCTTCAAGGACTATCGAAGCGTGATTTTGCAATTATTTTGTGAGGGTCGTTTACTGGGATCGATTAGGGTTTATATTAGCCACCTAAAACCCCATCAGAGGGAGAATAATTTAGGCTAGATTAACGTATATCATGTACAAGATTATGGATTTTGCTACTTAAGGCTAAGTTTCTCTTTCTTTTTAATTTCATGCTTTTCATTTGGCTTGCTAGTTTAATTGCTATTGGGTTTACTTGTCTTTTAATATTTTATTGTAGTTAAATCTGTGATCTTCGGTTATGATTAGCCCTTGAGATAGCTAGTTGATTTTATTTAAGCCTAGCCTATCTTGTTTATGCTTGAATTTAGAATTTTCTCTCACGTCCGCCAAACGTTCAATGAAATATTTGAAAAAGCTTCCATCCATATTTTAGTGCAATTGACTTGCACTAAAATGTGAGGTCCATAGTGTGAATAGGAAGGATAGCTAGCATTTGAGTATGAAAATAGTCTGAATCCTAGCTAGGTTCAATTTTGCTACCCTTAGCTTAATTAGGCTAACCCCATGAAAATAGATGGTTAGAACAATTGAACTAGCCTTCAACCCTTAAAAGAGGGCTTGGGCGAGTTCTAATGGTGCAACTCCATGCAAGCATGATCTTCGACTGCTAGCATAACTTGAGAAGGTTAGAGTTTGACTTGATCAATCGGTTTATCTTAGGTTTACTCATAATCGAAGTCCTTTTCGTTTGTTTAAGTAGTTTAGCTATACTTCCTATTATCCTTTGTTTTGTCTGGCTTGAAACATTTGAGTTAGTTTTGGTATTTAGAAACACAACCCCCTGTGGATATGACCCTTACTCGCTGGTTGCTAGCTAACGCCGCACTATGCGTTTGCGGTTTTTTACTCATCAAATTGTTGGTGTTGTTGCTAGGTTACTTTTCAATATTGGAGCTTACTTAAGAATTTAAGACTAGGTTTTTATTTGAAAAAAATCAAAATATAAAAATTAAAAAAATAAAAATTTGAAAAAAAAATGTCTATTTTCCACTTCCCTCAACATAAACATGAATTGCTTCGGAGATACTAAGATAGATTACAGACTTTTCTTACTCATTGTGATTATTGCTTTGAGAAGTAGGAGAGCTTCAATATAGTCTGTGAGGATGTGAATTATGAAACTTAAGATCTTTTAGAGCAGTAGGATTTTTGTGTTATAAATATTAATGAAGCTTGGAATTTGGTTGAGTGGTTGACTCAGGATATTTATGAATTTGACACAAGTTATGCTAATTCTTACACCCTATCCCTCTGCATCCCTGATTATGTCCCTCCGGTGTGAGATTTTCTGGCCATAACAGTAATTCTTGTCCTTATTGTATTTCTGCTAAAGGTTTTGCTAGGTTTACCAACATGATATAGACAATGAATGAGCGAAAAATTAAGTTTGTTAATTGTACTTGACCCTACCTAGATTACTTTACCCCTTGTTACTCCATCCTCACCTAGCACCCCTAGAGATAGCACTGCGTTTGTCATGACCTTTCTCAGATCCACCTTTCTCTTTAACTCAGCTGACGGAGTTTGACATGGCTGAGCCATTTGGTGTTGATGCTAATGCTGATGAGGATGATGTATGTTGTGAGTCACACAATGTTTTCATTGAGGTGCATGATCCCGATGAGACTTCTTTAGATGAGTCCTGTGTGGATGTTGTACTCCGATGTCATCTAATCCTGATAATGTAAACCATGTATCCCCCAAGCCCCTTGGAATATTCCATACTTTTCCTTCATGTTCACTATCCTCCCCTTCCCCCGAGTGTCGCCATATGTCACATATCGGTTATGTTATGCTTGAGGGGAATATGGTTAACTGTGTCAATCCTTACTATTATTCCTATATTGATGTTTGCGTGCTCTTACTTACATTCATCTGAGTTGCATTCTCACGTGTTTAGTACGATCGGAAAGCTTCGACAACATCTAAATAGGTAGCTTAGATCTTGAGATGAGGAAAAGCTTATGCACCCCGAACCTCCTGGAGCACCATCTTAAGGAGGTGATAGTTGGTGGTGCGCCCGACACCTAATTTGGTAAATTCTTTCTCTCTTGTCTCTTTCTTCATTTTCATTTTTTTTTGTGTGTGTGTGTGTGTGTGTGTGTGTGTGTAAGTGTGTGTAAGTGTGTCTATATGTGTCTCTGTGTGTGTGTGTGTGTGTGTGTGTGTGTAGAGGTGTGTGTAGAGGTGTGTGCGTATGTTTATATGTATAAACACACACACACACACACACACACACACACACGGGCGCGCACGCACACACATAAATATATATATGTATATGCATACACACACACACACACACAACACACACACACGCTATAATATATATATTATATATATATATATATATATATATATATATATATATATATAAATATATATATATATATATATATGTATATGTGTGTATGTTTGTCTTCCTGGTGTGTGGTAGCTGTTTGGCTCCCAATGAGAACATTATGAGATGTTGCTGTTGGGGAGGAGAAGTCATGCCTATGCCAGTATGCCTTTAACTTCTTAGGAAAAAAGAAAAGATTTTATGTTTTTAGCTGTGATGGGGCGTTTTATACTATTTTGATGGGCTTTTACCCTTATACCTTTGCTATTAGCTTGCACATAAGTAGGATGTTCATGATAGATCTTTATCCTAATTGCTTCTTTCCATGCCTCAATTCTAACCCAATAGTCCATCATGGTTGCGCAATCCAATCCTTACTCATATATCATCATTATCTTAGGATTTTAGTCTTCCATGATTGACTCTCCCACTTATCTTTGTGTGTAGTTGCTTTTGTTTTCGCTGTCATTTCGCACTAAGCAAATAAATAAAATAAAATAAAAAATGAAAAAAAAGGAGTTATTAAGAGTCTTAGGGTCGGAAATGATAAGTATCTCTTTGAGGTACGTACTAAAGGGTACTACTCTTTGAGACAATACTGTTACTAAGAAAGCTTGCTTCTTACGTTACTAAGTCAACAATGTAGTTTGTGTTAGTCAAGTTGGATTAAGTCAAACTCTGATAAGCCAAATTTCTAGGATGATGACACACTTACACACCGAACATTAAGATGGATTCAGTGAAAAGTTAGTTTGGATGTCAGTAGTGCAGCCCAAGAGTCTTAATATATATGTTAGATCGATGTATAGACTGATACTTGGGTTACAAGGCTGATATGGTTAACTTAATTGTGTAGAATTTTTCCCAGTTTGTATATATTTATGTTTTTTTTGTAAACAAAAAATATTTTCTTTTTTCCTTTCTCCTTATTATTTTTCTTTAAATTTTGTGAGTACATCTTCTACAAATCCTCACAAGACTTCACTAGTCCACTTAAGGGAACCAAGAGATTTAAAGGACTTATTACATACGCTAAATGCAACCATGATTCCTACATGAGTTAGGAACTTAGTTTATTTCATTTTGCTCGAGGACGAGAAAAATTAAGTGTGCGGGTATATGTTCGATCTAAAACTATTGTAACTTATAGCCTTATTTATTTGGTTTTTGCCGTAACAATTCTAATTTCTAGTATTTTTATTTGGTTCTTGTTTATTTTGTAGGAAATAATATTGATTCCAGAGTTGGCGGAAATTGGATTCAAAACGCTGAAAATCAACTAAAGATCTAAGAAAAAAAGACCGACGCTGCTAACCATGCATATTTGCACGGTCATGCTGCCAGCCTCAAGTTGAAAGGAAGAACACGAGGCTCCATGCAGTTCTTTTGTTGGATTGCTGCCCAACTTTCCAAGCAGTAACACGAGGTGCAGTGGAGAACAGCATGCACGACCATGCAACCTATCAACCGACCCTCCGGGATTATTAAAGAGTGATTTTTGCAACGGCCTTTTGCTTGTTGGTCTTTTAAGGACTCAATTAGGGTTCATATTAGCTACTTGAATAATTTAGACTAGATTAGTACATATCTTGTACAAGATTGTCGATTTTGCTATTCAACACTATGTTTCTCTTCTCTCTCTCTCCCTCTCTCTCTCTCTCTCTAATTTCATGCTTTTTATTTGGTCTGCTAGTTTAATTGCTATTGTGTTTGCTTATGCTTTAATGTTTGATTGTAGTTGAATCTATGATCTCTTAAGATAGCTAGCTGATCTTATTTAAGTCGTAGCGTACCTTGTTTATGCTTAAATTTAAAGTTTTCTCTCACGCCCACTAAGTATTTGATAAAATATTTGAAAGAGTTTTTATCCGTGCTTTCGAGCAATTGACTTGTGCTGAGAGGTGAGGTCAATTGTCTAGTATGGATATGAAGGATAAGCTAGTCTGCTAGTGTTTGGACATGAAAGTAGTCCGAATTCTAACTAAGTCCAGAATTACTATGCTTATAGGTCCAGCATTGCTACTCTTACAGTTTTGAGGTAACTATTATTATAGCTAATTGGGCTAACCCCATGAAAATAGGTAATTAGAAAAATTAAACTAGCCTTAGACCCTTGAAAGAGGGCTTAGGTGAGCTTTTATGGTGCAACTGATCATCTTTGAATGTTAGCATAGATTGGGAATGCCAGGATTTGACTCAATTAGTTGGCTTATCTTAGGTTCACTCATAATTGAAGTCCTTTTTGTTTGTTTTAGTAGTTTAGTTATACTTTCTATCACCATTGCCTAGCTTGAAACTCTTGAGTTAGCTTTAGTACTTGGAAACACAACTCCCTACGGAAATGACCCATAATCGTTGGTTGCTAGCTACAGCTACATGAAAAAATGTGATTAGCCTACACCGTGTGCTTCCGGTATGTGACTCATCGAGGACTTTGTTTTAGTTTATAATGGGACAGAGGCCAATACAATGAAACTACAATAACTAGGGGACAGAAGAATGGAACCTGGGACCTCAGCTAGTTTCTTCTGGGCAATCCAGGTTGCAAGTTCTGTAGTCACTAACTATGATACCCGGACTCTCCATTTTGCCCCGCTGTACCCGTGTCGGACACGACACTCTGCGGATAGGACATGGCATCCTTGTCAGACCCTTATCCAAACTCTAAAGCAATAAGGGTGGAAAAAATTAGGAAGATGTGGTCTTTTTCTTTCTTCGTTCATTATTATTTTAATGAATTTTTAATGTTCAACCATTTGGCAAGTTAACAACCTTGTAACTATTGAAATATTCTAAGAAGATTAACTGCAACATCCATATGTGTAAAATTATGAGTCCTCATATCCGTGTCCAAATTTTGGACGGTGTCCCCGTGTCTTAAAATTAGAGCTTTGACGAGTCGGATACTTGGATCCATACCCGTGTCTGACACCTCATATCCGAGTCCATGTAAGATAGGCCACTAAGCTCCCCCCCTGTGGATCAGTATTTTGGACTAGTACGGCGGTCACACACCTGCTAGCTAGGGTTGGCGTGATATTAAATTCATATTGTTCCTAAAAAATGCTTATGCTTTATTTGAAGAAGAAGAAAAACAAGGGAGAGAAGACAAGACAAATCATGCAGACAATGTTACATCTTGTGAAGAGGATTTTATCCTCAAAATGGAGGTGTAGCTGCTGCAACTTAAGTTTGACATCAAGGTTGAAGCTAATGAGGTTAGAATTCTGAAATTCAAACCGCTAGACCTACTCAGCAGAGAAACAAGAAATCATGGTGCCCCTCACCCACATCACCACACTCCCAAAAAGCAAGAAAGTCAATTAAGCAAACGTAACAGGGGAACACCACCTAGAACCATGGTAAGATTCAATAAAGACGAATGTCATGACAATCATCGAACCAATAGGTTCTTACTTCAGGTTATGGCCTAATACTGATCCAACATGACTCTGACAGGCACATCTGTGACTTTGCTTTACTCAGGAGTTGTATGCTTTCATTTAGTAGGCAGTTTAACAAGCTGACAAATATACGACATAATACAAGCACAACCAAAACCCAAATAAATGTAATGGCTTTTAGCCTCATTAACAGGAAAATCTGCAGTTAAATTACCTTGGCGATAGGAGCCATTTCAACAGCAATATGCACAATATGCATCGGTGGCTCTTTGGCAATCCCACCAAAGACAGGCACATGATAGTCCATCCCATTTTTGTTGTCAAAAATCCCACCATCTTCCCTCTCAGAGAAAACAAAGTCCATCATGTATGCATCCAATGGCACCTTGACTGCAACAATAACTTTTGCATCAGGAAACATTACAATTACACATATATCAAATAAAGAATAGCCAATGCAGTTACATACTAGAGGTCTCAGCTATCATCAGCAAATTAAGATACACCAGCTCATGAGTGACGGGACACACTTTCTTGTTAGGCAAAAGCCAAGAAGAAAGACACAGAGAAAGCCAACTCCCATAGGAGAAAGTTTTCCAGAAAGCAATAACCTAAATTCAAAGGGGAAATATAAAAGATATACATGTGTGCGTGCGTGTGTGTGTACATATATAGCCACTACCACTTCCACATCAACGAAATGCATCCACAATGATGACAACTATCTGTTTCAGTAGTTTGCTTATGCTGAGAGCTAACCAGTTGTCTTCACATGAGAACAATTCTCTGCAGGCACCATTTTCTGTGGGGGCAAAGGACCCCTGCGATGGGTCCAACGATTAAAGGAACATCTAAACCAAACTTCGGGTTTCCCCTTCAAAACTGTATTTGAAGGATTGTAGTATACTGTAACATCATTTCCTGCTTGAACATCAACAGGATCAGTGTAAACGATGTGCCTTTGAGATAGCAAAAATGCCTTCAGAGTTCGTGCCTTTGTTTCAGCCTTCATGCGGGCTGTCTTTTCAGCCTGCAGCAATGGAGAAAACATAGCTCATGACAAGTCATTTCACTCAACCAGCCAATATAACTCTCAAGTCTCAATCATATAGGTTCAAAAATAGGAAAGGAGATTCCAGAACTATTTCAATGGTTGTCCAGTATTATTTCATTAGAAATGAAGACTTTCATGCTCAAGCTTGACTTATGCACAATAGCATACTAAACACTAAACAGCAAGGACAGACCTCCTCTTCTATGCCACCCCAACAGAAAGACAAGCAGACGGGACAACCAAATAACATAACCACCACACCTTCTGCTAAGATTCACACAACATTGGCCTTAAAAAAAAAAAAAAACGCTGGGATAATCAGATAAATATGCCTCCAATTGTCTGATCCAGAATGTCTCGTCTTCATTTCTAACTCTCCATCTCATCCCCCAAAATGTGACAATGATTCGCCTACTTGAACCTTTGCTCATGATAACCATGATGCAAGTTCTCTTTAGTATCCCTTGCATTACACAGGATCTAATCAGCTAATTTTTTGGCCAAATGTATTATCAAGTGAGTATCGGAGGAAGATACATGGTCTCAGGGTTCAGAAGGGAAAGAGTTGTCCACAGTGGCAATCTATTCCGACAAAATGATTGTACCTCATTGACGCATTGTTTTTAAAGGGCATCAGCTTTTAAGTAGTTAGGCTTCTGTTGTCAACATGCATATACAAAGTAAATGATCTGTTGTCATATGATATCACTGAAAATCCTAAAAGCTCTCAGAGTGATATGCTTAGAATGAAGTTCAAATATGCCCATGATAGTAGATGCATAAATTAGAGGAAAGCCAATTGGTTCAGTCACTCCAGAGGTTAAGACTAGGCTACTAGCTACTGAATATTCCCTCTGCCATAGGGAAGCTGGGGGTCCAAACCCTTGCGTAAGCAACATCTCCTTGTCTCTTGCCGTGGGCTTCATTCCCACCCCACAACACCCCCCCCCCCCAAAAAAAAAAAAAAGAAAAACATCACCCCAAGGAAAAGGGGGGAAAAATTGCCCTATAGCAAGAATGAAGTCAGGAGAAATCACCTTGGCACGTATAGCCTCCTCTCTTAATCTCCTTTCTTCCTGGAGGCGCTGGTATATTCGATGCTCTTCCTCAACCCAGTACAGTTCATCAGGTACGGACTTGGGGACAATAGCATGGAAATCCTGCCTGTTGTTATTATCATAGACACGAGCATTCTGTGGTGGTCCATCAGCAAAAACCCAGTCCAAGGTAACAGCTTGATGAGGAACAGTAACTGGACAAAGATGCAAGTAGATTTATCAATATAAATAAAGATGCAGCACACAAAAACACATTAATTCATGTCCAGCTTTCAACAATCTATTGCTTCATTCCAAGTATCATCCTCATGCACCTGCAGTATTATTTTGGTTGGAGGTAATCCTCTTGGTTTCATCTTTCATTTTTTGGCCTCATTTTTTTTCTTGTCTTCCCTCTAACTTTCTTCAGCTAATTAATCAGTCGTCCCATAATAATAATACTAGCCAATCTCTTCTCTTCAGTCGAACTAGTTGTTTGTCAGACAAATATAAGCACTGGAATTGACAAAGAAAAAAATTCAATTCCTTAAATGTTTAAATTGTTGAAACCTCACATTACTACGCTTGCGAGTTTGAGACCAAGTCCAAACAGAGCAAGGAAATCGTATAGCTTTAATATTACATAGAACCAGAACAATAAGGATGATTGTTATAACACTTTCAAAATTAAACAATCCTCTTATATTTGTAAGGTGCAGCAAATTCTCTTATACAACAATGACAAGCAGCCTTACCTACAGCAACAAGCCCTCATGCTCACTTTAAGAAAAGTTTTAGAAGAATTATTGAGAGTCCTAGTTTGTAGACAAAGAAGGCACCAGAACTGCAGCAAAAATGCCCATGTTCAAATAAGAATGCTGCTACGAAGAAAATCACAATTACATTGGTGAGCCTTCCTAGGTCATTCATATAGCATCCTGAAATAAAGAAGTTGTTTCCTACTTCTTCATCCTACACAATGTGAACATATTGCCTAGAGCTGGGAAAAGCTAACCCAACACGATTACCGACCTGAACCCAATACAAAATTAAGTGGGTTTAGGTATGAAGTTTTAACCCATTAGTTAAATGGGTTGACATGGTAAATCCGTTTAGTTAATTGTGTTAAGTTCACGTTGAGAATCTCAACACAAAAAAATACCCATTTAACCTGTTTAATTAAACAGGTTAAATAGGTTAACCCATGTCCTATTTATTTGCCATTTACCGTTTATCATTTACATTTTCCGTGGGAATTAGGCTTTGGAGAATTAGGCTTTGTAGTCTCTTTTATGGACTTGTTGGTTATTGACTTGCTAGTTAAGTTATTAAGAATTCAAACAATTCGACTTTATTCGCTGTTCTTCAAGAATTGACTTGTGCATGATTTTTAACATAAATAATTGGTTCTTATATGAAATTTCTAGGCTATAAAATTATATTGCTACTGGCTGTTTTACTGGAATAGGTTTTGAATATGCTAGAGCTTGTAAGTTAGCCGCTATTTTGGTGTACTTTTGAAATCAGCTATGCGTTAAGAAGCTGGAAAATATGTAATTTGTTTGATAAATCAGCTTTGGGTTGAAATTTGTGTTGCAATTAAACGGGTTGGTGGGTAAATGGGCAACCCGAACCTAACCCATTTTACCTGTTTATGTAAACTGGTTAGGTTCAAGTCAACCCGTTTAAATGTTAAGCGGTTTGGGTTGAACTTTTTCAACCCATTTATTAAACAGGCCGGGTTCAAGTTTAGGGGTTTTCAACCCATTTAAGTACAACATGAACATGAACATGAACCCAACCTGACACGACACATTACCCAGCTCTAATATTGCCCATCCACATCAATTTTGATAGCAGAGAAGTCACAAATCTAATAGAAATGCAGAAACCACATTTGCAAATTCAGAAGAACTCCCAACTACTAAAACATGCAAAAAGTATCATTTGTATCAGAATAACCAATTTTCATATTATAAAGCAAAATCACAGATGGGACATAGGATTCGCAAGTGCAAACCACAGTCCTAAGACAAAACATCTATAACTGGTGATAGTAAAAGTTTTGAGGTGAGAGTGCCTGGGAAGTTCCTAACACATTTCCATGCAAACAGGATATCAGTAATTTTGCTCATTTATAGCTTTAAGCTTCACAAAAACAAATCATATTGAGACAAGGCTATCAGTACGAAAGATATAGAAGCCGCCTAACCGCACTCCACAATATCCGATAGAAACCCCAAAAAAAAAAAAAAAAAAAAAAAAAAAAATTGGGAACCACGCCAAAAACTCATTGCACGGCATGACACAGGTTCAGCACCCTGGACACCCAAAAAAACAACATACAGAAAAGAAAATACGCAGGATTGTGAGTTTTATTAGAGAGACATTTCATCATCATACCTTCAGCACACCACCAGTCAGCACCTTCTTTCTCAGATTTTACCAGCTTTGCAATAATAGACAGTCCATGTAGCCAACCATTATGGCCCCCATGAATCCAGAGGTCATTGGCTTGAGCAAGAGGACCAGAGCTTCTGTTGTAATACAAACGAACCAAGTCACCACCTTTAAACTGATGAGGTTCAAAAAACCAGACATTTTCCATGGATGTTAAGGCATTCTTCATCAATTCTGCCAGCTCTTCTCTTTTCCTCTGAACTTCTAACTTTGCTTGTGCTTGATCAGCTTCACATGCTGCCTTCTCCTCCTCCCTTCGGCTCTGCTCTTCCGCTAGCCTCTCCCTCTCAGCTTGTTTCTTGGCCAGTTCCTCAAGTTCTCTATGTTTCTCCTCAAGCAAGAAATCTTCAAAATTATCAGGGCCCATGCCACCTTCGACTATTAAGTGAAAATCTTTCATGTCGTTATTATCATAGACATCCTTTCCATTAAAGAATACAAAGTCTATTTTGTATGCTTCCTTGGGAACATGAATCCTACAAGACCACCAGTCACCTTTGAGATGGCTCTTTTCCACTTTTATAGTAAATGATTTCCAACGCCAATCATTAAATGCTCCCATAATCATAATGTGTGGCTCATCTTTCAGGGTAGAAAGGCTTCTATTAAGGAAAATTTCAATATCATCATCGGGCTTTACAGTCTCGGGATAGATGAAAACTTTGTTTCCCTTTGAGAAATTCTCTGCTGCTAGTTCCTCTAGCACTTGTTTATGCACAAGAGTGTCTCTCTCCGACTCCAATTTTTGCAAATAATCTTCCAATTCTTTTGCATCACTTGTTAGAGTAGCCTCTACTCTTGACCCCAACACATCAGTTTCAGGAACTATCTTATCAGATTCCCTGGTTTGATAATATAGCAAATCCATATTTAGCTCACGACTAGCTAAGCTCTTCCCTTCCTTCTCATCACTGGCATCAGAATCCCTCACTACTGACCCTAACTCTTCAGTGTCAGTAACATCATCATGAGATTTCATCAGTGGATAGTTTACGAAAGTAAGGTTTTCCGTAACATCAACCAAATCCTTCACTTCCTTCACATAAGTGGTTATATTGGAACCCTCTTGCCGAACCCCAACTATATCTTTCGCTTTCTTCTCATAAGTGGTTATATCAGAATCCTTGTGCTGAAAGCTAACTAAATCCCTCGACTCCTTCTCATAAGAGGTTATATCGGAAGCCTTTTGCTGAACAGTAACTAAATCTTTGACTCCCTTCTGATGCCTGGTTTTGCTAGTTTCTGAGCCCAATAGCACAGCTTCAGACCCAGAACCCTCAGCTTCAATGTTTTGATAGTCTTCCACAGCCAGATTCTCCACAATAGTTTCTAAACGATCTGCTTCTTCCTGACTACTGATACTGATATCCGAACCTCTTGTTTCTGTCAACAGCACTTCATCTTCATTATAACCATCATCAACTTCACCAGTGCTAGCATAGGTTTCCACAATAGAATTCCCTTGATCATCATCCAAATCCTCAGCTTCTATTCCAGTCTCATCAAGCACAGCACCAACATTGCTTTCCCCTTCTCCTGGAAACCCTCTAACATTATCAATTTCCAAGGTTCTGTTGTCAGCGGCATTCCTTTGCTCCCTCTTCTGTGACTCCGCTCCAACGGAACTTTTTGGAGCAAATCCTTTGGGAACAGGGCCCTTGGATCTTGGTGTTGACGATCTCTTCTGTTTTTTCTTTGAGAAGTCTATTAACATAAATAATGAACCCCTGTCAGAGGATACTATAAGGAAGCACAGGAGAATTCAAACTAAGGCACGGGAGATCAATTAACAAGACTAACCTCCAGCCGCACAAAATGGCCGTAAAATCCCATTAACTGGATAATCTACTTGCCACGAATAAGACTGAAACACAATAGCATAAATTCAAGGGATGAAGAGGTGATAAGCAAAACCAAACTGTCCTAGATTTATACAACCACAACTAAATAACTGCACCCACTTCATGTAAACCAAAATACATGACGACCAAAGAGCAAATTTAAACTTTAAAGTTAAAATAATGGCCATGGCACAAAATCATGCAAATGAGAGCAAACAACAACAGCAGGCTCTATTCTGAATGACAATTTAACTTGTATAGACAATAAACCAAAGATGCAAGTCTAAAAACTATTGAAACAAGAACAACTATTCACAGTAAATCAAATGGGCAACTTTAAACTTCATTGCAAACTCCCAATAATCAAATGGTCAGCTCTGAAGTTCATTACCAAGACCCAAAACCATAGAAATAAGAACAACCACCATCCCCAACAAACCAAATAAGCAAACCAGAGTTTTGTTGCGAAAGCACAGAAAATCAAGCAGTAAAGTCTAAATTTCACACTAAAATAAAAGCAAACAAAGAACAAATTCACATTGCACATGAAATGAAAAACCGGAAACCAACTCACTTGACAGAATCTAGTAGATGATCTGTGATAAAACAACCCATTCAAGGGTCTGAAATTGAAGTGGGCACTTTGAGTTTGACTAAAACTTGACCTGCTCCAAATGGGTCTTTGCTGGGTTTGAAGGGGCACCTCCATGTTTGCTGAGCTTGAACTTGAGCTTGCTTGGTCCCCCTCTTTCTCACTCTGTATCTACCTCTTTCTCCCTCTATCTCTATCTCTGTCCCTCTTCCCGAAGTCTCTGACAATCATCAGCCCAACATGCCCCCTAGATCATTCAATTCGTTGATTTTTGAAATCAGTATCACTATAAAAATTGATATTTCTGCCATAAATTTCATGATTTTCGAAATCAGCCATATTTGGCAGGTAGTAAAATCCTGAACTGAAGTGGGGTTTCCCTGCCAGTTGAAATATCAGTCATGGCCTTAGCTAAATCCTGTGTTGTAGGGTGCATGTGGGTAATCAACCATCACCGTTGATCTGTATTTACGGCACCCTGATATTGAAATCGACGAGTAAGATTTGCTTTTCTGGGGTCAGCAGTTTGCTTATATACTTGCTGGAAGAGCATACACAGCCACTGGCACGCGAAGCAAGTGTGGATCCGCGTGTCTGTACATGTTACATTTTGCTTCCCCAGCTACATGGAAACACGTGTGACACGCAGGGGTACGTCTGTGCGTGTCTCCCTGCATTTCACTGTTCACTTTCTTAAAATATTTTTTTGTTTTTTTTAAAAGTAAGTTTATAATTTTTAAATGATTTAAAAAATAGGTTGTGTGTTATAAGGTGGGTTCATGATAAATATTTTTATTGGATGATTAAAATTGAGTTCCATAGGTTGAAGAAGTGATGAAATACAAGTTTCAAAATTGTAAAACTTTTACTGACGTTGCAGGGCAGAGTTCCAAAATTCGAAATTCCCACTGAAAATGCTCTAATAAATAACTTTACGTAGAGTTTTGGCTTTTTTTTTTCCCCTCCTCTTGGGTTGGTCAATCACTTTGAGTCTTCTGCATGAATTGCATTGGAAATTGCAAGGGTTAAATCCATCCATGTTGACCATAGAGTTCTTTTGGGCATCTCTTTACCCCCAAAAAAAAAAGATTCATTTGTAAATTAAATAATTTAAATAGCAGTGAAAAGAGAAATTAAATATAGCTAACAACTCAAATAATATATAGTTTTACAAATGATACATACTAGTTTAGATTATCTCCTTTTAGAGGACAATAATCCCCTCTTTCTATCTAAATATATAATATTAGTGTTGTAAACTTATTGACTCATCTGGTAATTAAGAGGAAATAAATAAGTAAAACTAGTAACAGAATAACAAATTAAATTTTATCCCCAAAAAGAAAAAGAATAACAAATTAAAGATCATTTTAACATATAACCTTTTTTTATTTTTTTGTTTTGCTTGCCCATATAAGGTTCACCGTCCAATGCGAGATGATGTCAGATATATGATGAACAATGACATAAATGAAAATAAAAAGGAAAATTTGCCACCAAAAAAAAAAATTGAAAATTATAGGCTTAAAAAGTCTTTCCAATACTTGAGTTAGAATAAGATTCTTAAGATTGGAATTGGTTGGTTGCAAGTTTTATGAAATATCTCCAAGAATCCAGCTAAATAGTACACCAAAAAATGTGATATCAAATTTTATCATGGCAATCTCTATAACTCTGAACCCTCGAGGATTCCCCCCCCCCACCCTACTTGTTCTAACACAATCTTAATAAATTATTTGTTGGATTAGATAGAAATCAAAGTATGGTTTTTTTTTCTTATTCTTAATTGAGTTGGTCGCTTTAGAGTTGAGAATTTTCTCGAAATTTATAATATTGTATATGCTTTATCACTCAATCCCATCAAGGAATGAAAATCTTTCCTTCGTGAACTTATCTCTCTTTATATATACCTTCAACAGACATTATGATCATAATTATCTGATATACTTTTAATTATTCTATTTATTTTATGTACTCGACTCATAATCTTATTGTCAATTCATGATGTTCCACGCCAACTTTACCAATTTTCCAGCTATTTTTCACTACTATTATGCGACAATCCAACATCAACCCTCCAAATGTTAAATTTTACCATTGAAAAACTTGCGATTAAAACTTATCTGAATCCTAAGAAGGAAGAAAAACTTAGAGGCAAAACCCGATCATGTAAAAAGGCTATGACTGGAAACACCTGATTATTGCTCTGGAAAGGTCGGAGTATCACAGGGTGGGCATCAACTAATCGGACGACACCACGTGGCATGGTAGTGTGGTAGGAAATTTCCACATAACAAATCTCATGAAACAATTGGCAGGTAATGCGAGCGTTAGAAAAGGACTGCCCTAGCAATCTAATTCTCATGTCCACTTAAACATAATGCTACTCCCGATAAGATTTGTCATGACAAGAAAATTAAACAAGTTGTCTACATTTTAATTTGGTCCAATTAATCTCTTTAATCTCATTGTTGATTAATTTGGATAAAATGAACTGTACTATTAGCATATTCTGTTGAGACTGACATATTTTTTATTTAAATACTAGTCAAAAAGTTGCAGTATAATATAGCGGATAAGCTTAGTATTATACACTTAAAAGTGGCAATAATAAAATAATAAAATAAGTATGAAACAATCGCAATAATAAGGAACCGTATTACTATGTACGTACATATCCTCACAGTACGTAATAAATAAAAAGAAATTTGAAAACATTAGGAAATCACAAAAAGATTTAGGTACGAATGTACGATGGTATAATATCTAATCATGGTTCACATGAAGGCTATATATACATAAAAGAATAATACCTAACAAATTCTACAGGTCTCTCCAAACTTAATTCCAAATAGCAATACTTATTGCAATATATGATCGGGTTCCTTAGAAAAACCTTAATTAACCTAATAAACTCAAGCCTTCCACATTCGTTTTTTATAACAACTTTAACGTAAACCAAAGATAATCAAAAAATGAAATTAAAACTAATAATCTTGTTTTGTGGGTCGGTTGGAATCAGTCTCTCTACGGACAGGAATGTCAGTAGAGGCAAAGTTGCCTATATCTGGATCTTCCCAGACCCCGCAAAAGCAGAAACCACACCGGGAGATGTTGTTGTTGTTGTTATTAATGCTTTAACTAAGTTTTATTCCCCCACGTCCAGCAATTTTATGAGCAAATAACAAATTTCCCTATATATAATTCACGTTGGCACACAACACATTCAGCAGGAATTGAATGGTAAATGAATTATTACTTGAGAAAGGTAATATAATTACTTTTGTAAGATCGCAATAACCAAGAAGATTTGGCATTGATGACCATCCTTTGACTTTGTGAATGAAGAGGTTGACTTTGTTGGCACCCTCGTCAATCATATGCGTGAGATCAACATTCAGAGACAGGCTTGTGAGGATGAAGAGATTTGCAGTTGGGGAAGGGAGGCTTCTTCAAAAGGGAAGTTAAAGAATACCGTTGGTTTTCTAAATAGTTACGAGAAAGAGGGTGTCTTTTAAAAAAAGGAAAAATAGATTGTTTATTTTTAGGGGAAAAACAAATTGGTTAAAGTACTTTTCAGTGAACAATGATTTGTATTATTATTGGCTTATTTGATTAACCCTTGTATGGGAATAAATCACTTATTTGTATATCATTAATTATTTAAGACACCTATTGTTACTCTTAATTAATGTTTGGTTTATATTTCTCCCCATTGATTTGAAAGCACCTTTAAGTTATCACTACTTATTTATGTACTGAATTTAGTAAATTCCCTCCTCCTAAGCTAGTTTTTATGCACCATAATAATTGTGGTAATCCAAGTACTTTAAATAGTAGTTATCAGAGCAGTCATTAAGGTTACAATTTTGGCGTCATGGACTCAAGTATGCATGATAACAAATTACTCGTATGTCGAAAATTTTGCAGGAAGACAACAAACTCTCTTAGAGGGTATAGTTTGGTATTTGTGTTCCAACACCCATGTGTTTACTTGTATTCGTAGTTGTATTCGAGAGGTGAGCTCAAAGTTTGCGTATTTACATCAAATTTCACTTGTAAATATGAAGATAGTTGTATTGTTCGCTAATTTCTTAGCAGTAGTATTTATATCTTGAACACGAACCATTGATACCAGCGCATATCTTAATAGTTTGTATAGATGTTTTGCGGATTTGTTGATTAAAAAATTGTTCAAAATTTGTATGAAAATCCTAAAATTTTTAAAGCAGACATCCGATCCATAGACGTTACTTTATAAAATCTTACAGAATTTAAAAGTGAGGCATATTGCATAAAACTTTTAGCTCAACAACTAATGCTTGATTCATTTTATTGAATGGAAATTTTTCAATATCAAAACATGAACATAAAAAGTATTTTTCTATTCCTATAGGTGCAATGATCAATACGATACTATTACATATAAAGTACGTGGCAAAATAATTAAAGACATTGATCTTAATTTTAAACTCCAAAGTACGATTCAATTGACTAACAACCCTAAATAAGGAAGTCTATTTTAGCATTTGATATGTGTTATTGGTATTTCTATAAATTCCCCCTACTTACCTCGGGAAAGGGGATTACTTTTTTGGCATATGCTCTACAATACATTAAAAACACTTTTTCCTCTATTTTATCTTTTTGTAAAACCCCACGCTGACTTAGTCATTGGAGAGGCGTTCCCTGGATCTCCACCCAGAGTAAAGGCCTACTGATGGTATATTGGGATAAAATTTATCGCCCCAAGAAAGGGGGGGCTTTGGGCTTAGAAAGATGGAAGCAGTTAATAGTGCTTTCTTAAGCAAATTGACTTGGAAGCTTTTCCACGACCAAAGTCTTTCAGTGGAGCAAATGAATGCTAAATATCTAATTAATGAAAACTTTTTCGATGTTGAACCCAAGCAATTTGATTCATGGGCATGGAAATGTATACTTAGAAACCGTCATGAATTTCAGAAAGGGAAAAGATGGAAAGTAGGAGATCGAACACATATTAATTTTTAGCTTGATAGTTGGTGTGCAAATGAAAATCTAGCTACAATGCTTGACATAACAGACATCTCTCTAATTGATACTTCTCTTATGGTCTCACATTTTATCTCATCTACAAAAGAGCGGGACGTCCTAAAACTAAAGGTATTAGTTGATGATACTCATATGCAACTAATTCTAGCAATGCCTATCCCCTCTAATCCTATTCCTGACTCCATCTGTTGGGAACTTTTAGGAAATGATAAATTCTCCACCAAGACAGTGACCTGGGCTGCTCATGGTTTGGATGTGAAAAATTCCCTCCTGTGGGAACATAGTTGGATCTGAAAGCTAGAAATCATGCCAAAGTTAAAAAATTTTCTTTGGCAACTTTGCCATATATCACTCCCACGAGGGGAACACTTTTGAAGAGAGGACTTCCAATTGATCCAATTTGTCCTATGTAATAAAGAAATTGAAGATGCAGAACACCTATTCCTTTGGTGACATGCTGCTCAAGAAGTGTGGAGGCAAGCAAATGATCATAATTGGGTCACCATTAATGCACCTTTTAACTTCTCTCATAGTGCACAAAACTGGTTATCTAGTATACGATCATCCAACCCTTTGGTTAAGATGGATAGAGTGGTTGCACTCGTGTGAAGCATATGAAAAATGAGAAATAACAGGATATTTCGTGATGAAGTATCTAATCCAGTGACTTCATTGATTAGAGCAAAAAAAGTGAGCGTTGAATGGCTCATCAGGCGTAAATTCACACAGATAATCCAACCACCAAACCTACACCATCCAACCACCCAACCGTATGCAAACATATCGGATAGCTTCGAGGAAGCTACAAAAAGGGTTCATCCAGGTCAATTTTGATGGATCTAAAACATCTCATCAGGTAGCAGGAGGATGCATAATGCACAATTGGGCAGGTAGATTTATTCAAGTAGCATCAGTCAACCTGGGGGCAGCATCAATCTTGGTTGGAAAAGTTATAACAATGAGGAATGGGATCGGAGCAGCAGTTCAAGTAGGATACACAAACATTCACATTGAAGGGTATAACAAAATCCTCATTCAAGCAGTTCAAGGTCACATTCAAGCGTCATGAGAAATTCAAGTTCTGATTCAAGACATCCATTTTTACTTTCAATCATGTAACCATGTAATTGTTAATCATATTTTTAGGAAGGATAATTGTGCAGCAGACTGACTGGTGAAATTTGGACTCATTCTTTGTTCCATGGCAGTGTGAAATCAGGTCTCGCATAGAGAGTTTCATTATATTCTAGTTGAGGATAATTTAGGAAGAACCCTTGAGAGAAAAGCTGCCTAAATTGCAATACTTACCTTTCTTCCAAAAAAAAAAAAAAAAACCTAGATAAAAATTGCTTATTAGACTTGACAATTTTTGGATTGAGAAAATAAGGTTCAAATATGCCGCGTACCCTTTTTTTTGGGGGGGTTATAAGTACAAACAGTCTAATCCATGGGTACGGGAATGCATGTTGCATACTCGTGACTTTATTTCATAGGGTCGTTGATGGCTCGTTGGCTACTAGGTTGGGATGACAATTAGATATGAGTTTGAGACACACTCGATTGGATCTGAGTTAAAATAATCTGATTGGAGTTCAATAAAAAAAATATTCGAGTCCAAGTCCTCTAAAAATAATCCAAATCTGAGTTGGATCCGGATTGGATTCAGGAAGGTACATCCGATTCCCTTTTTTAATCTAATCTGACTATTTTGTTAAATTATTAAAATTCATATCTAAAATTTTACAAATCAGAAGTCTACTCTCAAAGTTCACCTGCGCTCCGACCCCAATTCTACTTTTTGGCTTTTGATTTTTTTTTTAATTTTACAAATCTAAAATTTACCCTCTAAGTTCAACCCTATGTCCCTAACATTCACTCTCCTATTTGTCGCTTAGTCGACTCTCCCTCCCCTTCTCTCTTGGTCTTAGTCTCATGGTGCAATTAACTAGCGGCCTGACTACCTACCACTGCCTCTCGCGTCATCTCACTTAGTCGACTCTCCCTCCCCCTCTTTCTCGGTCTTAGTCTCATGCCGCAACCAACTAGCTGCCTGACTACCTAACATTACCCCTCGCATCATCTAGCTCCTTACTATTTGTTAGTCTCCCCTAATTTAGCATTAAATGTCTAAATATTCGGTTACGATGATAAGAAGGTATATGGTATCATATCGATAGGTGGATAAAATAAGTTCAAGTAGAAAAAAATACAGAATTGTTGTGGGGGGAAGGAGAATCAATTTGGATCTGACTAAATCCGGCTCTGATCCGATCTGAATTGTCTTCAATCCGTCGAATCAGATGGGAATTTTGGAACTGAAATTTAATTAGATTGAGATTCAGATGTTTTTACATCCAATCCAAATATGATATGTTGAGATCCCTACTCCTAGTAATGAGCGAACCATTAGTTGGACCTACACCTTGTGCCATGACAAGAGTTTTGGCACCAAAGTTTGGTTGTGCTTGTACTTAGTAATAAATTGCACATAGACACCAAATGCACAGTTTGTGAGTTCATTTCTCTTGATAGAGCTTCCTACAATAATAAATCTCACAAGTTCTGCCACTGCATATAATTCCAAGATTAATCCTTGGCTTCCTTGCCGTTCCGATTTCTCTACCTAGCTCGCCAAGCTAAATATTATGTTTAAAATTAAGATCTTCCTCTGGAAGCTTTGCCCTAATTGTATTCTGACTCGTGGTAATCTACTATATATATCAAGGATTACAATTGGATCTAATATGCCCTGTTTATTTGTCATAAATTGAGGATACAGAACATCTCTTTACTAATTAATTGTCCATTTGTTTCGCCAAATTAGACTATGCCTGCACAACACAGATGACTAAATCACAATCTGTTTTTAGTCATGGCACCTAATATGAGAGAGACCTTACATAATTTATTTATCAACAAAGAAGACATGCATGGATGCCAGTGCTTTTGTATCACTATGGAGTACTCATTTGTGGCCACTTTTTCATCATCTTATACGAATTTTACGACTATTTTTCTTGGCAGATAATTTAGGTTGAATTATTAAGAGAAGGGTTGCTTTATATAATGTACCTTACTTTCACTTTTAAAAAAGTTCTTGAGAGTTTTCAAATGATTTTAGTGTTCTAGTTAACCAAGGAAACATGCCCTTTGAGCATTTGGACGTACAATATTAGTCTTATTAATTGACAATCAAGAGTTCGTAAAAGGAAAAATAGCAATGAGTTGGTTGAAATTTGTTTCATGTTTTGAATATAAATTTTAGAAAAAAGAATAGTGCTGTCATGGACGAAAATATAGGGAAGAGTTTACTTTCATTCCTATATTATACCCCTAGAAGATATATATATATATATATATATAGATATATATATATATATTATATATATATATATATATATATATATATATATAAGTCACATAAGTACACATCAAAATTTATCTCCACGACTAGGGGTGTTCAAAAATATCCATAACCAATAACCCGAACCGAAAATCCGCAATCCGGCCCGAAATCTCGGGTACCCAAACCGAAATATTTGAAAATTTTGGTTCGGGTACCCGAACCAATATTTTTTTTTTGTTATTAGTTCGGGTACGGTTCGGGCATTTTGAAGATTTGGGTACCTGAAAATCCGAAACTTTTTTTAAACTTTTTTGAAACTTTTTTTATATTATCCCTTTCCCAAAGACTTTGTAAGTCAAGTATTCCCAAACCCGAAGAAGACAAGTACTTTAACTTCATTGCATTGTTTTATTTGAATGCGTTGGGCATGAATATAATGTTAACAAATTTACGCCTTATGGAAGTGTGAATTAATTGAAATGTGAATAGTGATAAAATATTCGGTGATATTGTCATATTGTGTAATAATTTAAAGTGCAACTTGTCTCAATACGACAACTTTTTATAGCATAAATAGAAATAATTATATCATAGGTACAACAAAATTATTAGACAAAGTAGGAAAAAATGGGTTATTGGGTAACCAAAAACCCGAATTTCAGTTACCCGAAAGTTTCGGTTCGGATACGGTTCACCATTTTACCGACCCGAAATTTCGGGTACCCGAACCGAAATCTCCTTTGATTCGGGTACCCGAACCATAAACACCCCTATCCACGACAGGTATACATAGATTTTTTTAAAAAAAAAGTGCCATGTAACGTATGAGAGTGATTACTCCGGAAAGTATGATGCAGATTTCCGAGCTTATACTTATTCATATACTAAACTTTAAAGTTGGTGCACCCTAAACAATGAAATTTTAAGAAAATTCAGACTTCAAAAACAACAATCGCATTGTACACAATAGGACAAAGTTGGTGCACATGCATTGTTAATTAACATATAGTAGTTACAAACTAAAGAAGTGTAAAAATCTCTTTGCAGTTGATACCATGGTCATTACAATTAATGATCATAAACATACACAAACATCCATTCATATACTTTATATACCAACAACAACAAACAATAATACAAGTTGAAATTAAGAAGCCATCAAAAGGGAACCAACTCACTGACTGATGCTTAGTTATTAATCCCCATGATCAGCCACCCATGGCATTAGCACCGGAAACAACCTCCAAGATCTCCCCAGTAATCTTAGCCTGACGCTGCCTGTTGTACAGAACCGAAAGCACCTTATTGAGCTCAGCAGCATTATCACTAGCACTACTCATGGCGGTCATTCGACAGGCGAGCTCACTAGCCAAAGACTCCTGAAGAGCTCTCAAAATCTGGCTGTTGAGGTACAGAGGAAGCAGGGCATCCAAAATCTGAACCGGGTCTTGCTCGAACTGGATAATGGGCGAAAACGACGGCGTTTCAGTTCTAACCACTTCTCTCTCCACCGTCAACTTCCCCTCCTTGGTGGTGAGCCTGAAGAGCTCGTCTTCGGCTGCGTCGACGCAGTTGCCATTGATGTCGCAGATCTCACCCTTTGGGGAGAGCGGCAAGAGGGTGTGAATCACAGGGCTAGCCTTCACCAAAGATATAAACTTCGTGTATAGTAACTCCACTTTATCGACTTCTTCGCTCACGAAGAGGCCAAAAACATCATCTGCGATTGCCTGTGCTTCTTTCGCGGTGGGAAACGAAGTGCCCTCGATGAATCGATCCACTGGGATCGCTGGGCGACGAAGGAAGTAGGCGTTCCCTTTCCTTCCTACACTCACGATGGTGTACTCCAACCCGAGATCCCGAAGCTCAAGGATTCGTTCCTCGGCTTTCTTGAGGATGTAGTTGTTGTACGCACCGCACAGGCCCCGGTCGCCCGTGACCACGACCAGGGCGACCTTCTTGACGGGTCGGATCTTGGTGAGGGGGACGTCGATATCTTCGGTTTGGACCTGCTCGTTAATGTTGTAGAGGACCTGGACCAGGGTCTCGGAGAAGGGGCGGGAGTTGATCACGGCTTCCTGGGCTCGCCGGACCTTGGCAGCCGCCACGAACTTCATGGCTTCGGTGAGCTTTTGGGTGTTCTTGACGGATCCGATTCGGTCTCGAAGCTCGCGGAGGCTGCATTGGATCGAGCAGGAGGTGGGTGCCGGAGTGGCGGTGGATTGACCCTTGGGGATGCGTAACCGGCTCACGGAGGTGCTGAAGGAGAGAGAGTACGCCGCCATTAATTGGATGAGGAGAGAGAAAAGGGGATGCAGTACTGGAGGAGGAAATCCTATCTGAGGGTGTGTTTGTGTGTGGGTGTGAGGAGGGGATCAAAAGATGTATGGTTGAAGGGAGTGATGTGGAAGACAGGAGGGAAATGAAAGGTGGAGGGAGTGGATGAGGTTTGAGAGGAAGGATAAGGAGGCAAATTTGGACCGTTGGAGAGTGGGGGTAAAATTGTAAATTTGAGATATTTAAACTAGGGGGTTTGGGTGTTTTCTTCTCTTTAAAAAAGATAAAAAGGTACCAACAGTAGTTAGTCCAAGGAGTTTGACGGCACTAGTTATCTTTAAATAACATTTCAGGTTCGAGTCTCGTGAATGGAAAAAATTTATAATAGGAGAGTTCTAATTCTTCTTGGCCAACAGTAGCTCAACTCTAATGAAATAGATGATCCAAAATCAAAAAAAAAATAAAAATAAAAAGGTTGGTTGGGTTTTATGGCATGACTTTTCGAATCTAATCTATGTCAAACCTTTGATTAGTCTACAAATTTTATAGAATCTTTTCTAGCACAATTAGTTTAAGAAAATGAGTATATATAATATTTTTTTCCGCTAAGCTAACTAAGCCATAACCACTAGTTAGATGAGTGACGCTTAGCACTTTGGTCCACGAAGGAGGGTATGTCATTTGTGATTCCATCATCCCACTGATGAAGGAATATGCTTATGAGTTATGCCTACATTCCTGTATTAAACCAATCAGTTCTTAGCAAAGTTGTTAAGATTGATATCTTGAGTCTGTCAGATCTTACGTATGACTTTTCCTCCCTCATTGTATTCTACTGCCTTTATAACTCATTTGAATTAAAAAAAAAATAAAATTCTGCATTAAGCTTGACTTCTGGCACTATTGCACTTACACTATAATCCATTCCGTCTTATAAATAAAGGGTTACTCTATATATCTCAACTACATGATAATGATGTAAAATTATATTTTTCAATTCATGAGACTGTTTTATTTTAAATTGTAGGAATAATTCTCAAAAGTGACTTTCAAATGTTCACATATACATATCGCACATTATTTTTGTCAGTTGCATGTGCTTTGAGAGTGTAAGTTAGCCTTCTTAATTGAAGAATTGAAGAATTTAGGTGATTTTGTGGCCCATTACATTGAAGAATTGATTCAGCGATGGGAAGTGGATGCGCATCGGTGCTGGGCAGGCTTGTATTCAAGCCAGGCGGAACCCAAGCTTGCCAAGCTCAGTGCTGGGCTCAAGAGCTCGCATTCGGACTCCAGTTCAAGCTTAGGTCGTGCCTCGGTAAGCTTAGTAAAATCAAGCTCGAGCTCAAGTTCGGCTTGTTCAAGGCTCGTTTGATGACTCAAGTCTAATTTTGGCTGTTCCAAGATTTTGTTGCATTGGATCTGAGCTTGACTTATTTATGTAAGGGTCAGATAAAAACTTGCCTTTTAGGATTTGAAGGAAGACCTTACTACTTAAATTAAAGTTCAGATGTATAATGAAACTCTCAAATAAATACAAAAGGATTAGTAAATATATCTATTCTATGTAGTCATAGGACAATCATATTTGCCTCATCATTGATAGTTGACAGGTTGCTAGTGTCATTAGTCAATGGGTAATACAATCAGAAGCATAAGCTTGCATTAATTGTGCAATGACTCTAACTCTGCCTCTACATGAGCATATGATATAACAACAACAACAACAACAACTCCCAGTCACATGAGCATATGATATGAAAATGTAAAAAAATCTAAATTGTAAAAAAGGTGAGGGAGGACAAAGGAGATCAAGGTTGGATTAGGAGGTAAAAGCACATATTGTTGTGACAGTATGTCTGCATATGGTACTTCTTAATCAAAATAACGACTTTTACATAGAAAGTTTAATTATTTAAACCCTAATATTTATTTCTCAACAGAGGTCATGGATACTCGTTAGGTTCACTAACTTGGCCCCTTTTTGCTAGTCTTGTTTAGGCCCAATGAGCTCGCGAGCCCAGACTCAAAAGGCTCAAGCTCGGTTTGGCCCGCTTATGTTTGCCACGAGCCAGACTTGACAAGCAAAAAAATGAGTCGGCTTGTGAGGGCTTGCAACTTGGCTTACCTTATCTTCACCCCTAGTGCTTGGCTTTGAGCTTCACCGCTGGAGGATGGCTGGGAGAGAGGGGGGGGGGGGGGGAGGAGGCCAGGAGGGTAGAAGAAGGAGGTATATGGGTCATGGCAAGACCATGGTTACCAAGAATATGTTCTGAATCGCTTAGTCTTGAATGAATTGAATTGATCGAAGAGCATGCATGGTGAGGGGCATTTCTGGTAAATATGGGCAAGGTAAGCGAATATTGCTCGAGAAACTAAAACACAAAATTGTTTTATATTTATTTCTTAACATAATTATTTGATCCTTGATTTGGACTAATGGATCTAACTAGACCGGATTGAAGACCGATAGGACCAAATGGTTGGACCAAGGATCGAACTAAGTTTACTTAGTCCAACCTGATTTAGTCTTATTCGATCTTCAGTTCAGTTAATTTTGAATTGAATAATGAACAATTTGGATGTGTACTGGTCATGATGAGTCGTATGTGAGATCGTCTCACACAGATTTATTGTGAGCATTTTCATATCAAAACTTAAAAAAAAAAAAATACACATTCAGTAGTGTACATGCAAATCTTTAGCAAATATGCCACCTTACAATAAGTTATTACGAAATCTTTATCTTATAAATAGTGAAATGATAAGTGTTATAAAGCTTTCCCTCCTCTATTCCTGCATCCTCATACGCTCCCGCTCAAATATTTCCAAAACCTGCTTTTGAATTTTGAATTTTAAAAATATTTTAGATAATTGGCAGTTACACGTTGAACAGATTGTGAGGGATTGACAGTTACACATTTAACAAAAGAATAGCAAAATCCATAAGAGTAGTTCCATTCCAAACAAAACTCCCATTTTTCTTGCTCTCATTTCCTCAACGGTAAGACTTCTAGAACCTAGCACGGGCACCACGACCACCAGAATTTCTTGGGCTCACAAGCGACGAGGATCAGCAACAAGCAAAACACGATCATACCTGGCAAGAATATCCTTGATCTCCTTCTTCGACTGCTCATCGACATACTTTTGGTAGAACGCAATGAGAGCCTTTGCAATGCTCTGACGACTAGCGTAGATGTGGGAGGTGTGATCACCGCCTTCTGTTCATAAATAAAAAGAAGAAGACAGTTTCCTTCCCTCCTCATCTACGTCTCTATCTCTTCAGTGACTTTATTTTTTCTTCAATGTTTGGAGTTTAGTTTTCATTTTTGGATAACAATTTTCAAGCTTCTATCTCATGGGTGATGAAACTAATTTTAACGCAGGCTAATATTGATGACTGAAATGGGAAATGATAATGATGAGCTGCAGTTGAAGGTTACGTTAGAGTTGAAGGCAATTGAAAGTTAATGTTTAGGTTTTGGCTCACGGCAACCAGCTTCGATTTGAAAAATTGTGACGAGAATAGAGAGAGAAAATGGCGTTTAGGCCGAAGGAGACTATGAAGAAAATATTGACACAAGTGGGTGAGGATAATGTAGCGCGAGAAGTGAAGGGGGCTTTGAAGAAGAGCTTACTGGATAATAAAGTCGTCATGGGTCGTGCTAATGAGGGCTATTTGCTGGCCACCATATTCAGTTTGCCAACCAAGTTAGTGACAACCACATCAGAAGAACGAATTTTATAGGCAAGCAGGAGTGCATGAATACCACGAAGCAATACAGAGCATGAGAACTAAATTGATGATCATACTTTTGACTGCCTTCAAAGGAGAGTTATTGATGATGTTGAAGGTAACATGAGACTTTAGTAGTGTAATTTGTTGTATTGATCTTTTATTAGTATGGTTGTCAAAAGTTAATCTGACACAAGTACAAGATTATTCGAACCAAATATGAAATTAAGTGGGTTTGGGTAAAGATTTTTAACCCGTTTAATTAAAAGGGTTGACATGTTTAACCTGTTTAATTAATTAGGTTGAGTTTGGGTTGAGAATTTTGACACAACAAAAAACCTATATAATCTGTTTAATTAAATGGGTTAAATAGGTTGACCCGTTTACGTGATTACCATGTATGTTTTGGGGAGAATTCTGAAAACATGGGGTTTAATCAAATCGTTCTTTCTTTTGTGATTGTGATTCTTGTGGATAATGAATAATGGTTGTGTTATGATGGTACATTAAACTCAAAAGCTTGATTTATAGTGCTCGCTAATTATATTTTAGTCAAAATGTTAAGCATGTAAACGGATAACCGGATAACCTGAACTTAATTCATTTATGTTAAATGAGTTAATGCGTAACTTTTAGGTTAAACCCGTTTAAAAAATAAACGGGGTACAGGTCAAGGCTTTCAACGGATTAGATTCAAGTTGAGGATTTCTCAACCTGTTTAAGTTTGATATGAATACGAACTCGACCCAAGCTAACCTATTTGACTATCCTAACTATTAGCTTATGTTTCTCTTTTGGTCATGTATAATCCTTTGTCATGGCTATGGATAAGAAAATTGCCAAAGAAAGGGTTGGGTACGTATGGATAAGAAGGAAGGAGACAAGTGATAAACATTATAACGTGTTATTATATTGTGATAGTTAGACACAACTTAATTGCATTATTATATCAACCAAAAAAAAAGAGTAAACATAAGCTAATATACAATAGATCAAATCGGCTAAAAATGGTACTATAGATTTGTGATTAGGATTGAATTGCTTAATTTGTAAATGTAAATTTATGAGATCCATTATTTTTTATTACACATTGAAATTCGATCAAATTGGGATCCCATCAATTGGGTTGAACCTTGACACAAAAACTATGTACTCAAAATTTTTATCTCTCCAGTGGCAACTGTATTTGTCTCATTATTAATTGGTTCATATATCTATTTTAACTGTGCTCTTTTATATGAATTATGTAGCATTATTCTATTTCCTTCACCCATGTCAATTTAATGCTTTCTTTTGTCTTAACTTTTTTTCCCCTCAAATCAAAGAAATGATAGGAATACAATGGTGATAAGTGTACCTCATCTCTCAAGCCTATTATTACACATTATTTCCACATCTTTCACAATTTGGTTAACGAATTTTCTTTTTAAAATGTGTTCCAGCTCATTGGGTGTTATTAAATTTGGTTATTAAAATCTTCTACTACTGCATGTCATCTACCATTTCATGTGAAAAGTCATTCAGTTAAGGTGAATACATATCTATATTTTGCTACACTTCCTATTGAATGTCTCTGGGCTTATTTGCGCACCATCATGATCACAAAAGTCTACATATTTATCGTTCAAGTTCCCAACACATGCATATGATGAGTTAAAAATTTGCTTCACACGTCATGTTATAGGCTATTATTTGACTAATTGTCCTAAATATAACAATGAAAATGAGACGTATTTTTCTATTTCATATTCGTAATTTAGTGATATATGTTACAAGTTACAACGATGAAATTAATAAATTTTGGTGTTGTATTTACTTGAATCATTTTTATACTTCATTTTGAATTAAGTAATAACGAGAACATTTATAATATTAACTTCATATTTTTATTATAGGATTAGATTTTATGAATATTTTTACCATCTACACAATCCGTATAAAAATATAGGCACAAACTGTTAGTGTCAAGTACAAATGAGTGATCCGTCTTTTCCCATCGCCCGACTCAAAAATAAAGGCCACTCATTTGTCAAGCCGGTCGACCCAAACCGGTGTAGAAAAACCGCATGAACAATCCAGAAGAACGACAATTTGCAGAACAAAGCGAGGAGAGAGAAAGGGGGAGGAGAAGACACCTCTATTACTTCCAGTGCCAAACTGGAGTCTTTAGCTTCGGATCATCCGCCGGCGATGGCCGCTTCCGCCGCCATGAAAGGCGCCGCTTCATTGGCTCTCCGGTCAGTCCTCCACCGCGTGTCGCAGGCTGCCGAACGCTCCGGCCGTCGCCCCGATCAGGTTAAAGTCGTCGCCGTCAGCAAAACCAAGCCAGTCTGTCTCCTACGCGAGGTCTACGACGCCGGCCATCGCTGTTTCGGTGAGAATTACGTCCAAGAGCTCGTCGAGAAAGCACCTCAGGTAAGTCGCCACGAACTGTGTAAAAGTAGATAGATGCGGATTTTGGTTTTGATTTGGTTAAATGTGTTCTGTGGAGAGTGAATCTGATGATTCTGTGTTTTGTGCTGTTATTGCTTGTATTAACATGTTCTAGATTGAAATTCTGGAAGAAATTGACGCAGCTGTGTCATGTTCTTCGTTTTGTATCATTTTGAATCTGTTTGGCTGGAACTTGTGCGTTGTTAGGTATTCTTGAGAATGCTAAGCTTATTTTACATTTTAGTTTAGAGTTGTAACTAGAACTGTAGTCCTGGTAGATCAAATACATTTAGCTCTTGCTCTTCATCCGTGGCATGTGAATCAACAAAAAGTGGTCGAAAGAATTCAATTTTATTGTTCTGGATGTTACTTGGGCTCAAGGACAACAACCCTTTAAGGGATGTGATTGTGAGGTGCGACGCGAGGATTTTGGGGTGTTGTGGTGCGTTTATTTGTCTAATTTGGAATCCAGTTGTAAATTTCTTTTAGGTTGCTCAGGATAGACTCCATACGGTTAGGATCAGAAGTAACTTATTTAGACTTTATAAAGTTGATCAAGTAAATGGTCAGTGTTGCTCAGGAGTAACAGACTTACCACTTTGCTGTCCAAACCCAAGAGCAACAACAACCATCCTCTAATTAAGGAGTAGATAAACTGAATGGTTAGGGACTGTTTTTTTTTTTTTTTTTAAATTTTTTTATATGTAGTTCAAGCAACACTATTCATCCATTTTTGCTTGCAAGGGTGATTGAACTTTTGTTTTGGGCATCAGTTTTTTTGGCATTCCTAATGTAAATTGCCTGTCATTACTTTATCTGAACTAATTTAATAATCCTTCCCCCCCCTCCCCCCAAAAAAATATAAAGTTGATCAGACTTTTCATGAATCGTCACTTTTGATGTCCATTTTTATGGAGCAACATTGCATAGGCACCTCCTTCCTAGAAATCTATACTGGAGATTCTGTTGTTCAGAAGCTCTGAGATATTGCTTAGTTTCATTGCTCGTATCGCCCATCAAGTTGTTTGTTATTTGGCTATTAGAAAGGACTTGAATTGGTATGATTCTTGTCATTAACTGTTGCTGCCTTTAAACTGGTGCCTGGAGTATAATGTGGAGCGAAAGGAATTTTGAAGACTATAACCCAAAATGTCATTTTGGATATATAAATATGTTCCAAATATATGTCTCTTTTCTTGTTGGATCATGTCTTGTCAATTGTGCAATGTATATTACAACTTCTGATCAGGAGATTTGTGCTGGTGATTCTGGTTTTTGCTGCAGCTCCCTGAAGATACTGAGTGGCATTTTATAGGCCATTTGCAGAGTAACAAAGTCAAAACTCTTATAAGTAAGGCTCTTTCTTTCACTATGATGGTGCATGTGCATGCACACTCGTGAAAGCATGTTTATTTAAAGCATTATTAAACAAGCCTTGGCTCTTTTATTGAGTTTGAAATTTGTTCCGCAGATGGCGTACCAAACCTTGCCATGGTGGAGACCGTGGATGATGAGAAGGTTAAAAGTTTTTAACTTACTTTTATACAGGGTCTCTTCATCTTGAAAATTTCCATTGGGAGTTATTTTGATCTGAGAATTCAATTGCTGAACTATTAATCATTGGAATTGCTAAAGTGATTATAGTGTGGGGCCGTGGCTTAATTTTGGGTCTAAGAATTTAGCTAAATATAAACTAAGACATCACTTATGATTTGCATCAGACTGGGTGCTCGATGAACTCATTCCTGTTTGAGTTTGTTCATGTCACCTGTCATTTGGGAGTGCTTATGCTGAAACACACTAAATAGATTTGGGGAGTGCATAATGTTTGAAACATATGCTTTTGTGGTTGCTTTGTCCAGCATGCATGGGTGAAACTTAGGATTAATACCTCTGTTGTGTGTACCTCTTCTTGAGGACAGCCTGATGTTCCCGTAACTGAAACAATCAACTAGCCCTTCAGGAAGGAGAAAGTTTATTCGAGATGATAAAAGGTTTATCTTTGGAATTGTGTGGCATTACGGTATCCACATTGCTCTTTTCAATCAATTTATGACTGATGAGAAACCTATTGGGTTAAATTTCCATCATATTGATGTAATAGTTACTAAGGCTTTCGTGGGGTTTTCACCCTTGCTGTCTGGGTTCTAATCCTAGGAGACACAAATTCTCTGTGTTTGGGAAATTTGTGGAGAGGCCAAGGGCCCCTTTGGAGGTCTGTTAGTTGGCAGGTGACACTTACTGGACTACTCCTAGTTTGTCTGCATCAGGTCCACAACAGTCCCTTTCTGGTTAGCCAGTATTGGGCTCTCACTTGCCGTTCTTTTTTTTATTTTGGGGGGGGGGGGGGGGGGGGGGGTTAAATGCTAATAAAGCCAATGAAATTTCTTTGCCTTGTAAGTTCTTACAGGCTTTTTCCCTGTTGCTTTGCAGATAGCAAATCATCTCGATCGTGCTGTGGGTAACCTTGGAAGAAAACCTTTGAAAGTGCTGGTCCAAGTGAATACCAGTGGGGAAGAAAGTGAGTAGCTGAAATCTTTGTATGCCAAATGTGAATAAGTCTGCCCCCCATACCCGGTGGCAATTTGAGTTCTTTTATCCCAAGTTATGTGATGTTTTTTCTAACTTAATTCTTTCTATGATCCTCAAGTCAGTTTGCAAAACATGATGTCTTCAGAAATCATGTTACATGTGAGGAATGCAAACTTTTCAGCCCTGTTTCTTCATTGAGGCATACAGGTGCTGGATTGGTCTAATCTAATTGATTTAGTCAGTCCATATGGCCAGCTACCAGAGAAGATAATCCACTATTGAGTCATTTGGGGAGACAATAATTTAATTCTTTCTTTTGAAGGGTCAAGGTGGGGAGGGCAGGGCATAACTAGGAGCCAGCTGCAACCCCCCCCCCCCCGGGCGGGAATCTCGATTTGCAATTATAAATCCAACAAGTTTTAGAGAACCCTTAGGGGTGGTTTGGTGAGGGGGAAAGGGTTGGGAACTTGAATCCTTAGGTTTCAAGTTCCTTTTCCTTGTGTTTGCTGAGAAATTTAGGATATGAAACTAGGTGTCAAGTTCCCTCCCAAATCCCACGAAGTTGACCCCCCCCCCCCAAACAAAACAAAAGAAATGGAGGGGAATCAAGTCCCAACCCCTGGGGGATCAACCTCCAAGAGAAAGAGGGGGGCAGCGCTGCCATCGACCATGACTGTCGGAGAAAGCGCCACCATCGACAACCAATGCCAGAGGAAGCACCGCTGCCGAGTTTGCTGCCGAGGTTGCTCCGATTTCAAGATCTGTGAAGTCGATCTGTGCTTCATCTTTCTGTTGATCGAGCTATTCTTGCTTCTTCTTCATCATTTATTTTTGTGCTTCTTCTCGAGTTCCCGATCTGTTGCTGTTCTTCTTCTTCATCAATCTTTTCTGTTGGTTAGCTTCGATCTGCTGACTTGGTATTGACTGGACTGTGATTGGTGAGTGTAGTTGCTAGACGAGCTGCAGAAGGATCCTTGGGCAGTTCCGGTAGATCAGAGGGCAACTAGGTCGCCAGAAAACTTTTTTTTTGGGGGGGGGGGCGGAGAAAAGTTTGCTGGGGGCAGGGGTTGCCAAATCTGATGGGAAGCCATGGGAGGTCATGGAGCTTCCATGGTTTGTCTTTGGGGAAGGAGGCAGAGGCTGAGAAAATGACTCCATTCCAATTGCTCACCAAACACTAGAGTTCAAAGTTCAAGTCCCATCTCCAACCCTCAGGAACTTGAACTCAATAGTTGATTCCATTCCATTCCTTCTTTCTCACCAAACGGGCAGCTATTTTTTCCGCTGATCCTACTCGAGGAATAAATTTACTACATTTTAGTGGTAGAAGTGGTTAGACTTCTGGGACTTTGAGGCTTGTTTTTGTCATCTGCATTAGAACTGTGGAAGTTAAAAGTGAAGAATATTCTTGAATTTGTCCATGAGAGTAGCTTTACGTGTATATGTTCTTTTTCAGGTATGCCTTGTATATTATATTTTTCATTTCTCGTCATTTCTCCCTCATTGTTTAAATATTTAACAATAAAGCATCTGCATTCTGTTATTTCTCTGACTATCTTGGCCTTTTATTGGTTTAGCAATTAGCTGTAAAGCATCTGGATTTCATTTCTGGTGATTGTCTTTTGTACTGTTGCAGCAAAGTCTGGCGTTGAGCCTTCAGGGTGTCTGGAGCTTGCAAAACATGTTAGTGAAAACTGCCCCAACCTTGAGTTTTCTGGCTTGATGACAATAGGGAATATAGATTATACCTCCACTCCGGAGAACTTCAAGGTATTATAGTTGTAACTTACAGGTTTCGGCAAATACTTAAGTTACAGTGCAAGGTCTGTCGCGTCTGATTCCAAATTCTGTATTGGTGTAGACATTAGCGAATTGCAGAAGTGAGGTTTGCAAGGCTCTTGGGATATCAGAAGAACAATGTGAGCTATCAATGGGCATGTCTTCAGACTTTGAGTTAGCGGTGAGCTAAGTTTAGAATGATTCACATTTTTCTTGAGCATGCCCTGTTAGTTGCATGAGCTTTACCCCTCATGTAATATTGCTTGGCCTATATGGTGGCAATCGCTCTTTAAAATCCAAATCTGAATCCTTAACCCAGTATCCTACGTGTACATATGTGAACGGATTTTCCCTTTTCATTATTCTTTTTTTTTTTGGGGGGGGGGGTGGAGGCAGGAATGGTATTTTCCATTCCCAAATAGGAGAGGCAAATTAAGTTCCTGTGTAGAGCTCTAGTAACAATTTCAAGTTTTAAATGTTGCAGATTGAGATGGGCAGTACGATTGTGAGGATAGGGTCCACTCTATTTGGAGCAAGAGAGTACCCAAGTAAACAAACAAACTAGAATTCTGGATGTTACGCGTCAACAAATCCTAATTTATCATCATCAACCTTTTTTGCGAGTTGTTCTTTGCAAGGACTGTGTACCTTCATTGTGGTCCGGACCTTCGGCTGATCTTTATAGCTGGATGAACGTTTGGAAGCTTCCAGGGAAGCGACATCATATGCAACAGTTTTTGACAGCCACAGTGACATTGTATTTACTTTTGTTTAATGGTGTTGAAGATAATTTGTGTAATTGTATCATACTCTCGGACTACTGTGCATGATATTCTCAACTATACAAATCCTCTCCTTCACGCCCTTTTTATTTCTGGTTCTGAATCCTGAGAACTCTCCTATGTTCACCGGTCTTCACAAAAACGGTGACGTGTTGTCATTTCTCTCAAGATGATGGGAGAATTGCTGACCCATTACTGGACTTGCAGTACGCGTCTGATCTCTGTTTGCTCTTGCGAGTGCTTGGTGTTCCTTCCAACGAGAACATAAACCTTTTGCTCTCCTCCTACCTATGAAGCGGGCAGAGGGAAATGGCCAAAGCCATTTTTCCCCCGGATTATTTGTGAACCGCAATGGGGTGGCAGATCAAGTGAGGCAAAAGTCACAGAACACTAACGACAAGTTTGTTTTCAGCATTTTGGAGGAGCGGTTGGCGGGTTTAAGCACATTGGACTAGGTTGGAGCAGGTTTGATCATACAGGAGTTGTAGGTATCGATAGATTTAATATAGTTTTTTTTTTTTGGGGGGGGGTTCTAGCAGGTTTAAGCAAATTGAAGCAGGTAAAAGTAGAGTGGAGCAGGTTAGAGCAAATTGAGGTAAATTTGAGTAGATTGGAGTACATGTAGGTTCAATATACTATAAACGAATAGGCCCTAAAAATTCATGAAAACAGACCCAAGCCACTTCCGCCGCGAATGCCCTCTAATTCCTGGAATCCAATGTTGCTGGTAGTTCACGTACTCCACAAAACTTGAATCCTGTTCTAATATGAAGAAATCATCCCTTATTTTGGCTGGCCTTCCGAGGGAAATTTCCCTCTTCGTTTCATTTTTTTTATCATTTTAGCTGACAAAAACGTATTAGATCCCAAAATAACTTTGTATAAATAGCTGTTGATTGTATCATGTCTAATAGACTAAACATATACTCCAATTAGTGAATATTTGATTTCACAAACAACTAATTAAATACTACTACATTTTGATTGATAATATAAGTGGGATGTATGGAGTTCTAACATAAGAAATTTAGGAAAAATTCAAGAAAGTCAATAATTTTGGAGCATTTAGTGGAGCAGAAAAATTATTTTTCTAATATTTATGGAGTATTTTTTCTGAAAAAGGTTTTTTAGGTCGTTTTTCAATTTTTTGATAAAGGACAGAATGGTAAAATAAATATTGTTCTATAGCAAGCTCATGAAAAGTTTTAGTGAGCAAACTTCTAGTATGACATTTGTCTAGTAAGGGCCTGTTCTTTTCGTGGGTAAATTGTGATGGGTAAAAGGTTGAAGTAGGTTGAAGTAGGTTGAAGTGGATTAAATTTTTTTATGTGATAAATTGAACTTGGTTAAAATAGTGGAAGTGGGTTGAGGCAGGTTGAAGTGGGTTGAAATAGGTAGAAGTGGGTTAAAGTAGATTGAGATTGATATTTTAGAATTTACCCACGAAAAGAACATACCCTAAGTTGTGCACTATCTTTTAGTGAGCCATAGTATATGTTTAGTGAGCAATATTTTATATAATCTTTTAAATTGTTATAATATATCTTTTTTGGTGAACTCAAATTTGACATTATTAAAATTTAAAAGAATTCTGCAATGATGATTCAAAAATGTGGCTAGGTATGTTGTTCATTTTTTGACAAATATGAAAGGAAGGCAAAAAAGGTTAGAAAAGAATTGAGAGAAATGACTTAGAAAATTGGAAATGAAGACAAAAAGGAGGATCCCCCGCCTCCGAAATATGAAGTTTGTTTAAAGTTGGAGTCAAATTGATGATACAAGGGATGCTCGGGGGAGAAAAATAAGTAGATGATAAAAAAGAGCGGATGGAGATAGATGTGATCAACGAGCAGGAGCCCCTGATCCGCTCCGATCCGAACCTAAAAAGAAGGTTAGTTTTTTTTTTTTTTTAATCTCCGACCTGTTTTGGACCCTCAAATTGAAGGTACTAGATCATGATAATGGTTGAACTCGGGTAGAGGTTTTGGCCCTGCGAGTTGACCCGGTGACTCTCACTTTTTTAAAAAAAAAAATTAAAATCAAAACAAAATATCTAGGGTTTGATTTGTTCAAACCTTTTGACTTTCCACTGTCTTATCTTCTCTTAGCCCGTCCCCCCTCATTCACCTTTCAGTTTCATTAGCTCTCAACCTTATCACGCTTTCTCTATGATGTTGGAATATTCATTTTACTGAACTATTCGTTTCAATCACTAAATTTCGCATTAAAATATTTGTAATTACGATACATTTTATTGAAATATTATATTATCACTAGGCCTTTCGTTTAATAGAATGTTTAATGTTGAACTTTATACTAAAAATGCAATGTAGTGAAAAATCTCATTTTCTACATAAGGAAGGTTTGAAGGTCAGAACTGACTTGATGACCCAAGGGTACCTGTAGGGTCAGGGCCAGAGTCAGAGTCAATGGTATGCAAACCCATATGAGGGTCGAGTAGGGTTAGAGTCAAGAAAACACTATCTGCCAATCCTTGACCGATCTCGGCCCTCAATTTGATCAGGTCTAGATGAAAAGATGTAAAAAAAAAAAAAATAATATACAAAAAAGATTGAACTTAGTTAAAGAGAATATTACAAAGTACAAAAATGTTGTAAGCTATAGGTGTAATTGAATAGTATATTAAGGGAGGAAAAACTCAAGTAAATGATGAAAAAAAAAAAAAGATGGACAAACTAGATTTTTTTTAATACAAAAAACTTATAAAAATAATAGACATTTGTCTGTTGAAGTTTGGAAACCCTAGCCGATCCTATGCATGTTAAAGACTCATGCCACTGTACCCTTAAAGCATCCACAATGATCTTCAACTTATTTTATTCCTACTTGTTACACATAATCAAATACAATACTTAAAAAATCAAACTCTATTAGTGCTAAAAAGGTACCAAATCCCACAATAAATAGGATAGTTTTTGGGACTATATATAAACCCCATAATAATCCACGTGGTATGTTATGAATGGTTAGGACCATAAAATGAATGACAACCTATAATACTTTTCTAGATACATGGGGCTCCTCTTATTCTGGATTTGCCCAGAATGAACCCACAAGTAGAGTTTCTCATCCCAAAGATGAGAAACCACAATAAGGAAAGATAATTTGGGCAAACTTACATTTAGACCTGATCAAAATGAGGGTTGGGTTAGGTTGAGGGTCGGCGGATAGAATTTTCTCGACCCTACCCTTACCCAACCCTCATGCATTTCAGCATACCCCTGACCTTGACCTTGACCCTGTGGGTACCTTCGGGTCATCGGATCAGACCCGACCCTCAAACCTCCCGATATAGAAAATGAGATTTTTCACTAAGTTTTCTTTTTATTATAAAGGTTAACATTAAACATCTTACAAAATAAAAAGTCAAATGATAATATAATGCTTCCATGAAGCGTATCGCAACTACAAACACTCTAATGTGTAGGTCAGTCATTAAACTAATAGACCGATTAGTTTACTAAAATGACTACTCAATCTACTCCAAACATCAGAGAGAGAGCGTTAGAAGATTACGAACCAGTTAGATTTGGTGCGGTGAATGAGGGAGGGGGGGAGATGCTAAGGGAAAATGGAAAGTGAAAGCGAAAAAGTTTTGAACAAATGAAACCAAAAGTATCTTATTTTTATTTTAATTTTTAATTTTTTTTAAAAAGAGTGAGGGTCAGCGGGGCAGGTCAGCAGGTTAAAACATTTACCCAAGCCTGACCCTCATCATAGTCGGGTATCCTCAATTTGAAGGTCGAGGCGGATTGGAGACTAAAAAAACTGACCCTGACCCTCATTTTTGAGGGTCGGATCAGGGTGGATCTCCGACCGATTGATCAGGTCTACTTATATTTGAGTAGGATTAAATATGGGCTCTATTGTGGATGTTCTCATGCCTCTAGTATAATAAATCTCAACAAAATTATAAAGTTAAATGCGTCTAGTAAGCGTATACGCCTAAGTTCAACACGTGCAGGCCTGGTGGTGAAAGCCTATTCTCTCCTCAATTATACCATATAATTTGTGATTAGCATAAGATTTACCTTTTCTTATCATTTCTAATCGGTTGTTATTAGCTCTTACCATTCCTTTACATAGGCTATTACAACTGCCTACAACCCATCATTCCTACTTCTCTTTATTGGTCCTTACCATTTATTGCTAGTTTTAAATGTTATAATGAGAAATTTCTACATTTACACAACAGCAACAACTTTTAGTGCAAGTCTCGCTTTCATGGGGTATGGTGAGATCCAGATATAAGCAGTCTTACTCCTTACGCACATGACTACTCGTAGAGAGACCGATTCAAATATACTCACATATGAAAATTTTCGAAGATAATTAGATGTTGAAAGTTGATTGGTAAGGCAATTTGACAAACACAAGACCTAATTACTTAAAATAATACAAATTAAGATGAAAAACAGATGATGGATAGGTGTTTAGCGTACCTTGAGCAGTAAGCAGTGCCACATTACTAATCTGACCAATAACAGTCTACCTTTTAATAATGGGAGATGGAGGGATCCCACAGTAGCGAAGAGAGTACAACTCAGGCAATCAAATGTGCAATATAATAACTCTGCTAAGATCAATCTCCTGGTCTACAGGATTGCATCACATATTCACATGCATAAAAGAATAATAGGCAGTACATTAGAACAATAATCACTACTCAAACAAAAATCAAAGGAATGACTAGAAGCAAACTATCTATGATTTGCAACCCTCATCCTAGATCTCCACATATTTTTATCCTAGGTCATCTCCTCTGTTAGAGTACAAATTTCAAACATTTCTAATCACCTCGTTCCAACTTTTTTTCGGCCATCCTCTACCTCTTCTACACACCGAAAGGTTAATAATCTCGCACCCCCTCAATGGTGCATTCTCACTTCTCCTCTTAAAATGACCAAATCATTTTAGTCTCATCTCGTTCATCTTATCTTCTATGCGCACAACTTCGACTTTCTCTATAGTCACTCCACTTCTAATTCTGTCCAATCTCGTATATCCACACATCCAGTGAATCATTCTTATCTTTGCGACTGTCAACCTCTAAATTAGAGGCTTCTCAATTAGTCAACACTTCAAACTATATAACAAAGCTGGTATGACTACCATACGGTAAACTTTCCCTTTCAATCATATATGAATTTTGTTATCACATAATACTGCAGAAACATTCCTCCATTTTTGTCATTCCACTTTAATACGTTGGTTAATATCTTGGTCAATATCTCCACCTTAATATCAAGCCTAAATACTTGAACTTCTCTGCCCTTGGTATTGCCACACCACACATGGTTACTTCTTCCCTGCTCGCTTCCTCACCACTGAACCCACATCTTAAGTATACAGTCTTTGAACTGCTCTATTGAATTCCCCTAGATTCTAACGTTTGTCTCCATAGCTCTAACTTTCTGTTAAGACCAACCGTAGTCTCATCGATAAAAACAATATCATCAGCAAATAGCATAGACCATAATACCTCGTTCTAAATTCCCTTTGTGAGTACATCCATAATAATGGTGAAAAGAAACGGGCTTAAAGCTAACTCTTGATGGAGCCTAATGTCAATAGGAAAGTCTTTTGTATCGCCTCCTGAGGTCCTTATATTTGTTTTTACTCCCTCATACGTATCTTTGATAGCTTAGATATACGTCTCTGACACATCTTTCTTCTCCAAACACTTACATAACATTGCACGCGGTACTCTGTTATACGCTTTCTACATTTACATATGTAAAAATACTGAATCAATTGATTTTTGCAAAAAAAATTTAATAATATACTCCAAACAAGTACTACTATATTTTGTGTATCAATTAAATCCTTTCATCACCACCAATGCGGGTTAATATTTAATGGTTACATGTCTGATTAGTAAAGAAAGCTCAAATTTGGAGGGTAATTATCTGAAGCTTTCAAATTTGGTGAATTTATTGATAAACTATGGCAAGTGATGAATAGTAAACCATGCATTCAATTTACAAAGCTCAAAACTAACGTTACAGTAATAGATTCTTTATTTCATGCACACTCGATCCAAAGTTGCCGAGACTTTCGTAATTGTGAAATATTAGAAAGGGTTTTAACCTCTTCATGAAAGAAAAGAATATCTTAAACTCGAGTACTAATTAAAAAACTTATTTAAATTTAGGTTTGAAATTATGACATTCGATTTTTACTTTGAAAGGTTTTTAATATTGAAATATATACATGAAAAAAGGTTCCAACAGCGAAATTATGTAAATGTTTATGGAGTTTCTTATTTAGGAGTATAATTCAGATCTAACATAAATACCAATTCAAATATACGAATTAAGATCTCTCTATAACAAATGGTTTCTATCGGGGTCTTGTCAAGCAAATTGTTTTTTTAATGCTTAACCTTTAAAACAAGGTATGCAATACGAGAACTTTTCAAAAGGCCACCAATCATAATGTTACTATCATTCGAGCACGCTTAGTTGTAAAATTCTGATGGGATCCGATACATTAGTTTTGGTTGCATTTACAAGTTTTTATTGAACATTAAACTCTTTGACAAGTGGACGATGAGGGTCTTCCCTCAATTTTGGATCAGTGAAGTGTGGTGAAGGCTATGAACAACAAAAAGGAGAGGGTCATACAAAGGATATTTCTCACTAAAAAACATCCAAGTGCTTGATGGATAAACCAGCTCAAACTTCCTCTTTTCAAAAGTTTCTATCTCTTTTTGGGCAAAAAGTTTCACTAATCATTTTCTTTTAGTTCAATAATTCATCATTATGCCGATTTTAAAATTTTAAACAGACCATACCAGCTAGGGTTTTTTTTTTTTTTTTTGGGGGTGCGGGGTGGGGCCGCAGCAAGTACCGAGGTTACCAGTACCAAATTGTAAACAAATGATAATAGTATTACAATAACACTCCTTAGTGCTGGCCTCGCTTATATAAGATTTGGAGAGATTCCAATATAAACAGTCTTATTTTGATAGGTATTAATATCTATAAAAAAATCGATTTTAATAGACCCACAAAAAATAAATAAATAAAGAAAAAATCACGAGGACCAAAAGATATGATTGCATCCACCCATTTGTCCATAATTCAGAAACAAAAGTCGCGACTCCCAAAACAAAAGAAGACTAAAATAACACTGTGGGAACCATGAAAGTTATTTTTGAAAGAAAAAATGAGCAAATGCTGGATACGTTTGAAATAAAGGCAGCAAAAAGCGGAGTACTTTTATTATTATATTTATATTATACTACATTTTTTTTCCTCCCACCGTTATAATCGATAAGAATAACATGGACTATATTTATATCGAATTGGAAAAGTTTGATATAACATAATAATATGAATCGAGTACGACCTAATATTACTGAGAAAAACACGAGTTTGACACAGAGCAAAACGATTTCGATCAGAGTTGACATAATTTGTCCGTTTAGTATAACAATACCTGTTTTCAAAATCGATAGGAATTCATTTATTAAATGAATCGACTTAAAATGGACCCTTTGCCAGCTCCATTTCAGGTCTTATTCTGATAAGATCTGCATTTATCACAATTGCTATTATATACTCATATTATATACTTTTTTATTTTCATTTGCTACAAAACTCTGAAATGTTGCCATATGGCCCCAACCTTATCAGTGGCTCTGCCCTTATTTAAGAGCCTCCCTAGGGTAACCCAAATCAAGTCACTGCCCACCAGTCTCATCAGTAAGTGGGGGTAGAGATATAAACAGGGAGAGAGAGAGAGAGGGAGAGAGAGAGAGAGAGATGGGTCACCATGGTTTCCTATTGTTTTTGTGCATTGCTGTGCTGTTTTCCTTCTCAGTTTGTGCAGAAAATAATGAGGAGAAAACAGTTGGGCTGATGATGAACTATTACAAGGACACATGTCCTCAGGCGGAAGACATCATCAGGGAGCAAGTCAAGCTCCTCTACAAACGCCACAAGAACACTGCTTTCTCTTGGCTTAGGAACCTCTTCCATGACTGTGGTGTTCAGGTATATATATCTATACACACTTAATTTTACCTGCATTTTATGTATAAATGTACATCACACGTCTTGTAACATCTGATCCTTAGAAATATATAGCTAGAGGGTATAAAAAATTGATCATTTACAGAGTAAGACTGCTATATCGGATCCCCTCGTCTGCCTTTAATGAGACTCATGGTTGCAGTTTAGTTCTGTTTGGTAAGAATGTATGTTACTTGAACTCGGTTACGAGTGTATAACTTTCGAGATCGAGGTTTGAATCAGTGAAATTGTTTACAGTGTCTATACCCGTGTCTGAGTGTTGTTTTTGTTGTTGGACGTATGTGAGAAGTCATGTGATGCATCACTGCTGCTGGACTCAACAAGGAGGATGATGTCAGAGAAGGAGATGGATAGGAGCTTTGGGCTGAGGAACTTCAGGTACCTTGAGAACATCAAGGAGGCTGTGGAAAGAGAGTGCCCTGGTGTCGTCTCCTGTGCTGATATCCTTGTCTTATCTGCCAGAGATGGCATTGTTGAGGTAACTACTAATCTATTTCACTAATTGCCTATCAAATCCCTACCCCTGCTTGTACATTTTCCTGCAGGAATAAGGCTGTCTATATTTGAATCTCCTAGATTCTGTAAAAACAGGACCTATACTGTGCGTGGTTGTTGTTCTTCTCCGTCTTAAATCCCTGCAATTTCTAATAATGTTCTTTTTTTTTTTTTTGGGATTTTCTAGCTAGGAGGGCCTCACATTCCCCTGAAGACTGGAAGGAGGGATGGAAGGAGAAGCAGAGCAGAGATGTTGGAGCAATACCTCCCAGACCACAATGAGAGCATGTCTGTGGTGCTTGACAGGTTCAAGGCCATTGGCGTTGACACCAAGGGACTTGTTGCTTTGCTAGGTAACTGATAACTTGAATTTCATGTGCCCCATCACATACATATGTACACATACGTGATATGTTATTATCATCTTTACTTTATTGCTTACTCATACATTTATTTGCATTGAGACATACATATACATCCATGAACATCATGACATGAAAATGCATACATACATGCATACATCACATACATGTACACAAATAAAATAATTAGGAAAAGACATGGATGTGATTTGAATTTTCAATATAGATATATGTAGATGAATTTATTAATAATTTTTTTTATTGGACCCCCAGTTTGACTGATGCACAAAGAGGAGCAAAAGTTATTGTGGGGTCTATGACATGAATCTTGTTTTGTCAATTTTTTTCTTCTTTTCTGGATACCACAGCCAAGTTTTCAAGCATTGCATAATTCTTGTTGGACTCACTCAAGTTTCACTTTTGGGTGATATTTTTTTACAATAGACAAGTTTCCTGGACTGTCCTTTTCTAGTCTTAAAACTTTAACCCTCTGTTTTATATCATTACATATGTTCAGTCACCCTACAATCTTTTCAGGCCTCAAATTCTTGCTTTCCAAGCTGGAATCTTTTGAAGTCATTGAATTTCAAACCCATCATCCTAATCCAATCAAAAGTTTCAAAAAATGCTTAATCAGCGAGGTTTTCGCCAAAATTTTAGCTAATTAGCAAAGTTCAACATCTTTACAGGAGCTCACAGTGTGGGCAGAACCCACTGTGTGAAGCTGGTCCACAGGCTGTACCCAGATGTTGACCCAGTCTTGAACCCGGACCACGTACCTCACATGCTAAAGAAGTGCCCGGATCCCATCCCAGACCCAAAGGCAGTCCAATACGTGAGAAATGACCGTGGTACCCCTATGGTGCTCGACAACAACTACTACAGGAACATATTGGACAACAAGGGTCTGCTCATTGTGGACCACCAGCTAGCCACAGACAAGAGGACTAGACCCTATGTGATCAAGATGGCTAAGGACCAAAACTACTTCTTCAAGGAGTTCTCGAGAGCCATCACCATCCTCTCCGAGAACAACCCCCTCACCGGAACCCAGGGTGAGATTAGGAGGCAATGCAATCTTGTTAACAAGATGCACTAGATCAGGTCCTTGTTATATTACATGAAAAGGGTGAAGAAATTAGAACTATCAATCTCTAGGGATTGATATAATGTCATCTGTGGCTTTTCTTCAGTACATGAATTATGAATAAGATTGCTGCTTTTAGTTTTGTAAAGGCATGGCAATGTTAGTAGTTTTTGTAAAGGCATGGCAATGTTAGTAGTGGGATTGATGATTGCATATGCCATGCCATCAATAAGTGTACTAAGTTTAACTTTCATGTATTTTGTCTTTCATTTGATAAGGAAAGAGTGGATGAGATGCATGTATGGTTTTGGATGGTGTTTAATGATATGTTTTCCATCCATTTATGGATGGATGTGTTGATGGTGATGCATACGTATGATCTTCTTTGACATACATAACAAAGCAGTATGAATTTATGATGAATTCCAATTTTCAAATTGACAGCTCAAATGCCGGTCAATTAAGATGCCCTTTAATGACTTTGTTCATTTCATCTTCTTAGCAGATTTCAAACTAAACATTTCTTAATGTATGTAGAGTAATTGAGTGCATCACTCTCAAAAACTTCAAGAACGCACTAAAGTTTTCAGACTAGAAAATCTCTGGGAAGACTACACGTCCATGTTCATTGTTAATCAAATGGGCTCTGGATCAAACGGTCCATAATGGAGGGCACTACGAAAATTGAAAAAGAACATCCCAAAACCAGAAAAGAGCAAAAAATGGGACCATAGAAGTTGGGGAAAACAATAATTTATCAAGAATAATGGGCAAATATCAAGGATAAGATTCCTACACATTGGTAGGTGCAAATTTAGTAATTTTGAATGCATACACAGAATTCCTGGTAGAGTATAAACCTATTCCTGGACCTTCAACCATTAGTTCATGCTTTTGGTTTAGATGGCTCTCAAATATGGTATCAGAGCAGGTTGCTCGACCTTGATTTGCCACCGCCCCTATTTGATTAAAATTGTGTGCACGTGTTGGGTCTTGTTGGTAGCCACATATGAGGGGGCGTGTTAGAGTATGAAAGTGGGTGTTGTCCCACATTAATAAAACGAAAAAAAATGAAAGTTGTGTTGTTCTGCATTAATAAAATTAAAAGGGTTTGAGTATATATATAAGCTTGTGAGTTGCTCTATCTATTACGAATTGGTTTTGGATTGAAATCTCGTTTGAACTTATATGTATGACTCTTTGTTTAAGGTCTAATTGATATAAACCTATTCCGGCAATTTATGGGCAATTCCAAACGAAAAATACCCAAAAGTTCTTTTTTGGGGGGGGGGGGGTGGGGCTCACTCATTAATGTTGAGAGAGACCAGCTATATTGGCTTTAACTATGTGTACAAATATCATTACAGAAGTGACGCTGTGATGGTAGTTGTCATAAGAAAATCACGGCATTGAGAAGTTGTCCTAAACTACAGGTGCACACTGAGTATGCATGCCAAGACAGAAGCTAGAATCTGTCAAATGCATATGCAATTTCGAAACCCAAAAAAAAGTCGTGAACTACAGATAGTATGCTTTCACATTAGTCATGTGAGTCTGGGTCACCAGCATCATGTGAATATAATCCAACAGGAACAGTGAAATATAAACGATTACACTGCAGAAAACATGGATTGAAGTAGAAGATTTTCCAGACTCACCTATTTTTCTTGTTGCATTCAGTTCCTTTTCTGTGAAGTACTGCAATATTGAGAAGAATATGCCACATAAGGATAGGATCCTGATCTTCACAGTTCACTTCGAAGTTCAACGTGGGTATTGGCTCTAGATGAGCAGATAAGTCCTGAAATGTGTGAAAAATGAGACCTTTTTGAGAAGCCATTCGAGCCACTAAACCAATTTTACTACCAGCAAGAAGTTCGAGCGCCATGAACATAATTTACCAGTCAATTAACAAGTAGCTATACAAACAACAGTAAAAATTACAAACCAGAACTTAGGACCTGCAACCACTAGCAGGTTCTCCCCCCCTCCCCTTTTTTTGGTTGTTGTCTGAAGAGGTTCTTTTTTTTTGGTTGCGGGGGGGGGGGGTGTTTCGTGGGGAGGTCTATGAATTTATTTTCAAAGGCTTTCACATCCTTTCAAAACATTTCAACCCCCCCTTTTTGGCAGGTCCCTTGGGAACAATCTCTATTCTTGTTAGGGGTAAGATTGTGCAAATCTAGATCTTGTTACACCTTTCTTGCATGGATCTACGCTAGGTGGTGCTGGTTACTTCTTCTTCTTCTTCCTGGTGGAGGTTGGGGGGTGGCAACTAGGTTTAAGTCCATGGAGGGAGAAGAATTGGCCACAGTTCAGAAAAGTAAGATTGACGTGGTCAAAGGTATCGAGCCCTATAATACGGAGATTGACCTCATAAGAACAGTTCAGTTAAGCAATGTAGTGTAGCTTTAGAACAAGTGCGTGATGATGCTGGAAAGATAGAAGTTTCCCTAGTCTCTTAGGGAGATGGACAATACCACACCGACAACATAAGGTCCCTTGTCCCTTAACATGCCCAATAGATGATGATAACAAAGATGAAGAATTTACTTGAAAGGGACCAAACCCCAATTATGAAGGGTCCATCTAATATTGTCAATTCTTCAACCCACCACATGTCACACGGCCCATCCATTGAATGCAGGGACATAATGTACTGTCATATCTGAAAATAGAGCTCGCCCAAATGTTTACCAAATTGCAGATTCCAGTACGGAAGTGGCCATCTCAATCATTCATTGTAAAGACTACTTGTATTTGTAGCTACCTAAAATGATGATTTGCAGAATAGTTGGTCAGCAATAATGAGCTCAATGGCAAGGTCCATTTATCTGAGTCAGTCTCACTTGTTTAGTCAAAAGTAAGCAGCTCCCACCGGTGTAGGCAATTGCAGCGGGAAATAATTTGATCCATTTTCGAGTTCATCATGAAGCTCTGCCTCAATCAAACTTATTTTGCCGTTAGTCTTCTGGTATTCAAACTTGGCTGGAAGTGTTCTCATTTGAACTTGTTAGGAAATTAGAGCAAGCTAATAGCCGAAGTAATAGATGAAACAGATATTCAGGAATTAAAGGAACGATAACAGGAACAAAAACAATGACACACAAGATTTACGTGAAAATCCAATGCGGGAAAAAACCACGGACGGCGACGAGCACAATCAATCCACTATATGAGTAGGGAGAATACAAAACGATCATAATCACAACAAGTAATTTGATCCAACAGCAGAATTACAACCTCTCTTGTAATCTCTCTCACAATTCTCTACCTCTCAATGTGTTTAAGGGTTCAGGGGTGATTTTAGATCCTAGATATGACCTCCTTTTATACGGTCTAGAACACCAGGGTTTTACCCTTAGAGACGAAACCTAACCGCCAGGAGAAACTGCACGTCGTGACAAACCCTAGCCGCCACTATCGCGCCCAGCAGAGCAACATGTGGCACGACCGTGCCAATATTCTGCCTTCTCTCGGTTTTGCGCTCCTTCGTCCTGACACGTCCGTGTTTATGTAGCACGGTCCCACCGTCCCGTTTCTTGGATTTTGGGCCACGAACCCAACAATCTCTACCTTGAACCGAAATTTCCAATTACTAACTCTGTGACGCCGTCATCGCACCCCGAAGGGTGACGCCCCCCAAGGGGCAATGCCTCGAAGGGCGCTCAAATACTGTGAATGCTAACTAAGTCCAAGTAATGCTCGAACTTAGTTATAGGTAGAGGCTTGATCAACACGTCTGCAGGGTTCTCTGAAGTGTGAACCTTTCTCACGACTATTTCTCCTGCAGCAACTGTATCTCTGACATAGTGATACTTGACACTGATGCGCTTGGTCTTTAAATGGTGGGCATCGTCCTTAGTCAAGTGGATAACACTTTGACTATCAAAAAATACCACAATAGTAGCCTGTGGAATGCCAAGCTCAATAACAAGGCCCCTCAACCAAGTAGTTTCCTTCACTCCTTCAGTAGCAGCAGCATACTCAACCTCTGTAGTAGATAGAGCTGCAATAGACTGTAAAGATGCTTTCCAAGAAATAGCACCTGCACACATAGTGAAGATATACCCAGATATGGACCTCCTTCTATCAAGATCACCAGTGTAGTTAGAATCAACAAAGCCTGTAACATCACATGTACTAGCTTTGTTTCTATCAAATACCAACCCCTTATCAACAGTACCCTTCACATAGCGAAGGATCTACTTCACAGCTTCCCAATGATCCTTTCCAGGATTATGCATATACCTACTTACCACACTCACTGCATGTGATAAATCTGGCCTAGTGCATACCATAGCATATATCAAACTACCAACAGCACTAGAATAAGGAACATTAGACATTCTATCTATATCCTCCTCAGTTTGTGGACAACACTCAACAGACAATCTGAAATGTGCAGTAAGGGGTGTGGAAACAGCCTTACAGTTATCCATATTAAATCTGCCTAGTACTTTCTCAAGGTAGTATTCTTGAGACAAGTACAGCTTACCAGCCTTTCGATCTCTTCGAATCTCCATGCCTAGAATCTTCTTTGCTGCACCCAGGTCCTTCATCTCAAACTCCTCACTGAGTTGAGATTTCAACTTGCTAATCAAGGATTTATCCTTAGAGACAATCAACATTTCGTCAACATACAATAGCAAGTAAATAAAGGCACCATCAGAATATTGTTTAAAATACACATAATTATCATGTCAGCTGCGTGTGTATCCTTGTGTAATGATGAAGGTGTCAAATCTTTTGTACCACTGCTTAGGAGCCTACTTAAGTCCATACAAGGACTTCTTCAATCTACATACCAGTTGTTCATTCACAGAAACAACAAAACCTTCAGGTTGCTTCATATAGATCTCTTCCTCCAATTCCTCATGAAGGAATGCAGTCTTCACATCGAGCTGTTCTAGCTCCAAATCAAGCAAGGCAACAGATGCAAGAAGCACTCGAATGGAGGTATATCTAACAACAGGTGAGAATACCTCATTATAGTCAATACCTTCCTTCTGATTGCAGCCACGAATAACCAGGCGCGCTTTCTACCTTGCATCCTCAACTCCAGGAATGCCCTCCTTTCTCTTGTAGACCCATTTGGCAGTTAAGGCTCTCCGACCTTCAGGTAGCTCACACAGTTCCTAAATCCGATTCTTTTGCAAACTCTCCATTTCCTCTTGCATAGCTAGGATCCAGTTAGGTGAACTTGGGCAGGTTATTGCTTCAGTATATGTTGAAGGTTCCACACCTTCAGGCACCTCTTCTGCAACTGAAAGTGCATATACTATCAGTCCCTCATCATCATTGTAGTGAGCAGGCCTCTTGATCTCCCTCCGAGGACGATCATGAGCTATAGAGTGAACAACCTCCACCTGAGGCTGATCTGAATTGATAGTCCCAGGTTCAGTAACCTGGGCCTCCCTGCTGGGCTGACTAGTAGCTCCACCTTGAACTGTAACGGCCTCCACGTCTATCTCCATACTTGTATCTTGCTGATCACCTGCACCAGTAGAAGGAACAACAGAATCCTCTCCAGAAGATAACATAGCAGTCTCATTGAAAGTTACATCCCTGCTCTGAATGACTTTCTTAGACTCATGACACCACATGCGGTATCCTTTAGATTCAGTTGCATATCCAAGGAACATACATGTGACAGCCCTAGGAGCTAATTTCTCATTATTTACATGGGCATACACAGGACATCTAAATATTCTTAAACTAGAATAATCACCAAGATTACCTGACCATACTTCTTCTGGAATTTGGAAGTCAATGGAGGTGTGTGGTGAACAATTCACCACGTAGCAGGCTGTAGAAATAGCCTCTGCCCAAAAAGTTTTGCGATCCCAAAGTCCAGCATTTGGAAGCATACATCGGGCTTTCTCTAGTAGAGTCCTGTTGATTCGTTCTGCAACCCCATTTTGCTGTGGTTTACCAACCAAAGTCTTGTGTCTAGCTATGCCATTTATTATGCAGAACTCTTCAAACTCTGACTCAACGAACTCAAGATCATTGTCAGTCCTAAGTTTCTTGATCTTTCTCCCAGTCTGGTTCTCAACCAAAGGCTTGAACTTCTTGAACATAGAGAATGTCTCATTTTTCTGTCTCAAGAAGTAAACCCAAACTTTGCGTGAGAAATCATCAACAAAAGTTAACATGCAGCGCTTACCTCCAAGAGAAGGAACCTTCAAAGGACCCCACAGATCAGAATGAATGTAGTCAAGGATCCCCTGAGTACAATGCTTTGCTTTAGAGAAACTCACCCTCTTCTGTTTCTCAAAAACACAGTGATCACAAAAATCAAGTTTACCCGTACCAGTGCTACCCAGACAACCTTTCTTACTTAGAATGGTCATCCCTTTCTCACTCATATGGCCCAATCTCATGTGCCATAACCTTGTATCATTTGTATTTGCTGATGCTGTACCAACTGCAGCTACTCCTGTAACTGTAGTTCCTTGTAGGATGTAGAGATTGCCCTACCGCAGTCCCTTCATTACGACCATGGCTCCCTATGTCACTTTTAGGACATCATTCTCCATAACAATCCTGCAACCATTAGTCTCAAGAGTACCCAAGAAGATCAAATAACGAGTCATTTCAGGTGTGTGACGAACCTTAGACAAAGTTCTAACTATACCATCATGGGTTTTAACTGGTACAGTACTTATTCCTGCAACTTTACACTCAGTATCGTTGCCCATAAGTACAATTCCAGTATCAACAGGCTCATAAATGACAAACCAGTCCCTACAAGGACACATGTGATACGTACAGACAGAATCTAAAACCCAATCATCACCTAACCCCCTTTCAGAGGTGGTAGCTAACGACATAGTAGCAAGCAACACATCACCATCAGACTCTGACTCTATTGCACAATCAGCTATAGCAGTTTTCTCCTTTTCCTCTTTCCCTTTCTTTTTCTTTAGTTTCCAGCAGTTAGCCTGAATATGACCCAATTTACCACAGTAATTGTAGGTCTTATTGGAATGAGGATTTTTAGACTTAGATCGGTTCTTTTTCTTATTACCGTTCCCCTTTTGCTCAGTTCTACCCCTAACAACTAATCCCTCAGCCGGATCAGCATGGACATCATGGTCAAATTTTTCCTTAGGCAGCAGATTAGACTTGACATCCTCAAAAGATATAATATCAGAATTACTATATAGCATAATCTCCTTAAAGTGTTTATAAGAAGGGGGTAGAGACACAACAAGTAGAATAGCTTTGTCCTCATCCTCAATCTTTACATTCAGACTTTACAAGTCAACCAGAATGGAATTAAATTCATTCAAATGTTTTTGAACAGGGGTACCTTCAGTCATATGAAAGGTGTACAACCTTTCCTTTAAACGGATCTTGTTGGCTAGACTCTTCGTCATGTAGAGTTCCTCCAACCGAGTCCACAGATCCACAACAGTTGCCTTATCGAGCACCTCTCGCAGGACATGTGGTGCCAGGCACAACTGAATGGCTGAAACCGCTTTCAACTCCAGTTCTTCCCATTCCTCGTCCGTCAGCGATCCACGCCTCTTCTTTTGGTCTGTTGCCCATTGTTCGTCAGTCACCTTCTCGGGTTTCACGTGAGGTCCTTACAGAACCTTCCACAACCCATGCTGGATGAGAACTGCTCTCATCTGCACCTTCCAGAGATTAAAACTAATCTCCCCATCAAATTTCTGAATATCAACCTTCATAATTGAAGACATCCTAAACTAAGGCTCTGATACCACTTGTTAGGAAATTAGAGCAAGCTAATAGCGGAAGTAATAGGATGAAACAGATATTCAGGAATTAAAGGAACGATAACAAGAACAAAAACAACGACACACAAGATTTACGTGGAAACCCAATGCGAGAAAAAACCACGGACGGCGACGAATACAATCAATCCACTATATGAGTAGGGAGAAAACAAAACGATCACAATCACAACAAGTGATTTGATCCAACAGTAGAATTATAACCTCTCTTGTAATCTCTCTCACAATTCTCTACCTCTCAATGTGTTTAGGGATTCAGAAGTGATTTTAAATCCTAGGTATGACCCCCTTTTATAGGGTCTAGAACACCAGGGTTTTACCCTTAGAGACGAAACCTAGCCGCCAGGAGAAACTGCACGTCGTGACAAACCCTAGCCGCCACCATCGCGCCCAGCAGAGCAATACGTGGCACGACTGTGCCACGGTAGCACGACCGTGCCACATGGCACGGCTCCCCCGTGTCAATATTCTGCCTTCTCTCGGCTTTACGCTCCTTCATCTTGACACGTCCATGTTTATGTAGCACGGTCCCACCGTCCCGTTTCTTGGATTTTGGGCCACGAACCCAACAGAACGTATGCCTAGAACTAGTTCCAATGACTTCTGTGTTTTTCTAGTCTAATCTGGAGCCCCAATGTGACATCATATATGAGATTGAACAAAGTACAAAGAATCCAAGGCATCATATCGTGTTTTCTTGGAATAAATTGTGAGACTGCATGCCGGGCACCAAAAGCATGTCATTTGCAACCTTCTGATCGCTAGTTGGGCCTTGTGCTACTTGAACTACTTTCAGAATCACTAATGGCTGCTTCATCCGAACGGACATTATCCCTCTTCCTGCAATCAGCTGATCTCGAAATCAAGACAGAAGGGCAAGGACGGAGCCCTTGGCTGTAGTAAGAAATGTATTGCCTGCACTCAGAGCACTTAACGGTTGATAGCTATACCATTTTAGAGAAGGACAAGGATATGCACTGTGGGGTGAAGGCCAATATATCAATGGCACCATGGGGCTAGGTGGCTGAGGTGGGAACGCCGGGTATGAGGAATGTGATGGTGAGACACGTTAGGCTAGGAGTTGACAACCGTAGAATTTGATGCTGGTCTTGACTCTTGATAGGGTTGTGAAGTCTATCAATGGCTGACATGGCATAATTGGGATCCCGCCTGTGGAGCGTCTTGAGCAGAGGTGTACCCAATAAGTCCGAATTGCATTAGAGGGGCGGGAGAGGTTGTAGGAGTTTCATGTGGAGGGCTTTGCAAATTTTCTATACATGTAGAGCTCATTTGCTTCTTCCCCTTTGATTAAGTCATAGCCTTAGAATTTGGCTTCTGCAAAGCAAGAATAACCTTTGGCAAAAGAGAAGACCCAAGAACCTTGCTCAACATCCCTTTTCACAGAGGAAAAATGATGGCGAACAGACAAAAGTCCTTGTTGTACTGCTGCTGTAACTTTGCAATTTGCATGAGGCAATGGGGAAGGTGAATAAAAAAGAAATAAAAAACAAAACAAAAGATACAAACCAGTAATGAAGAACTAGAAGAGGTGATCTTACAAGGTCAGAAGGGAAAGAGTTTGTACAGATTAGCTCCTCCCCTGCTACATTCTCATCTGTCCTGAAATATACACATAAGTTCGTATGAAGTCTAGAACCTATTACAATGCACCTACAATTTTTGTGTCAGTGAACTGATTGAAAAATGAAGCACCTGAAGTACTTCTGCAGCAAATCCAGGTTCATATATTTAGTTTCTCTTTGAACATTGTCATCCGAAAAACCAGCCATGAAGAGAAGGGGTGATAAGGTACGTGCTCTATTAGCATTGGCCTCCATCAACTCGTGGCGACTGTGGCGGATGGATGTCAAGAATGCCTTCTTGCATGGAGAAACTGGTCATGAGATACACATTGCCAACCTAAGGGGTTCGAGAGCAAGAGTCATCCAGACTATATATGTAAGTTGAAAAAGGCATCATATGGACTCAAGTAGGCTCCAAGAGCTTGGTATGGTGAAATAGCTGAGTTCTTAGTCCAAAGTGCTACTGTATGGCACCAGAAAACTCTAGCCTATTTGTAAAAGCTCGAAAAGGGATGCTTGTAATAGTGTTGGTTTATGTGGACGACCTCATCATCACTAGCATCGATGAAACAGAAAAGCACACAAAGACCAACATCTCTGTACGCTTCTAAGTGAAGGATCTTGGCAAGTTAAAACGCTTTCTTGGTGTTGAAGTTGAAAGAACTAAGGATGGGTCACCCTTATGCCAATATAAGTATGCTCAAGATCTTCTTAAAAAGTATGGCATGCTTGAATGCAAGCCAATCTCAATTTCCATGGAAGCGAATGTTAAGCTTTGTTGATGTGAAGGGAAAAATCTTGAAGAACCATCAATGTATAGAAAATTGATGGGAAGTTTAATCTATCTTGCACTGACTAGGACAAATATTACTTACGCTGTCAGTGCAGTGAGTCGATACATGCAAAATCCGAAAAAGTCTCACTTGGACGCGGTACGGCGAATACTGGGTACACAAAGGGAACATTTAATTATGGTCGATACTATAAGAAGGATGACAAGTTTGAATTAGTTAGTTATTGTGATGCTGATTATGCTGGTGATCATGATACTCATCGATCTACTACGGGTTACATGTTTAACCTTGGATCAGCTGTCATCTCATGGTGTAGTAAAATACAACCAACAGTTTCATTATAAGCACATAGGTAGAGTATCGTACAGCAGCAATGGCAGCGCAAGAATGTACATGGTTGGTCCACCTACTTAAAGATCTCTATCAACCTACCAACGATCCAGTGGCGCTAAGATGTGACAATATCTCCACCATACAACTGGCAGAGAATCCAATGTTTCATGCTAGGACCGAACATGTGGAGGTACATTACCATTTCATACGGGAGAAAGTATTACGAGGAGATATCAGCATGGCGTACATAAGAACCAAAGACCAAGTAGTCAATATCTTTACAAAGGCACTTAGTTATGCAAGGTTTGATGAATTTCGAACAAGTCTCGAAATGATTTCAAGAATGACATTCAGGAAAAGTGGGTGCTAAGGGGACTATTAGAAATAAAGATAATAAACATCACCCACTTTTTAAGGGAGAATAATCCAGAAACAATGTATATAAAATCCTAGGAATGTAATATCTAGATTTTTACATTGGATGTTCTAGACTTCTGTAAAGGTATCCAAGATGTTTGCTTAGATTATTCTAGGACTTAGGAAAATCTAAGACATTGTATTAGCTACTAGAAACATCCTAGAAAAAAATCTACGATGTATAATAGTAGGCCTTGTATGATATTGCCACTTGTCCTAAATTTCCACCACTCCTGAAGGAGGTGGAATTAGTATAAATAGACGCAAGGTCTCTTGGTTTAGGCATCCTCAAAAAGAGAGACATCAGATACAAGAGAGTCAGAAAGGAGGCCTTGAAGGGTGAGACAGAGGTCTTTAACATAGTTTTGAGAGAGTATGTAAGTCTTGCTCACTTTTTGTACATTTTCTTTAGAGTTTACGATTAAGGGCGTATTCGGCAACAGTATTTTGGGTAGCATTTAGTGTTTTGATTAAGTCAATACACTCATTAGGTAATTTTTAGTGTTCGGTAACATAGTATTTTGACTAGAATTTTATAACGGCCCGACCATAATATTCATATTAATTACATTAAATCATCTTACTTATAAATTAATCAAGTTGGGCCCCGCATTGCAATCTAGCATTTTTTCATTTCAATTCAACATTTCCTTTATATATATTTTTGCACTATTACAGGTTGAATTGGCAGAATGACCTCGAAAATAAATTTTTGGTTACTCTTAAAATAATTCATTAAAATTCCAAAGGAATAGTTAGACATCTGCTAACGTAAAAATGTTGTGCAAAATGTTACATCTAAAGTAATATTAAAAAAAAAGTCAAAGCCAGTCAAAGTCGGTCAAACCGACCCCCCAAAAAAAAACTAAGATATTTTTCTCTTTTGCCCCCTATATATATGTGGGGGGGGAAGTCACGCACACCACATACACACGGGCAGAGAAAGGAGAGAGAAAGGAGAAGAGAGAGTGAGAGAAAGAAGAAAGAGGAGAGAGAAAGAAGGGAGGAGAAGGAGGAGGAAGAGGAGATTAAGGTTTTGGATTTTGGAGCAAATTCAAGGTGAGTAATTCTTGGTTCCTCAATCTAAAGATTTGCATTTAACGTTTTGTGATTTAGTCTAGTAGAATATTAACGTCAATCGGTAGAAGCCAATCGTATAATTGCATATTTAATTGTAATGTTTGGCTGATAGAAGTATCGTGATTTGTTAATTATAATATGAATTCATTCACTATGGTTTCGAAATTATGAATTTGAAGAAAAATTTGTCTGATGAATTTATGCTGAAGTTCGGTTAATGTTTTGATTATTGCGAGCTATTAGGTTGGACAACATTGTGACAATTTTACTGAAGACTATATATATTATTGGGAAATTTGTGATAAAAAGTCGTGAATTTGGGGGTACACTTTGTAAGTTATGAATTCCAAGCATGTATTTTCTGATTCATGGATTTTCATTAAGATATTATGTTTGATGAAATGTGATTATATGAATTCATTACGTTACGTCTTTGGGAGAAAAACTTATGTCTTGGCCAAGGCTATTACAGAATATTCTAGAGTTATGGTCATAGTAGAGACTGACGTTATGCAATGACAAAAAAATAAAAATAAAATAATAAGCATTAAGAACAATGGCCCATAATGATAGTAGTTTAACAAAGCAAGGATAAGTAACGAACTTACACCAATGATTAGAATAAGGTAATGATAACGCCATTACCTCGTTGCATGTTTATGATGTTCGGAAATAAAAACAAGATAACGTCAAGTCAATAACTTTTTACGTGCTAATAATTAGCACATAGCTCAAGGGATTCAAATTATTTATTAAACCAAGAGATCCAAACAAATTTCATAATCTTGTACTAATCAAAAACAGAATTATATATGCAAAGCAGGAATGAGGCTACATCTGTTGTTTCGAGCTGCCAACGCACATTTTTCATTACAAAGGAGAGAGAATCTCAAAGACCAGGTACGTACATTGCATATGTTCTTCAAAAACTCACAATGTTCTCAACAATGAAAAATTAATACAAGACTCATTTAATGAATTAATTTCTCAATATTTTGTCACATAAACAAGTGGCCCCGCCAATTATCATCAGGGCTTATGCCATCAATTATCAAGGCTTATGCCGACCAATATACCCGCGCGCAACATCAACTTAGGCTTCTCGATCGGCCTGGGGGGTGAGCACCTAAAGTACGATCGTTTCAAGATGTACATTGACCAAGGGGTCCACTTTCAGATAAGAATCACAAATCAATTTTACTTATACATTCTCTCTCTCCTATTTGCAAAACAAAATATTTTGAAATGCGGCCGGCCCAACTAATTCCACATCAAATTTATTTTACTGCATGGGAATGTACGTATTGAGTTTCGGCTCATCATTCGCATGTTTTCATGTTTTCTGTTTTAGGTATGAGGCCCATGAACCTCTCACCATTCTAGTAGGCCAGAAGGCACCAAAAAATAAATAAGAGTTGCAGGGTTTAATAGATGGTAGCTCGCCAAATACTCATAGTGATGGTAGGTAGCATCTTGGAAACTGTCAATATTTTTACGTTCAAACTCTTGGGGGCAATAGAGCTTATGATAAATTTGCTAAGCCACCATTCATACTAGGAATTACATAAGGGAATAAATATTTATTTCATCCTAAAGTTAGTAAGTCAGTTAGCCTTGTTCCATCATGGAACGACGGTAATGCCCCCATTCAAAGCAAAAGTCTTCCGCTGCAAATTCATAAAATCATGGTTAGCTAGGGCAACCAGTATTAGCCGGTGGGGGCGTCACAGTTATGGTCTTAGAGCCAGGTTTAGCATCACTGTGAGCTATACGGATGCCTATGAGGTAGGCTAGATCAGTAAGATAAATATGTAATGAGGAGTTCATATATCTAAGTGCATCATGGGAATGTTTTTGGTCTATCGCAAAGTTACAGAAATGAGATTGTTGAGGGCCTACCACAGTGTCATGGATGCTTTATGTTTAGGATGTAATGATGGATTTAGATCGTTTTAAATACGATTTTGTGAAGTTGACATTGGTAAGGAATATCAAGATGCCTATGCTGATTTACATAAGTTAAAGAGTGATTTTAGTAAATGATTATGTGAAGAAACGATTGCAGATACATGGTTAGTGAGGTATCAACAGACCCGAAACAAGGGTTACTTGGGGAGAAAAGTGGTATCAATTGGCGCATAAAAAATTCATGACTGGTTTAGTAATAGCTTGAGGAGTTAGCTTCCAATAGGCTTTGGAATTATGCAATTTTGAGAGTTAGGAACCTTACCATGTGAATCATGCTTCGTACAAAAGTTTTAGTAGACATCATGATCTTTTATATTGAATTTTACATCTTCTTTGGAGATCAAGAATGAAAGATATGAATTTTCTAATGTAGACCATCCAGTAGCAACATTTGGAAATATTTTCAGAAATTTTTATGGTATTGTAAGGAAATTACAAGATATAGTGAGGCAGGCAAATTTGATTATGTACGGAAGCGTATTTGGGTTGACAATTGAAGTTCAATCAGTATTAAAAGATTCTAAGAAGACGGTATCAATAATTTCTCTTATTATGGGTTAGGTCATCTGTGTTGAGGGGCTCAGCAATACTCATTAGATGGAGTAAAATATTTTAAGGGGGGAAGATTATGCCTTATAGAGCATCAGGTAATTTGATAAGTAAGCTTTTGGGATTAACAAGGATCAAGAAAAGACGATCATCTACAGATGTGAAACCGTAGAGAAGAGGCTTGAGGCTATACCAAATATATCGATGGGTTGTTGTTTTGTAGAAGCATAATCATTGGACCTCATTGCCAGAAGTAAATAAGATTCTGGAAAACAAGTAATCATTGGAGAAGCATACTAAGTGCAATGATGATTAGGATTGAACGTTGGGGACTATCGACGCATTACTGAATATATTGGTAGGAAATTGATGAGATAAGTTAAGCATGTATATATTCGTTAGTTGTTTGGGTCTTATAAAAATATTACAAGTGACGGATGAGATGTCAAATTTCAAAAGAGCATTTTTATAACTAACACACCTTCAGGTACAACGATAAAGGATTGAGGGGCACTAAAATCCATGAGATATCTGGGTAGCAATCAAAACCCTGGCAACTTTCCTTTGATCCTTCCAAGTTCTCAAAACCTTATCAGCAAGAATTCCAGTATTGATCCAAATGGGAGTTCACTGATCTTTGCACACTTGATAGTAGGCCCCCCTATCTGCCTAAGTAGCATTCTTAACACCCTTCTTGACCTCTTTGGCTACCACCTAAAACTAGCCACTCCCTTATTATGCAATAACATACTTTAACTTGTAATTCCTTTTCGTAAAGCTTTGCAAACTCATTACCCATCCTCTCCTCCATTGAATTTTCTCAAGACTTTAATGACTACAAGGGAATCCTTACCATTATGGTAGATCACGTCTCTCTCATGCCTCCATTGATTACCTTTGCTCAGCTCATTTACCAGGGCCATTAATTCAATGATCGGGACTATTTCATTCTTATTGCCCCCCATATCTAAATTGTTTACATTTATCGCTTATTTTCACTCCATCTACATCACAGCCATCATTTCATTATCCATCGTTTCCCAAATCTGTCCTGTCATTAAAAATCTTATATTGGCAATGTTCCTAAATACATTTAGCCATTGATCCACTTCATTCTTAATCATCTCGATTCATGAACTGGTCTTGCTTCCTTGCTATCTTACTTCCTGTCGACCCCGAGCATTTGCTTCAAAGATTTTGGTTGGCATACGAACCCTTGCTGATTAACTTGTCTTTTGCACTGATGACATTATTTTGATTATTCCTTATATTAGGTATATTTGCCTCACATCCTTAACCTTTGCCTCCATCAACGATATCTGATCCTTCATTAATTTCATACTTCTAGAAGATTGTGGCTTTGTAAGGGTGTTCATACCTATTCCCAGCATTATCTGCTATATTTTTGGAAATCTATTATTGAGCACATTCTTACTTCATTTCAAGTAGTTGACAACATTCTAATACCTTTGACTTTCACCTTTATCTTCCTCATACGTATAGATATTTTATAACTCCCCGGTTTCCTCTACTGTCAAATGTCATTCCTCAAAGTATAGCCTCAGCCTTCTCCATGCAATCCTGTTACCTTATTTAAGCTTGTCTCACTTCAGCTTGTTTTATTATGCCTATGTTGTATTCTATCCATTCAAATCCAAATTCTCCTATCAACCTTTCTCATGTTGAGGATGGCTAAACGGTCACCTTGTTGGATACTCAAATCCTTTCCCATTCCATTTCCTTTGAGCTGCGAGTCAACCTTCTGACTACCTAATCAGATTGAGAAGACATAATACTGATCGTATCTGCCACTGACATGACCCAAGAATTTCTTCAAAACACGCCCTCCTTATGCACTTTATCTCTAAATGACTAGCAGCCACTAATTTCGACTTCTTCATCCATAGAACCATCCAAAAGCTGCTGACAAAATCATTTAACCGATTATTTAATTGATTTACGTCCATTCTCTACCAACCAAGGCTATGCCTGCTGACCGCAATCAGATTTCTCAGCCTTTTTAAGCTCTTAAGTAAGGAGAAGGTCACTCAGCCTATTCATGTTCCGTACTTACTCCTTCAACGGTGTTACTAGACATCTACTACATCCCACCTCCATTCCTTTGAATCTGCGTTTCACTCATCTTAGTGTCCAACTTCAAATCCAGGATACTAAAGTTTCAATAAGACACATTTCAAACCTTTAAACCAACATAACACACACAAAACAGATAAACCTACTAACATATCCAGAACAAAAGTTCATTCAAGTACACGGGAACAAGCTTCCAAGAATCAAATCCGTGACCATAGGACAAAAGGGTCTCAAACTCATATATTCAAAAGCTACAAACAGGCGTGACGTAGCAACACATTTGAGCGATAACCCACCTCCTATTCTCGGATTCTTGAAAATTCATGACCATCTTTAGTTTAGCCATTCTACAACAATCCCTTATTGATTGTGTTGACTTCACTATTTATTTCTTTCATAGGCAGTGACTCACATCACCACCATTCCCATTACTCTCATTATGGGTATGCTCTACATATTGATTGGAGACTTTTTCACAGAAGCTTGCACAGGCCAAATCCAAGTCACAGCTTTCCCCCACTTCTTATATATTATCTAGAATTCCACCCCAAGTGAGTCATTAAATCCAATAGAACTCTTAAGTCCACTAAGTTTGATGTTTTCTTGATTCCCAATTGATGCAAAGCTCACAAACAAGCTCCCACATCATTACCTTCTTCCCAAGCTAAAAGCTCTACGGAAGTTCGTGAATATTTATTTCCCCTTAAATGATTTGGCCCAAGATGCACCACATGACTGCATGATTAATCTTACTCAATCTTCATTATTGCTCATTATACACTTCCTCAAAATGCTTCCAAGAATCACCAAACTCAAAATGCTCCACTGAACTTCATAAGATCTTACAGGCAATTCAAAAACAATATGGACAATCTACAGCAAAAAGTTTCAGAAGTTTCTCCAAACATCCACTGCACAGAATGATGACCTGATTTACACTCAAGCAGGTCAGTTCATGGACATGTACAACATATTCTCACAATCCACAGCTCAAGGACTATGTTTCAGATCCCGATCATGTCACCATAATAAAGCTAATTCCCGTACTTATTTGCAATACAGTAAAAGTTCCTTTTAAATTGTAAGTTTCGAGGACGAAACTTATTTCAATGGGGGAAGGCTGTAACGGCCCGACCATAATATTTATATTAATTACATTAAATCATCTTACTTACAAATTAATCAAGTTGGGCCCCGCATTGTAATCTAGCATTTTTTCATTTCAATTCAGCATTTGCTTTATATATATTTTTGTACCATTGCAGGTTGAATCGGCAGAATGGCCTCGAAAATAAATTTTTGGTTACTCTTAAAATAATTCATTAAAATTCCAAAGGAATAGTTGGACGTCTGCTAACGTAAAAATATCGCGCAAAATGTTACATCTAAAGTATTTAAAAAAAAAGGTCAAAGCCGGTCAAAGTCGGTCAAACCGACCCTAAAAAAAAAATCTAAGATATTTTCCCCTTTTGCCCCCTATATATATGTGTGGGGGGGGGGGAAGTCACGCACACCACATACACACGGGCAGAGAGAGGAGAGAGAAAGGAGAAGAGAGAGAGAGAAAGAAGAAAGAGGGGAGAGAAAGAAGGGAGGAGAAGGAGGAGGAAGCGGAGATTAAGGTTTTGGGTTTTGAAGCAAATTCAAGGTGAGTAATTCTTAGTTCCTCGATCTAAAGATTTGCATTTAATGTTGGTGATTTAGTCTAGTAGAATATTAATGTCAACCGGTAGAAGTCAATCGTATAATTGCATATTTAATTGTAATGTTTGATTGATAGAGGTATTGTAATTTGTTGATTATGATATGAATTCATTCACTATGGTTTCGAAGTTATGAATTTGAGGAAAAATTTGCCTGATGAATTTATGCTGAAATTCAGTTAATGTTTTGATTATTGTGAGCTATTGGATTGGATAACATTGTGTCAATTTTACTGAAGACTATATATATTATTGGAAAATTTGTAATAAAAAGTTGTGAATTTGGGGGTACACTTTATAAGTTATGAATTCCAAGCATGTATTTTCTGATTCATGGATTTTCATTAAGATATTATGTTTGATGAAATGTGATTATATGAATTCATTACGTTACGTTTTGGGAGAAAAACTCATGTCTTGGCTAAGGCTATTACGGAATATTCTAGAGTTATGGTCATAGTAGAGACTAACGTTATGCAATGACAAAAAAAAAAATAAAAATAATAAGCATTAAGAACAATGGCCCATAATGATAATAGTTTAACAAAGCAAGGATAAGTGACGAACATATCAAATGCACATGATCCCAGATGCTATCTAAAACTATGAGAATTTTCTTCCCGATGATTTGGTGTAAGAGGTGATGTTGCAGCTAAAGCATCCCATATTAAAGAAAGACTTCATCTGTAGAAAATGCTATCATGTTTTGAACCACATCCTCAACTTGAGGGATTTAAACCCAAAGCCTTACATCGAAATGACCTTTGACATTATCATCATTAAAACATACTCAGCCAATGTGTTTTCGTACTATTCGATCTAATTCCTCTATTAGAGCCTTGACTTCTCCGGCATCTCTAAATGCGCAGACATTTGGCTAGAAGAAGGAGAGAAGAATAAGAATACAGGAAATCATGTAGCTTCTCTAGCGCACAACTCAGCAGCTCAACCGTCAAATGTTCTGCATAGCTGGCAAGTTGCATCACATCCGCATCCAGAATCTAAGATTCAAGTATGAACTTCATCTCTTCAAAGCTTTCAATCTGGAATTTGATATGCAAAACGGAACAACCTTATTGAATTGTTTCAGAAATTGGTTTTTTCTAAAAAGATTTTGGCAATTTCTTCTTCTTCCCTTCCCCTCTACCTATTCTTTCCCACAGTGGAAAAGTGGATATCTTTTGTATTTGTGGCTGTAAACCTTTTTCTTTTTTTGGAATGGGAAAGGAAAGCCATTTTGGACATTAAGAGTACAAGGAATGCAATGATAAGTGTAATTTTAGTTGTACTAGTCAGAGATAGATAAGCATGATACACACCCACGCGCGACACACACAGACACACACACACACATATATGTATATAAATATACACACACACACACACATATATATATATATATCTGTGTGCACGTGTGTGTGTTTATGTGAGTGTGTGCACACACACACACACAAATATATATATATATATATATATA